>VBSM01002608.1:36184479-36273023 GCA_008086735.1 Cheirogaleus medius
CTCCCAGAGTGCTAGGATTACAGGCGTGAGCCACCACGCCCGGCCTCTTGTGTGGTTTTTGTTTCATCATTTAGAATAATCCCCTACCCCCACCCCCATAGTACAGTAGATGTGAACTGCTAAGGAAATCTTTATATACACTCTTGTTTTATGTTTTTCTTTACCTTGTGCCTTTCCTCCTTTTCTGCAATGATAGGATTCATGTGTGTTGTCAAGGGAAGCAGTGTGCTTTCTTCCTATGAGCTCAAGACTGATCATTACAAATTAAATACATGTGTGCTCATTTCAAAACTAAGTACTGGTTTTCCAAAGGAACGACCCTATTGTGGGAAGAGATCTTTAATGTTAATTGGAAACTATAGTGGTAAATAAAATCCCATGTCTATATATGTATTCGTATGTTATCTATTCTGTATATAATTTCAAGACTTGTATTTGAAATAATCAAAACATGATTATTTTTCAAATGTGAGGGCATGTATCAAAAATTTTTTCTTGAAAGGCAATGAATAGGAATATTACCTAATTTTTGTGGTTAAAATCATGTGAGTGAATCTTACTGGTACAGGAACCATCATTTGACTGAATAAAATCCACTGAGGAAACAACCTGTAGAAAAAAGTTTTGTAGGATGTAGCAATAACTATATTTACTTGTTTTACAGACTTTTCTTCACAGGAATTAGAGATTTTCATTTGTTCCTTTTCCTCCTCCTGGCTTCAAATGTTTGTTGCAGAGGCAGTCTTTAAAAAGTTGTGTTTACAGAGCTCCAGCAGTGTTTCTTCTGAACCACTTTCCCTTCAGAAGATGGTAAGTACCACTCTATTACAGTTCTTCTAATTTTCAAGAAGTGAGTTCATAAATTCAATTTTAAAATATTCTTAGTTATTTCTAATAGTGGACTTAAAATATTAATTCATAAATCTTTCAAATCTGTATAAGAGCTGGTATTATTCTACCTCAAAAATAGAGTTATTAAAGCCCAGTGCAGTGATACGTCGTGCCTATAGTCTCAGCTACTTGGGAGGCTGACCTGAGAGGATCACTTGAGCCCAGGAGTTCAAGGCTGCAGTGCGCTATGATCATACCTGTGAGTAGACCCTGCACTCCAGCCTGGGTGACATAGCAAAACCCCTTCTCTTAAGGAAAAAAAGGTAGTGAAATCAGTGAATAGAAATCTTAATTACTTTAGTGAGTAATTAAGGTTTGATAACAGAAAAATATAAGGATCTTTGTTTTCTAGTCACTTGCCATAGTACATAAAATTATTGTTTTGGAAAGAGCTTAATCCAAAAATTTTTTGCATGGTATTTAATGGTATTTAAAAAGCAAAATATTGACCGGACATAGTAACTCATGTAATCCCAGTACTTTGGGAGCCAGGGTGGGAGGATCACTTGAGGCCAGGAATTGAAGACCAGCCTGGGCAACATAGCAAGATTCCATCTCTACATAATAATTAAAAAATTAGCTTGGCATGGTGGTGCACGCCTGTAGGCCTAGCTACTCCAGAGGCTGAGGCAGGAGGATCACCTGAGCCCAGAAGTATGAGGTTGCAATGAGCTATGATCAGGCCATTGCGTTCCAGCCTGGGTAACAATGAGACCCGATCTCTAAAAAATTTTTAAAGAATAAAATAAAAAACAAAACATTATATATATTTATACTGCATTTGATCCCAGGTTTTCCAGTTTTATCTTGAGTATCTTTAGATGTAAGTAATATCTAATATCTCTAGCAGTTTCTTCAACAAACCAGAAATACATTTGTTTATTGGTCAGATTGAGCAAATTCTATTTTGCAACAATTCTTATCTTTAAGGACATTATCACTCCTTATTCTGTTTATTCCCGGCTTGTTTTCTGGTGAAGAAAAGCATTATCAAATAGAAAAAACAAAAATACCAATTGTACATAAATCATACATATAAAACATTTACAAATGTATCATAACAAATTGGGCATACAGCTAATCAAAAGAACTTTCTTAAATGAGCATCAAAATCGAATTAGAAAAAATAATTATTTTCAATAAAGTATTTTTCTTCTTCATGGTATTAATTTAATGACATGGAACTAGCTTTTTAAATATGTAATCATGTTCAAACAAAATAGTGTGGCAACCATAGTGATGAAATCAAGAAAATATAACCATATTTAATGGTGAAATGAATCAAGTAATTTCTTTTTATTGCTTTCTTTGTAGTTGTGAAAGCAATATAATATTATTTTGCAACAGGTATTTTCCTATTTGCCAGCTTTGGGGAAAACTGGTGTGCTTGGGGCTGGAAAGATGCAGATACCAAAGAAAATAGGACAGCGGCCTTGTTTTGAATCTCAGAGAGCTTTACTAATGCTGAATGGTGCTAAACAGAAACAAGTCGAAGGTCTGCCAGAGTTAACGTAAGTGATGCTGATGTTCCAACTGGGCTTTGTTTTGGAGTACAGCTTTTTTTCCCTGATATAATTCTGAAACTTTATGGTTATCTATGGTACTGTCTGAATTATATTGATTAGGAAAAAACTCAGTTTTAGATCTACAATTACACATGATCAACATTTTCTCTTTATGTAATTCAAGGTACATGCTTTCTTTCTATTAAGTACATCCCAAAAGAACTGAAACTGTTCAGCAAATTATTGTTTTATACGGTTTTTACTCCATGATTTGAATTACTAATTTTCCATAATATAGATGGGATTTCAGAATGTGCAGGCATGTGAGACACCCTAACTTGTAATAGCTTTCCCAAAATGAGTAAACCTCCTCTAAAGTTTGCCATATAAAACTCAGAAAGCATGAAATGTTCTCTGAGAAGAAGAGAATAGGATCAGAATATGAAAATAAGAATAGGGAGCAGAGGCCTGCATTCTGATCTTAGCTTTCTACTTTATTCTCTCTGCCAAATATGATTTACATGGTGTTTTTCTCTTCCCCCAACATTCTATATTGATAAACTTAGTGGGCAGTTGGGGGTGTGGCTAATAAGATGAAAATTGGTGCACTAGAATTTGTTTCTGTACTGTTAAATTTTAAAATTAGAAAGCAGTAAAGATTGAATGAGTAAGGGGGTTTAAATTAAAAAGAGGCTAAACTTAAAAAAACTCACCGTCTATAATGTATGCTGGCACGCCTTGCTGAAAAACAAGCTTTCATTATTTCTTATTTTTCCTTTCAGAGACCTGAACCTTACTAAATGTTCCTCATCTTTAAAAAAATTGAAAAAGAAGTCAGAAGGAGAATTGTCATGTTCCAAGGAGAATTGCCCGTCTTTAGTTACAAAGATGAATTTTCACAAGACTAATCTGAAAGGTATTCCAAGTATCTAAATTAATTTATGCTAAGAACTTTTCATGGTCGTAGTCAGTACTTGCAAGTTTCACACATTTGCCCTGATGAATACTTGAACTTAAATATTGGACTAGGTCCAGGAAATACCTTCTTGGATAGCATATTATTTTCTTGAACTGTCATTTATACAAAGAAAGTGATTGTTTAATTCCCAGTATAATAGAGCATTCCTCCCTTTCTTTTCTGCCCCTGCCTTTGCAGATATGAAACACAGTGTAGCTCTCATTGAGCTCATTCCAGACTTGCCCGCCTTACTTTTCTATTCCACCTCAACCTGTGCTGCTTAGAATCAGTGTCTTCTGATTTGAAAGTATAATTCAGTCTTCATCTTTCAGTCCTAGACATTTTGTGAACAAAGAATGAGGAGTAGGCTATGTTACATAGCTGTGTTAAGCATATGGGCTCTTTTCTTCCAGGCATTGAGCCCAGACTATGAAATGTGTTTGGCTTTTGGTTCTAACTATACTGGAACCTAAGTACCTAAAGGGTGGAATAACAAGAATAGTGTCGTAATAGTTCCTTCTGGCACTTCTTTTACTTAGACACCTCTTAACTCACAAATTTATGTTATCTTCCAAAAGTCTATACCTGGCCAAAGTAAATTACCGAGTCTCTTTTGTTTGAGTTATATCATGTTTTTAATACAGATATTAACATTATGACACTCATGGAAATAGTGATAGTGAAGCCCTCATAATCTTCCATCATAAGTTCATAATTGCATACCACAAATTTAAAGTAACTGCCCATTTAGCTCAAAATATGAAAAATGTATTAGATGAAAACTCAGATATTAATTTCACAAATCAGTATCTTTTCTCTTTGTTTAATAGTTTCAAAAAGTAAAATGGATATGAATGACTTTAGGCTGAACAGCAGAAATAACTGGGAGCGAGGAAGAAAATTGAGAAATAATAAGAGTAAAACTTCAAAAGCTTTTTTATGCATGTAAAAGAAATGTTTTGGTAGAAGTTATAGAGAGATAATCTGTAAAACTGAACACTATCAAAATATGCTACTTAGTATTTTATAGCAAGAACAAATTTGATTCAGTATTCCATTTTGTTTCCTAAGCAATCACTTATACTTTTTTTTTTAAAAATCTCCTTTAATTATCATTTATATCTTATTAATCTTGGTTATACAGAGATGGGTATAGACAATTTTAGCCAGCAGTCACTAATTGTATCCCTTCTAGTAAAAACCTTGCCATTCTATTTGTTACTCTTGTTCAGCTTTAAATGGTACTAGGGATTTTTTGCCGTGTGTATGTGTGTGTGTGTGTGTCGTGTGTGTGTGTGTGTGTGTGTGTGTGTTTATATTAAGATTCCTCCATTTCTCCCTCTCTGTGCTGCTGTAGCCAAGCCAGACAGCCTATTGAGAAGCAGCAAACCATCTGTTAATGGATTTGAAGTTCTGAATTATACTTGAGTGTGTAGAGGCACTCGTGCTTAGCCAGAAACATTCATTTGAATTAAGCTATAAATGCTGTATAAAAAAGAGCCATACATTTAACGTAGGTTCATGAATACATTTAAGAGAGGGCAATTGCACTCTAAACTTTTATTGCTGCAAAACCCAGTATTTTTGGTGTTCTCTGATCATTTGGGGGTTTTATAGCAGGATTGAAGCTTTAAACCATGAACTAGGGGGAGACAATGCCTGTGTTAAACCTTTTGCCGTAGAATTTCATTGCTGAATTGCTGATAGAACAGAACAGAAGCTCTAAGGAGTGGTGGGGTTACCCCCCCCTTTTTAATGCAAGAGATGTTTAAACCAGTCAAAAGGAAAACTCAATAAATAATTTTATGGCATGGGGCCAGATCTCCTAGTTCATGCCCTTTGATTATTTTCTTTAGTTGATATCTTGTCTTCTCTGGAATAATCTATTAATTTTTTATGGCAGGAGAAACAGCCCTGCATAGAGCTTGCATAAATAACCAAGTGGAGAAATTGATTCTTCTTCTCTCTTTGCCAGGAATAGACATCAATGTTAAAGGTAAGTTTTAAATCTTTATGGTCTAATCCAGTGTCTTAATACTTGTGATATTAAATAGTTTTATGTCACATTAAGAAAAATTATTTAAGTAAATTTACCTAAGATATCTTTAAAATATTGCCATTAGCAAAGCCAAGAAATTCATCATATATTGATTTATAGCTAATGGTATAGGAACATTTTTGGTGTCCATGTTTTGATAATATCCTAACATTAATATATTAAAATTGTTTTTATTTATTTTCTTAAAAGTAGAAGTATGATTACACCCTTGACATTTTAATCAAAGCATTCTTTTTGTAGATGAAGTACCTAGAAAGTCACACTGATGAGAGAAGTAGAACATCAGTACTTTACTACCAAAAGTCCTACTTCTGCTGTTTTAAAACTTGCCTTGATTTCTAATTTAGACAATGCTGGCTGGACGCCTTTGCATGAAGCCTGTAACTATGGCAACACAGTGTGTGTCCAGGAAATTTTGCAACGTTGTCCAGAGGTAGATCTGCTCACTCAAGTGGACGGGGTGACTCCTTTGCATGATGCACTGTCAAACGGACATGTAGAAATTGGCAAGCTGCTACTACAGCACGGGGGTGAGTGCATTTATGCTAAACCGGTTTTGATAAATTATCCAATTTTTTTATGAATCCCTCAGAGGTAGATAGCATTTTATATTTAAAATTTATAAGAAAAGATGCCTTTATTTCATATCCATGAAAAAGTAAGGATAAAAAGTCTCTCAGAATGTAAGCACCTTTTTTTTTGTTAGTAGGGATACAAGCCTTTTTATAATATATATATATTAAGCCTGTTTACGTTTGTGTATAAGAGTGTGTTTTGCGTTGGGTGTGTTATTTTTAAATATTAATCCTTTTACTTCAAGTGTGTAATGTCTTTGTGAACCAATCGTTTCAGAAAGCTTATTGATAAATGGATGTAAATGTTCAATTGTGATTACTTGGATTTTTTTCATTCTTGTTTCATTTCCTGTATATAGCTACTAACTCAATTAATCTTATTTTTATGACTCATTTCTTTACAGACTATAAAAAGGATATCCCAGAATATTTTTCTTCATTCACATTTTGTAGTCAATTAAGTTAAAGTAGGAGGATTTTCAAATGGTAATCACTGTTGTGGCAGGGGTTTTGTGAAGGAAATAACTTGAACTGAAATATTCATCTGCTTTTTCTGTTCATTTTTGATCTTTGCTTTCAGCAAGCTCCCTCCTTTTCAGTGACATTCTTATATCTGAACTGAATAATATCAATTTTATATCAAAATGTTCAAAACCAATTTGTGTTTTAAAAAGAAAACTAATGACTAGCTTTTAATATAGAAACAAACATTTATAGGAATTATTTGCTGCTTTTATTTGTATTGATTTTAACTTGGAATTTAACCTGATCTTATCTTGTAATTAAAGCATTTGATTCTGTAGAAAAATAAGAAGCATATTTTCTTTAGATGTCTTTTTACTATATATGCATCTAAGAAAGACTGTATAGCATGGTAGTTTAAGACATTTGGTTATATATAGTCTTCTCCTGCCCCCTAAAGGCCTTAGTGTGTCTGTTTTACTGACATCATTTCTTAGTCAATATATTCTTCAGTTCTTTTACCTTATTTTTTAGTATTATATGCTTACTCAAGCCATAAGTTCTACCTCCGAAGTATTTTATTTTTCTACTCAACCATGTACCTGACATTTAAGCCAATATTTGGTTTTGCTTCAAATGGTCTATAAATGACGTAAGAGCCATTGTTGTATTAAGTTCAGCTCTTCAGTAGGTATGGCATTATACCAACCAATGTGAATTTTGCTAGGGCCCTTAGTGGAGAATAGGAAATGAGTGTGTTTCTCATCCTAGAAGAGAAAATCTACTTGTATTTGTATTTATCAAGGTCCCTTGGCAATTGTACAGACTTGTTTTTGCCTTTGTCACATTCTGGGTTTGGACTTGTCAAATGGTTTGACACTATCATCTTAGTAACTGCATTATCACTTCATCATGACTCACTCAGTCTTGAGAGTAGTAATTTTAAGAATTTATTTACTTCTCTAAAACTTTTATTTACTTTTGGTACCTTGCGTCTATAATTTTATTTTTTTAATAGGAGTAATTTGGAGTATATTTCATTTTTTTGATATGTCAACACAATGGAAAGGAACCCTAATTCTGATTCAGAATTCTTTTTTCCATAAATTACACACTAATCATTTATTGTCAATGGTTGATCTTTTATATTAAATACATTTTATATCTAGGCCACTATATATGTCTGATCAGAGTCATCATTAAGAGTTTTGGCAGTTATATTCTGACAAAATGATCTATGTTATAATGGTAAGACCTAATTATGTCTGCTAGTACTAAAACCTTTATATCCTCTGTAACATTTTTATGGCCAAGTGCATAAATAGTTACAAGATTTGACTGACGAAGACACAAAGTACTTCTATGTTTTGCTTTGTGACCAAATACCGAATCGTCGTTTTGCCCCTCCCACATCATCCTTTAGTACCTAGGGGATAAACTCTATCTTTAGTACTTTCTAAGTAGTTAGGTAGATTTAGTTAGGATAGATGGATGAGATCTGAGTTTTATTCAGTAGAATTAACGTGTAACTTTTGTGAATCAGTTACCTGTACTAAAAATTGAACATAGCAAGGGTAAAGTAGAAAATGTGTTTCTGTCTATACAAGGTTTTGTAGTCTTTGCACTGCCAGAATCACTTATCAGCAATGGAAAGGAGCATTACGTTTTCCTCTTGGTGATATTATGAGATACCGTTAAGATGCTCACACAGAATTTAAGATGAATATATTTTGTTAATTTTTTCTAAAAACACTGAAATTCTTATTTTAAGATGACAATTGATCAAGTTTTATAAATGCTTTTTTAAATTTATAGTTATATAATTTATTTAACTAAGGCATGTACTTTTAGGCAAACCTTATTAGGCAGCTGAGTACAATTCTGTTTTTTTTTTTTTTTAAGTGTACCTTTATTAGTCAATATGTATAGCCAGCTACTTATGTCAACATGAATTCATAAAGAATATGATTGTAAACAGAGGTAAACAGAGCTCTGGGTGCTTTGGGGAAAAAGAGACAAGAAAACAGCTGTTAAAGTGCCAAAATAAAAATGTTTTACTCTTAACATTTTGCATTTTGTTTTTCACAGGCCCAGTGCTTTTACAACAGAGGACCTCTAAGGGGGAATTGCCCTTGGATTATGTGGTATCACCTCAAATCAAGGAAGAACTATTTGCTATTACAAAAATAGAAGATACAGTGGAAAACTTTCATGCACAGGCAGAGAAACATTTTCATCACCAGCAACTTGAATTTGGTTCATTTTTACTTAGTAGGATGCTGCTAAATTTTTGTTCAATTTTTGATTTATCTTCAGAGTTCATCTTAGCTTTCAAAGGGTTAACTCATCTAAATGAACTACTTGTGGCTTGTAAAAGTTATAAAGAAACCACCAGTGCTCATACTGACTGGTTATTGGATCTTTATGCTAGAAATATAAAGACATTGCAGAAGCTCCCAAATGTTCTTAAGGAACTGCCTGAGAATTTGAAAGTATGTCCTGGAGTACACACTGAGGCCTTATTGGTAACATTGGAAATGATGTGTCGATCAGTCACAGAGTTTTCATGATGGTGCTAAGAAGTATGGATCAACTTACTAAACCTGTTCAACTTGTCATTTATTATGGACTTCATAGTTTATTGACAAATTTTAATTTATTTATTGACAGACTTGGCAGCCTTGCTGAATTTTAAAAGCACTTTTAAAAGAACTTCTGCAAAACTATAGTATCAGCTTCTGACTTTTTCCAGTGTGTAAAATTTGACTCGAGTAAAAATAGTTTTGTTTAGTATATACTAGCTTCATTAATCTTCAATTTTTTTGTTCTGAAAGTGCTATTATTTATCCATTGTACATGTAAAAAATTAATTTAAATATTTTTCAAATTAAAATGTAATCCCTTTATTTTAGGTGTTCTAGGTCTTAGAATCATGGGAAGGATATTCATACAAATGTGTACCTATAAACATGTAGCTCCCTATTCTCTATAGGATGTTGGGCTAAAATATGCAGTTTAGTTTTGTGTTTCTAAAATAAACATTTCTAAGATTTACAAGAATTTTCTTTTGGTTTTTAAATTCAATGAATATGCAAAGTCTGACAATTCAATCCCTTGATCTGTTTTATTTTAGTAGTTCATGTATAAGGTGTATTATTGCTCCATGCAACCAATATTGTGTAAGTGAAAATATTCTGCTGCATAATAAGTTTTATTAAATATTAAGATTATAAGTGGCATCTAAGTAATAGATTTGAGATTATTTAAAATCATAATGTGCAGTATGAATTTACAGAGTAGTAATGTTTCAATTTGCAGTTTTTTCCTAATAGCAGTTTATATTAAAACTAAAAGAAAGGGTATGGATAATAACCACTTTTGAAATTGAAGTTGCTTCACTAGTGGGAATAAGTTACGTTGTGATACAGCTGGAAAGGAAACATTAAAACTTCCATTTAGTTTTTATATAACTAAAGCAATGACTTTACAGCAATTAATCTGCTAAAGAAGCACACTTCACTTTTATCTTTTTAACAAGATACAAATGCTCAGTTATATTACCGGGCTTATAAATTAAATTGAAAACTACATTAATATAAACATTTTTAAATAAGTAATTTTTTACACACACTGTAAGAAATATTGTTTCTATTTTGCCTTCAAATTTGACATTATTCAAATCCCTTTTTATTATTTACTTAATTTGCCAAAGTATCAGAACATGACATAGCAGAAGCTATGTAAGGGTAGTTTAAATACTCAATCAGGAGTAAAGTGCTTCTCCTGGGTGATGAATAAGAACATTTTTATTCCAAGGAGTACCACTTTACTTCGTTTTTAAAGGCATCTGGGATCATGTTTGCTTAGAAAGCTAATATAAACTTATAAACATAGATTTTTAACATCAGACACAGTTTCAAATCCTTGTCTAGTTTTTTCATAACTAAATTATAAAGCAAATTCTTTTCTGAGCTTTGGTTTTCTTACATGTAAAATGGAAAAAACACCAGATATCTTTGTCATGAATCAAGTTAGCCTATCACATTGTATGATACTTAATATTATTTCCTTTCTAATGCTTACCTCTTCTTTTGGTTATAATGAATAATTTAAGCAAAAGACAAAATAGTAATTGCTTAAGTTGGTAGTAAAAGTAATTAATCAACATGAGTTAGGTTTTTGCACTATTAAGAAAACGTAGTTTTCTAAATTAGTTCATAAGAAATATTTGTTTAGTTGCACTTCATGTTAATATTTCATAATTGACTTCTGTCTGCTTGCTTCTACAAGCCATAGTGATATGAAGTGTGAAACACTCAAATGCCATTGAGGTTTCTGCCTTCAAGAAAGTATCGTCGCAGTTTTCAGTAAGTCCAGTGTAGCAAACATGGGTTACTATGTTCTGGGCCTAGTTAACAATACCAGTAAGTATGAATTTAAAGTTGCAATGAAAAACCTCTTTTCCAGTATTATTTCTTTTATTTTAGGAAACATAATTGTTGCCTTACATCTATCATAGAGGTATAGGAAGAAGAAATTGCAAATAAATAAAATTTATTTTATAGTCTGAGTCCTAGTTCTTCAGTTGGAGACTTTTCAAAGTTGTAGTTGAAGACAAGGCTGAGTAATCCTGTTCTTCATTGTACTCTGCCAGATATCATAGTTCTATGGAATTGTTAATAATAATTAAAAGTCTATAGAAACCCTTATTATAACAAATAAAGCCTAAAAGGAGATTTCTGAGCAGTTTAAGATTCAGCTTTTCCCTATGCAATGTTTACTGACAGTTTTTTGAGAAAGGAACTTCTTGAAGTTAGCTTTCTGGGTTAATTTTTTATTTCACTATACAGAATATAGTGGTTCAAGTGTATACATTTTCTGTCATTTTATTCCAAGATGGTCAGAAAAATATCATAAAAGTCAAATGTGATATTAATCATTGTTTTGAATTCAGTAATTTCTTGAACATCTGCTATAAACCAGGTGGTATGTTTGTCAGGGGCTGACTATACAAAAAAAGAGGAAGTCATAATCTGGGAAGGTAAACTAGGCTTAAATATTGTGAGTTTTGTCTTTTATGTATGCTGTTGAAAAAAAATTCAGTTTTATATGTTCTAAAATTTGCAGTAATAATTGGTGTTTTTAAACATGAATGTTCAAGAGTTGGGTACTTTAATCCTTTCCTCAGTATTATTTTAGCAATTTTATTTTAGAGTGGATAGGATGTGGGGTGGGTTTGCAGTCTTAATGAACTAGTACACATTCTTAGGCAAACACAAATGCATAACACTAGGAGACTTTATATAAACTCCAGAAAATGTTTGCTACTTTTGTTTATGCTGTTATAGAAAGTTAAATTAAATGAATACCTTCACATGAAAAAAATTATTGGTGGAATGTGCAATCCTTATGCCTTTTATACACCTTTCCAGTTAAGTGATGAACTTGATGAGAGCCTGTCATTGTTGCTTCTTAATCAGCAGGAAGGGGTCATCTTTGAGTGACATGAGGCACTCTTTCCCTCAGGCATTTATCACGTAGCTTTCACGCCAATTGCACCTTATGCTGATGTGGAGCTTGCAAAACTCGGAATGATAATTGTTTTTATAACAAATGTGGATTGAGTTAGAAAGGTCAGTGATGGAATTATTGGAATTAGACTGTGCCTGGTGATGTCAAAACAGTACACATGGAATAGTTAACTAGTCCTTTTAAATCAAATTATGTTATCAAAAAATTCACCTTGTAGATTGAAATGAATTGTGGTAGGAGGATATACTTTGGTGGTTATTTGTTCTGATATAGATTTAGAGATTAATAGGCTATAAGTTAATTAGAAAAGGTTGCAGTATTATTTTACTTGGTACTGACCATACATTTTCAAGGTAATGCAGATCCTACTCAAAGACCTTTTCAAAGGAAACAAACATTTCACAAGATTTTAGCATCATTGATCATCAGATGTTTAAAAAGGGTTTGCCCTCTTACAGTATAATGCTAATCTTACAGAACATCTAAAAAAAGTTTAATTCGTGCTTTCTAGTTTGTGAAAACACCAAGCAACATAGACCCATACATTTCTTGGTTTCCTGAGTCACATGAATTTATGTGAATTGTTGGGGGGGGAGCATTGTATTAATTTGTTTTAAAAAGAGATTTGTTTCATTTACCAAGTACAAATCCAAATGATTAGCTTTTATTAATAGAAGAATCTGCTGTTTGGGAGTACTTTTGTGTTATAATCCATTTCTAATATTTTGTATATTTGAATTCATTACCCACAGGTCTTTTTTTTTTTAGTGTAAGTATATAGTTTTGATCATAAATATACTGTTTAAAAAAAAAACACCTCAATACAATCCTTAGCACTAGATACAAGTGATTTTTTAGAATGTCTTTTTGCTATTGAAGAGATACATCTATTCTCCCCTCCTTTTTTAAACAGAAGTATAATGAGCTCTTTCTTAGGTTTTTAAACTACTTGCTGAATTAAGATCCAACAGTATTAAGTTAGCAAAGTGATTAATGATCAGTTATCATTGAAAACAATATTCCTAATAAATTTATATATGTAATATAACATACAGTATTAGCCTTAACATAGACCCTAAAAGCTCTTATTCAAGCATCTATAAATAGCCATCCTAAATTAGAATTAAAACATTTCCTCCAAATGTTTTGTTTTTGTATCATGGACCCTAAATCTTTTTAGAGTGTTGAACCTAGACTTGGTAGATCTTATCCTATTCCCAAAGTGCCTAAGTTGGATCAAGATATAATGGATGTTACACATTAATAGACAATGGCTCACTACTTTCGAACATATGATTTAGTTCTACCAAAGAAGAAGGTTAAAATGAAATGTTTAGCACTTCCCAGAAGGTAAGTTGCACAGAACAGAAAATCTGGAACCCAGCTTTGAATTTACACCTATCATGCTATCTTGATAGTAGATTAACTAAAATTGTCACTGCTTCTCTATTCTGTCCCAAAGTGAAATAAATAGTCCTGCTGAAAAAAAAAATCATTGATCTTAAAGTGATGACAGATAAAAAGAACTTTGTTGTTACTGACTTCTCAACTTAAAGGTTAGGTGAGCAATGGTTTATGTCATGACTCTTGATAAATTTTTCTAATGACCAGAATAGTTTGATTTATAATAGTTTTTTTTTCTAAGGAATATATGTCTTGAATATCTGGCTCCATCCTAAAAATGAAATTTTCTACTTTGCATTCTTTCTCTTTGACAACTAGAGACCAAATTATTGAGCAGTAAGTAAAATTAAATGTGTCTTAAAGAACTTAACATGTAAACTTAAAAGCAGAATTGTAAAGATGAAAACTGGGGAAAGAGATGAGGGAAAAAATGGCTAGGAATCATTGTGTTTGAAAGGAATCAAGAGATTAAGATTTCGAGGTATGGTTTAATATATTGATTGAAGTCAGTGAAGGTGTAAAACAAGGCATATAGACAAATCTTAGGAATAAAATGTGTCTTTGGAAATTTTGAATAATATTCAATAAACTAAACCAAGGGTCTAGATAATTTTTTTGTAGAAGATTATTTTAGTTGAAATTCAATCAAAAAGAAGAAAATTCCAGGATTTTGGGGTTTTGTTTGTTTGAGATGGGGTCTTACTCTGTTGCGTAGGCCTAGAGTGCAGTGGCATCATCATAGCTGACTGCAACCTCAAACTCCCGGGTGCCTGGCTAATTGTTTTTATTTTTTTGTAGAGGTTGGGTCTCACTTTTGCTTAGGCTGGTCTCTAACTCCTAGCCTCAAGTGATTCCCCCTGGCTTGGCCTTCTAAAGTGCCAGTATTACAGGTTTGAGCCACCAAGCCCAGCCAAAATTTCAATTTTAATGGTATAATCAGAAACAGCTTCTTTTTTTAAATAATTGACACATAATTGTACATGTTTATGGGGTGTACAGTGTGATGTCTCAGTACATGTGTTCATTGTTTAATGATCAAATTAGATTAGTTAGCATGTCTTATCACCTCAAACCTTTATCATTTCTTTGTGGTGATAACTTCTAAGATCCTCTTTTCTAGCAATCTTGAATTATACAATATATTAGCTGTAGTGACCCTGCCATGTAATAGAACATCAGAACTTATTCTTCCTATCTAAATAACTTTACACCCATTGACCAACCTCTTCCCATCTTCCGTTCTCCCCTCCCCTTCCTAGCTTCTAGTAATCACCATTCTCTCTACTTCTATGAGATCACTTTTCCTAGATTGCACATATATATAAAATCATGTGGCATTTGTTTTTCTGTGAGAAACAACTTATTTTGAATAAGACCTTTCTTCAAATTTAGTCAAAGCTAGATGTCTCATTTATTTTCCTATCATTTGAGTTCTTATATAATATCAAAATAATGTTAACTTCATAGTCATGTTATTGGTGTTATTGGACTTGAGGAGAGGTTGAAAGCCATTTATTAAAGTGGTTGAACACATTCCCTAAATACCATTTTTAACTAATTTTAGTTTCGTTTTAAAAATAGAAACTATTTAAATGGGATTAAAAAATATTTTCTCAGCTGGTCAATGGTACATGCCTGTAGTCCAAGCTACTCAGGAGGGGCTGAGGCAGGAGTTTGAGACCAGCCTGGGCAACATAGGAAGACCCTGTCTCTTAAAAAATATATACATTTTTTTTCTGTAAATTAGATTACATAGGAGTAAAGATTACAAATAAATACATTGCTGATATTGGTTGTGTTTATATGACAGGATTCTGAATATTTCTTTTTTACCAAGTTTCTTTGTAATGATTTGTCTGTTTATAATGCCAATTTATTTTGAAAGTTAATGCTCCTGATCTAAGTAAGAATAAGCTTGAAATTTTTCTAAAGTTGTCTAATTTAAATTGACATATATTGGATTTTTAAAGGATAAGTTATAGTTTTAATATATGTCATTTTTTCTTTAATGTGGGATATAATTAAAAATATAATTAGTATCATTCAGTACGGATCTCAAATATTACACTATATATACTATATGCCCTTTTTTGAAAGTGAATCTTGTGTCACTTTACTGATGTGCTTCTCTAGTCTTCATTTTAGCCACTTCAGAGTGGAGCCTCGCCATGTTGGGGTACAGATGGGGTGGGTATTACTCTGTAGTAGCATTCTTAAATTGCTAAAGATTAAACTTTGTCATGTAGTTACCATGTGGAGTCATGATAACTTATCTTTCTGCTTTTAGAAGTATTCATGGAACCTGAAGAATTACTTGTTTTCTGATGGGTCTTTTCAAATTCAACACAGAAAAGCAGAGAGAAACTGGTAAGATTAAATGATAGCTACATTTATCAAGGGTTGTAACTTGTATGCCTCTAAAAGGAGTTTACCACTGTTATTAAATTAAGAATTCTTCTATCATTTATCTGGAAAAAATTCATTCTATAATATAACTTATTATTTGCAACATTAATGCAGGTACAGTCAGCCACTGATGAGAGAGAGAAATCAGAGTAAGAATGTCTTGCCACTGTTCTCCAGAACACATTATTTTGCACCTATTCTGTGAAGACCAGAAATATGGCTTCTTGTAAGGTACTGTTTTAAGTAGTACAACTCAAAACACAATATTTTTACAATTGCCTTATGTAAGTACACTGGATACCAACATTGTAACTATAGTATACCAGAGAGAATCGATCAATTTTGGGGGGAAAGATTTCTCACCTCCTTGTCAGGGCTGTTGTCATAGTCATGGGAGATCAAGTACATTTGCATTCTTTGTATTAGTATCATTAGTGCACAAGAATGGATGATGAATACCTGGTACCCTACCCCACAAGAGTCAGTGTTTCACTATTGGTTAAATTGCCAAATGTTTTGTGATCAGAAAACAGAAAGTTTTTCTTAGTTCTGAAGACGAATTTTTTTCACATACATCCTAGAGGGAAATTTTAAATGTAATGTTCAGCAACTTCAAATAAAATGAAACACCACAGTGGTCTATTTAAAAACTGCTTCTTTAAATCCGTATAGTATTTGACTTTTTGGGTGGTTTCCCATGTACTTCAAAGGCCCTACTATGATTTGCTAGGTTTCTGTGTTAATGGAAACTGAAGTTTTTAAGAGTTACAGGACAAAGGTAAGAGGTGTAAGCATACTATTTATTGTGTAAGGTTGGTCAGAAATTGGTGTTAGCTATTTCTCCTATTATAATAACAAAGATGACAAAAATCACAAACTTAACTCCTCCCTTTATAATAGGAAATACTTATCTTTGTAAAATTTTTATGCGTTTAGTTCTTGACACTAATAAATTGTTTTCCACGGTTGCAGTATTACAAGTTAAGCACAGATTTTGAGTTGGAATTGTTGTAATCACTACTGTGTAAAAGAAAAATGTTTTTAGGGAATGCAGTTACAAGGTTTCAGTTCTCTAATAGCTTTATTTAAAAGTGATCTCTGAACTTGGGACAAATATTGGCATTTCCTTCCCCGTCTTGTGGTCCAGCTGTTTATAATAAGGCTGACTATTGTCTCAGCTGTCTCCAGTAATGCAAAGGACAATTAAGAGTGGTTGGGGCCAGGTGTGCTCCTTTTTCTCTATGAAATTAGCATTTCCTTCAAACCTGTCACCATTTGAACTCTGGCAAAATAAAATCCCTAAAGTTGACACAAGCCATTTTGAAGCTTGTCTTTGACTAGAAAGGGAAACTGAGCCTATATTATCAGTTTTCCTCAACAGTATGAGAAACAACTCCACTCAGCCAGGTCTCAGGATCTCCTTTAATGCATTCCTCCTAAAAATATAAGGTGGTTTTCGGGTTTACTCATTGACTTAGGTTGGTCACTGCTTTTCTCTTTGGAAGGAACATTGAAGAATCTAACGTAGCAGGGAGAATTACATCACAATTTTAATTTTGCTACATACTGAAAAAACTTTAGCACAACTAATTACCTAAACCATTTCTCTTTTTCTTGAAACAAAGCTTTCAGCCTAATACAATAACACTTAATTGACTAAAGCAGAACAGCGGTGTCATTTGGTTACTTTTTAAAAAATGGAGTAATAATTTTTTAGTAACATTTGGAGGCACAAAAAAATTTAAAAACTTTACAAAAATAATGTTTAGGCATGTAATAAAACACTTTTTTTGGGTTTTAGGGTGCTTTCTTAATTGTAGAATGTGAAGGAAGATCCCAATAAATCGAAACTCATTTGAGATCAATTACTCTTTTTTTATTGTTGTTCTTAACACATTAACTGCCATGTGAGTTGTATTTAACTCAGGCTAGTTTTGAGCCTGGGGCCTCATGAAGCAAAACCCTGCAGTTGGTTCGTGAAAATCTTACTTTTCTAAGAACATCTTACTGATGTTCTTATTATTACAATTAATACTGACAATTTAATTCTAAAAACGTGGATTGCATTGCATATAACTCACAAACACAAAATAAAAAATTAGAAAGAATTAATATTAATAACACTGTGGCCCCAGGGAATATTGTTTTTTCTAGTGTGGTAGTCAATGTGTTAACTCAGATTCCCCACCCTTGGGAAAGCACAGATGGAATCATTAAATTCCAGCAAACCCTTCAATGACACTGTTAGTTTTTACATTGTGACTACTTTGGACATTTAATAGTTTTTGTTTGCATAGTATTCCATATAATGAGAGATTTTCCTTGATTTTCCTTAAATCTGATTCAGCTGGAATAAGTTTTACATGACTGCCACTATACAAATTGCTATTGTATAAATGTAGAAACTGAGGTATAAGGGTAACATTTTGCCAAAAGGGAAGAGAGGTTAGGTTTTATGTTTTATTCTTTTAGTGAGTTACACCAATCATCCCAGGAAAGAGAATTATAATTGAAAGGAATGACACTATTGTAAGAATTCATTGTTATTTTTTTATGTGGTTTTAATTCATACTTGACTGAGCAATTAGAAAAGACTGACTCTAGATACTCTAATCAAACCAAATAATAGGCATCTGTATACACAGTCACACTAGACATTTAAAGACCCAGAATTTAAACAAGTATTAATTTCATAATACCTGAGGCTTTTTCAAGAAGTACAATGGTGGCTTTCTTTACTTGTTGTCTGAAGCATCAACTACCTTATAATTTTCTTTAAATGCTAAGTGCAAACTCAAAGACATCATGAACATTTAGGCCCATTTAACAAGTTTATAAACTGAAATTACAGCCTTTGAATAAGACTTAATATAAATTGAGGCTACTTTCAGCATAGGAGACCTTTAGCTATTGAGATCAAAGTGGAAACAAGCCCTGTGGTCCCTGGATAAAAGAGCTTACTACTGAATTTCTTTACTTTTAAATGCAGAATAAAAATCCTATCAAAGATACTTTCAGAAACATATCAATTAAATTTGGCTCTCCCTATACTTCAGCTCCAGATTGTATTTTAATATACTATCATTGGTTTGACCATTGCCTGTGACAGGGTCATATAGTAGTCATATAGTCAATAAATATATTGCAAATTCGTGTAATTAATCTCCCAACTAAGATTATCCTAGTGCATAGAATGTTCAAAAACAAACTGATAGGTTCTGTAAGGATTCCAAATTGGGTCTGGAACAGTACCAAAATGAACAAGAAGTACTGTGTTCTTTTTAATAGGTGAAAAAAGTTAAAATGAGCACAAATATGCATTTCTTATGAATTTCACAATTAACAGCAATAATAGTTTGGAATATGAATATAAATAATGACTTTCAATGAATTTACTCACTAAAATATACTGAGGAATATATTAGTTCACAATATCTACAATATTTAGCAGTCCAAATAGGTGTTGGAGTGGCATTCAGTTTCTTATGATTATCTTGAAATATTTACATCACAAATCTCTCAAAACCTAAGGCAAGATAGGCAGCACTCAAGTCAAAATTGCACCTGTGTTGAGAAGGGAAAAGAAATAGTTTTACTACTCATAGTGTTTTCAGCCTGTGATTGCAGTAGTTTCTAAAATGTAGGAGATATTTCCTTGAATATCACTTTCATGCCTCAAGCTAGTTCTTACTCTATCAGTTTTATGAGATGCTCACCCCTCCAAAGGTACTGAGTTTTATACAACAGTCAAGGTTTTAGAAGCCTTGTTTGTTCAAACCAAATCTATATTTTTCCAAGTCAAGTGTCATTTATAAGAATATGCACACAATCCCCCATCTCTCTCAACCACCAAAAAAAAAAAAAAGAATACTGATTATACGTGGAAAAGATTTTCTTTTGTATTTAATGCAGTGAATGTGTTGTCCACATTACCATTGAACTAAATAAACATCTGAAATTTGATACATTGAAACAAAAAAGTCATCTGTTAATGGTTACTATCCACTAGATACATCTGTGGTTGTAGAATATCAGGCTTGTAGACATCCGAATAGGCGTCAGCACAGAACATAAATCTCACATAAGGTATAATTGAAAGTTATTTCCAACAAATTATCTCATCAAACTTTCTGTAGGAACATCAACTTCATGGAGTATTATGTTTTATCAACAAACAGTGATGGTGGATGTAAGCATGTCATTTTTTTAAACATGATGCGCTAAATAGAGCATATTGAGGTCAAAGCCTTTCTGTAGAAAGGGAATTTAATTGACATTCTTTCAAGCATAGTGTATAAACAGATCAAAATAGTTCTATTATAAGAAATAGTATTTAACAACATATCTCTAAAATAAAAATACTTTAAAAATCAGCTTCAATGAGATTGAATTTTTAAAGAATCTTCCTTTAGAGTGAAATATATATTTCTTTCAGCTTTTCTACATTTTTTTCTAGCATAACTCCCACCCTAGTCTATTGTTAACAAAGTAGTGCAAAACATTGTCTACAACAGTCTCCACTGAGTTTAATCCCCTACCTAGTTAGGGAAGTAAAATGTTCTTACCAACCAAATTATTTTTCTCCAGAGGTATGCTCCCTTGATATACCAGGGAGTTAGATATAAAAACTATTAATACCTTAATAGTCTTGGGAATACATTTTTTAAGTATCACTTCTATGGTAAATAGTGAAATATTTGTAAAGGCAATCCCCCCCACAAGCAGTTTATTTTACAAAACAGGTTTTCATGCATTCATGTTATCAAGAATGATTATTTTTTCATAAATGAATGTAATAAAACACTGGCATATCACTTAGCACACTGCATTCTCCTCTACATTAAAATTCACACTTATGACAAAAATCATAGTATGCATTAAAGCATTTCAGTAACCTAATGAGAAAGCAGATTTTTTTTTTCCTCTGAGAACACTTGAGTATTAAAATATTTTCAGATGCACAAAGGTATACTCTGACACCATAAGCAATATGGATGTAGTTTGCTAGTATTTTTGACAACTGAAATAAGTTGCTAATTTGCTTACTTGGTACAAATTAAAGTAGTGTTCAGTATAAAAATTCAGATAGTCAATCATTTATAAACCTGGCAGTATTTATGTTGTGTAGTCCTGTAGAGATTTTAAGGTTTCAGATGGAATGATAGAAAGTTTGCAGGTTTTGAGTGTTGAAGATTTTCTTAAGGGGGGTGAATATACCTTCACTCGCTAGCTTAAAATCAGCCTAGTCATACCTAAGTAATTTGCACAGGATTGAATGTCAGGATCTAAAGTCAGAATCTATGTTAAATTGAAATGCATCCGTTCCATTATTCAGGCTTTGGGATTTCCCTCCCTTTTGAAATGTATAAAACATAGAAAACTGTAATGGATTACTTTTCAGATAAAAAATAGTCACATTTAAAAAAAAACTAAAATCAAATTGACATTTACAATTTATGTAGATTTAATCAGAGCACAGTTGAGTACTTAATCTAATATTCTGGTTCTTCCACTTGTAATTAGAGAAATGTGTATCTTCTGTTATCATTCTTACATTTGTTCTTTCAGTGTTATATTATCCACAGCTAACAAGGCTTTCACACAGCAGTAGCTAAACCTTTATCAAGTTGAGTCTGTACAATAGAAGTATATTTTCAAAGACATATGCCTTTGTACACTATTTACAAATTCTCTCAATCATGATAAAAAGGCAAAATAAATAAAAAGCAGAAAGAAAGGAAATGCTGCTGAGGCTGAAGGCTTTTTCTTTTATCTTCCCAAACAGATGCTGGTCTCCTCAGTGCTGGGAGCTGGCTAGCCAAGATTGTTTTTCTTCCTTTTATATGGGCTATGAGAAGGATCTGGTTTCAGTTCTTGGTATTGCACCTGTTTAAACAGAGTTCAGAGAAAGACTGGTCAGGTGGCCACTTTCTGGCAAAGAAGGGAAAAGCAAAGGAATGAGAAACTGTGCTTGGGGGGAGAAAATGCTCACTCTAGAAGTCGTATGGGATCTGCAGCTGGGATGCAGAAAACAATAGAATGATAGAGCAGGAGTCAAAAGGAAAATCCTGCCAGAAACTACATGTAAGCCCCTATGTGAACATTGGTAATGGGCTGGGGTCTTCACTGTCCATAACACATTACATTAAAAGCAAAACCATCTCAATCTATTTTGAAGGCCTGGATAATAGTTCTTTGCAAATTTTTGTTTAACACAGCCTTAATCTCCATCTAGCCACTCTAATGTCAAATCAAATGAAGAACTCAGCTAAAACAAAGGAAAAAGATATCACTGCAACCCAGCTTTAAGATTTTGTTAAAAACCTTTCTTGGCTGGGTGTGGTGGCTCACACCTATAATTCTAGTACTTTGGGAGGCTGAGGCAGGAGGATCACTTGAGGTCAGGAGTTCAAGACTAGCCTGAGCAACATAGCAAGACCCTGTCTCTACAAAAAATTGTAAAAATTAGCTGGGTGTGGTAGCACACCCCTGTAGTTCCAGCTACTCAAGAGTTTAAGGCAGAAGGATCTCTTGAACTCAGGAGTCTGAAGTTACAGTGAGTTATGAGCCACCTCACTCTAGCCTGGGCAACAGACTGGGACCCTGTCTCAAAAAAAAGTAAACCTTTCTTATTATACTCTGAAAATAGTTGATGGTTAAGGGGCATTAAACTCAAAGGATTTCAAAGAATTTTTGAGATGTGCTTTAGATTTGAAAAAGCAGTCAGCCCCCCCTCCCCCAAACTCATCTCCAAAATATGCATGTTCAAAACTTAATTCATGCAAATTCTGGAAAGAAGTGTTTTTCCTCTTAAATGTCCACTGGCACATTTAGCTTTCATCATTTAATATTCCTATTTCCTTTCCTCAGATCATGGTGACTTCCCTTTACAAACTCTAGCTGAACTTATTTAGAGGAGAATCCTCCCTGATAGGGGAAGGAACCTTGGTAGGTTCTTTATATAACCTGCTTCCATTCTAAGTTCTTCTTGGGTGTCACCTCAAGTGGGCTAAATTTCTGATTGGTAAAATCTGCGACAGGCTTTATTACTAACTTTACCCAGCTCTTCTAAGACTGTGGATATTAAAAGGATATAAAAGTTAAAACCCAGTGCCACACTATATTAAAATAATAACAATAATAATGAAACCTACATACCACTTGTACATCTGAAGGGACTCTGGAAAGGAAGTCAAGTAGTTCATTGTTGTCAATTGCATACGGACTCCGAAGCTTTTTTGTAAATTTATTGATGCCTAAAGTGACAAATCAAACATTGAAATCTCCAAAGTTTGGAGTTACACAAAGCACATTTCTTACAAAAAATGTTGCAGTGATTCGAAGATCTAGCTTGTATACTACCCTTCAGCCTGAGTAAGTGAACAAATATACCCAGTTCTCGTTCTCTCTCTCTCTCATCTCTATCTCTATCTCATTTCCAGTTCAACTGCTGCTTTGTTTTTCTCTTTGTACTTCAGTAGCTCCTTCCAAGCAGGAAAGGCTATTTGGGTAATAAAAAGCGATACCTAGCAGTAATGAGCAATATCTTGCTTTTTTCCGCCTCAGTATTATGGTACTTAGAACCCTTGCTTTAGTGTCTTGTTTATGATTAAGCTTGTCTTCCTACATTGTAGATTGAGATTGTTAAGGCAAAAAAGGTCAATGTATTTGTTTCCCATTTTTCAAAAGATATACCTTGGTAGGGAGGGGTGTGTGTTGCTGTTATGCATGCTAAATCTTTAGAAGACACATAACCTTGACCTTTTTTTAAACCTGAAATGAAAGCATTTGCTACCAGCTTTACATGAAATCAACACACTGGTAGAAAACTGAGCCACAAACTAGAGCATCTTGGTTCTTGAGAGTCCATGTAGAAAAAACTTCTGGAATCTTGATTTTGGTCTGTCTCCTCACATAAGACCCTTGTCCACCTATCACTAAACAAATAGTGTTTGTGTTTTGCTTTATTTGATGAAACGAAGCCCAAACCCATTCTCTAAAATTACTTTTAAGACAGCTAGTCAGTAAGGCCACTGCAAGTTACATAGCCAGGTAGATGTCTGTCCTGGGCTCCAGGTTCTGAGAACCCAGGGTGGGGGTGGGGGAAATGGGAAGTTCATCACCTATCGCAACAGAGATGGCTCCATAAGCCAAAGGCAGCTCTGACCCTAGATAGGTTAATGAGGTGTGCCACATGTGACACTCTACCCTGATTCCTTTAATAAAACATATCAGGAAGGAAGGAAAGATGAGCTTAAACATACAATAAGAAACAAAAACATAGTAGAAATTCCTCTTCCCTTGTGTAGTGAAAGTGCTGTCTTCATTGAATTTCTTAGAATTGTAGAATTAGGAAGGAAAAAATACCATTTCCCCTACCTCCCACACAAGGGTAAAGGTAATGATAGGGTTGATGAAGAGTAAGAGGACTTGCTCAATATATGACCAGATGGGCCAAAAAGAATAGGGAAATAGAAATTTTAAAACTAGAGAGTTTAGAAAAATCAGACCTTGACTCACTTTATTCCAGTTTGTTTATGTAAAAGTCTTAAAACTCCTTGATCTTTTTGCTTTCAATGTAAGCACATGTTTTCTGAAGTTAAGACCCATTTTGGTTCTCTGCATTTTGCATAGGTTTAGCAATCTTAGGTGTATGTGTATGCAGGTGAGGGGCAAATAAAGAATTCTTCTCTCTAGTCTTGTTTATATATATATATATATATATATACACACACACACACACACACACATCTCATTAATGTCATAGTTTGATATGTTAGTAGATCCTAGAGACTGAAAATTGAGTTTTCCAAACAATTTTTTCAGGCAAAAGAAAAAAATGAATGCTGAAACTGTCTGCCTCATAAATGGATCCTAGGTACGTAGGCATTGTTGGCATGCAGCATTAATTGCATTAAAAATTGTGACCCAAAAAGTCATTCTTGTTTCATACATATAAGGTAGTTTTTTTTGTTTGTTTCTAAGGAGCCTGTAAGTACCAAGGACCCTTTTCCTGACTCTTAAAGGTGACCCCTTAAACAAGTGGCCATGTATAGTGCCATGTTTACATACACTTCCACAAGATAAAGTGCCACAGCAAAAAAGCATATTGTCCTAAATGCACCATATGGATCGAAATGTCTCTGTTCGTATATAAGTGGTGAAAATAAATCAGAGCGATATCTAGACAAAGCTGCACTTTGATATATGAAGAATCTGCACAACTACATGTTTATAGTATGATGAAGCCTATGGTGCCAGATAAGAAAAATGCATTTTGCAGGTAGACCTAAATCTTTATACTGTTGTGATTTTTAACTGACCTGTCTCTTTTCATCATGGAGTAGCTTCATGACCATAAATAGAGGGAACTGCTGACAATATAACTCATCCCTTAAACATAATTTGTTCTTAGCCAGGAAGACAGTTTAGGGAGGAAAAAAAGGCTTTACTTACCCCAGACAAGGACAATGTATCTCAGTGGGATGAAGTACAGGATAACTGTGAACACACAGAGGGCTACAATGGCCAGCCAGCTTAAGAATGGGACAGTCCAGTTGAAAGTACTGAATGAAAAATTAATACACATCAGCAATCTGAGCACTCCACACCTTTTTCAAACAAAGATCAAAATAAACATGATTGTGACTAGCTTGGGACCTAGTTAGGCTATCAGAGGACACAGGCTAGTCATAATATGCTCAATTCCATGACCATGGGGCCCAGGTAAAAGGTCTTGCCACCATCCCCATCAAATTCTCCCAGGTAACTTAAGAGTCTAAAGCCATTGTACTACATGGGTGACTCCCCACATGGAAAAAAGATCTTTGTTTTTCTACTGGTAGGATGAATACCCAACCTTGTTTTTGCCAAGTTTTCACAGAGGGGAATGCCCCTGGGTATACCATTCTTCCTTCTATCAACTCTCAGTATTCCCCACATTGGGAATAAAACGTTGCCAGCAATTGTTGGTAGACGTAAATCTTATATGGCTATGTAAATCCTGATTTTAGAATTCCTTAGAGGAATACTCCTTACCTCAGCTATGTTTCAAATGAAACTAGAAATCAGGAAAGGGGAACAGAACAAATTATAAAAATTCACCTGTCATCATTGCCCTTCCTCCCAGAAATTCAGAGGTAATTAAGAAATAAAGTCAACTTTACTTACTATTCTCTGGCAAAGGTAATTAATAATATAGAAGGCTACATCAGAGAAGGCCACGTCAGAGAAGGCCATAAGACAACATGATAACAAAGAACAGAAAGAGGACCAATGAATAGAAGTAGTTACAAAAAAGATAGTACGGAGGAGAGATGGGAAGGAATTTAGAGGGACAAAAAGGAAAATGAAGCCAAAAAAAGATAAAGTTTTTTAAAAGATGATGTAGAAAATCAGAGAAATGGAACATGTAAAGATTGTAATCATTTAAAGGCTTTTTGTGTAAAAGCTTTGTGGTGAATCTAGTAGTTAAGAGAATGACTAAATTATAAAGAAAATAGAAATACTACATGGAGCCTCCAGGGTTGGATATATAAATATGTCACCATTTACAGTTGTACCATTACATTCCTTGAAATCTCTCAATTGTTCAACCACTAAAGAGGAACTAACATATCATGTTGACTCTTTAGCAAAATTTAATGAAAAGAAGTTAGCAAATCTGTGTTCAAAGCTTAGATTCTGTTATGTGGCTTTAAATGAGTCAACCTCTCTAACACTTGGTTTCCCCTTTTATAACATGATAGCTTTTGTTGTATCAAGGAAGACTGATTGTAATGGTAACATGTTTATGTGAATTAAGGTGATAATTATTAGAGTTAATCAACTCCAGGAACCTAAAGTATGGTATTTTTTCTTACAAGGCAGTGACAAGGGCACCAAAGCCACTTTAGAAAAATATTAAAATTGTACATGTGGATAAATGTTAATGTTTTTTATTTCTTCTAATTTCCTGATATTGTATGTTATTGTCATTGGGGTGGGGTTTGTCCAGGGCAATATTGATCCAATAAAGGATCACTGCTAAAAGATTTTCTTCCTATAGAGTGCCATAACATAATACTTAAGAGTTGTTTCTTAGCTTTGTGGCATGTAGCTTGCTTTTTGTGTCTCTCTAGGTCAACTGTTGCCTAAAATTGTTTTTTCTAGTAAAAGAGCCAACGTTGGATCAGTCTGGTTGTCCTGTTTTCAAGTAACCCTTGGGGTCTGGCTTTTTTGTCTTTGTGTTTTTCCCCTCCTAGTCAAGAGTGAGCATCCTTAACTGTCACCAAGTAAAGGATCATGCCTTCCCTTCTTGATGGACACCTGTGCTTCCCTTGCTGCTTGTGGAGAGAACAGAAGGCTGAGGGTCTGCTGCTTTCCTGTGGCTCAGCTCAGAGCCATCCATCACACTACTCCATGTGTGAGGGCACTGGCTCCTCACTCAGAAAACCTTCCTTTTGGGCAGCTCCACTGAAGGACTCCTGTGTTCTCCTTACTCCTATTGGAAAGGTAAATGGCAAAGAATCCTCACCAGGGTAGCCAATGTTGGAAAAATAAAAAGACTGCCCTTTTCTATATCCATACTCTGCATCATGGAATCTAAATCTAGAAAATAATTTTCCCCCCAAAAAAGATGCAATTCAAGAAAGTTCTGGACTGATTATTTAGTAACAAGATATTATAATCATAGAGTCTTTTCATTTTGTGCTTAAAGATTGCTTCTGAATCTGCTTTCTGGACAGATGCTTTTAATCCCATGTGATCCCAGAGGAATTTCTTTTTTAGCATCCGAAAGATTGTTGTGCAGAAGAGATGGCTCCTACCAGACTCACTAGATCCTATGCCATATTCCTATACTTCTGCATAGAAAGTTCAAGACTGGTCTTCCACCAGGATCTGGTCATATCCCTCAACTAGCCATCATGTTTTCCAGCCAAGCACCTGTTCTGAGGCCGCCTACCCCCCAGAATTACAAAGGAGCTTCTTCCTCTCAGGTATTCACTAGCCTGACCTAGGGTCTTCTAGTATAAATGAGATGTTTCTGTCAGGTATCAGCGCACCATGTACCCCAGATAAAGGAGATAAAGGACAACAGTCAATAGAGTAATGCCCCAAATTTAGGGCTTCACACTGTGCTTCAGTGGATAGGGTGTGGAGGACAAGAGAACATTTTTAGACATGGAAATAACACAGAGGAAGGAGGACAGAGAATAGATGTGGAAATCAGTCTTCAGAAGTCTAAGACTGAATGTTGCTTAGAGGCACATTTGGGAGCGAGAGGGAAGCTGTTCTGTCTAATATAATATAAGAAAATGGAAACTCAGCACCTAGGCATATGTGGAAATGTATTAAACAAAAATTATACAAAATAAAATGCATTATCCCTTGCAACATGAAAGGCACCGGATGAATGACTCACACTTTTAGTTTAAATAATTTACTCCTTTCAAATTCTATGTATGCCTAAGGATCCAAATCTGCAGAACACTTTTGGTTATGAATAATAAACAATGAATAGATATATGAAACTAGGAAAATATAGACTTATCTGGATATACAGCACCCCTTCTTGAATAGACCATTAGCAATCATTATGTAGGCCAGTTTTCACATAATTTAGTAGTACGGGGCCTTAGTATATCTTTTAACTGAAAATTGTTGTAAATCTACCTTATTTTTATAAGTAAACTGCTTTTTAAAAGTATATTAATAAAATTATTTTAAATAAAATACAAGTAATATAATATTAAGAATGTAAGTTTCTTAATTTTACATTAGAGCTCATTGAAGTTCTATTTCCTTATTTTAAAAAATTAAGGAAAGGATTCTATTTGTTTAATTATAAACCTTTTCAAAACGACAAAGCATTAGTTTACTTAATTGACAATTATGATCTCAGCTATTTAAATATACAAATTTGAAAGAATTTAATATTTTTGTAGGGTGCCATAATTTTTTAATTCAGAAGTAACTTGATGAAAATCTAACTAGACCAATAATACAAAGCAGGTATGTCTTGATTACCTGACATCCTCATTTAGCTTGGTTTATTTTTTTTCTATCACAATTTCATATTCCATTTAAGAACAAAGTCTTTCACAGTGAAAAATGTGCTAAAATTTAGGACGGTGTTATTTCTTCAAAGCTACAAGTATGACTTCTTTCCAACCAATATGTTCTAAATTTCAGGAAGGAAATTGACAGAACTTTCATAAAGCCAAAGACTGGCAGAAACAAAGTAAATAATGATGAAACTGAGCAATAGATCACCCAGAAGGAGTGTCCCCTGCCAAAAAGAATGTGGCATTTTACCCTCCAAGAAACAAATGGACACCCTGTCCCACAGAAGGCCAGGGCTCACATGTCAGCATCACTCACTTCTTTATCCTTTCGCCAAAGGAAGCCACTTCATCTAGGATGTTCTGGACACTGACACATACTTCCTGGATGGCATAGATTTTATTTATAAATCCCTTTTTTTCACTGTCCTAAAATACAATAAAAAAAAGAAATTCTGTATGAGTAAAAGTATTCTTCAGTGCTTGAATTCTTTGAGTTGTTCCTTTTTTGCATTTTTAAACTTAAATAAACTTCGTCTTTGTGTGTATATAAATAGGTAATTGGAGCCTGTGAAAATTTCAGGATATTAAGGGACATAAGGAAGAAGGGTACCCAGCATCACGGACTTGTGCTTACTGTAATTATAGGAGGTTGCAAATCAGGAAAGTCAAATTCTACTGCTTTTGCCCTGATGGACAGAAACATTTGTAGGTGGGAGGTGGTAAGAGAGAGGGCAGGTCTCAAAATTAGCAAACCTGGATTCTGCACTGATCCTGGACCCACCAAGACTACTTAACAGACCCAATTTCTTGACCCTACTGCCCATAGATCTAAGTTTGGTCATGGCTCCAGATATTTCAGCAGCAGAGAATGCTGGATGCAAATGAGAAGATCTGTGATCAATGAAAACTGCAAAAAATTATAAGGTCAACTGAAATCTACTCTGGATACTTCCTAAATCACATACATACTAAGCTTCACACCACCCTCCTAAAAATAATAGTCCTATATTTTATACAGTAGCATATGTTATATTAGGTCCTGTTTTCCCCTATTTGTACTAAGTTCATTTTAAGATTTGTGCTGAATTTAAGCCAGGCTGGTGAGCTCCAGGTAATGGGTGGGGTGGGGATTGAGCTTAAAGCACTCAGAGAGTAGCATAAACCTAGAGGAAATGTGCATATTTTGTAATTTTAGACCCAGAGGAAGCAAAAGTGATGGCCTTTCACATTTGAAAATTCTGCTTAGTAGCCTGGCATCACAGGCACTTGCCTAGGCTGTTTGGTGGAGACCATCCAATTCTGATTCCATGACTCCATTCCTCCATGCCAGCTTGAATATCTATAGAAATGTAGATCCAATTTCATTACTTTAACTTCTTTTGAACACTTACACACTATGCCAGAACACTTGAGACCTCATGTGGCAGTCAGTGCTTGCTGAAAGCAGCCAGGAAGCTAGAATAATAATGTCATGTTGCACATTTACATACTGACTTTCATTTCAGAAGAGTCTAAAGCACTTTATACTGTGAACACTTGGCCAGGGCTGGCATCCCTCCACCTCAGAAACTGAGGGCAAATGAATGACAGGTATGTGTGCATCCTCCAAGGATGACAGGGTATACTGGGACCAAGGACATGAAGGCCAGTTTTGTAACTTGATCTTTAATATAGATACCAGTTACTCAGAGCCTTCATTTTAAATTCCCATGGAAGAAATTGTCTACATTATTCATCTTTCTTATGCCAAAATAGATTGTCAAACAATGGAGTAGATGAGATGCTTATAGCTCAATAGCAGTATAGGGAACAATTTACTACTCTTAGGGGTTTCCCTACTATTTTTAAAAGTCACCTTTGTTATGACAGACATGGATGTATCAATTTCTTCCTCTCTAGTTTGAAAACAAGATGTGTTCATTTCACCTGTGCAATTGTACACTGTAGAGTAAAATGAATTACCAGTGGCTTCTTCCAGTTCTTTTCATAACTACAAAGTCGTCAGCCCTAATAATCTGCATGGCCCTTAGAGTCTCATCTCTCAAGCACCAGCTAAGTCCATTTATGTCTATGAAGCAAAGTGTTCTTATAAGTATTTTTCTGCATACAGAATAAGTGAAACCGGAGTTGAATGAAGCATGTTGGTTGTATGCTTCATTTGAACTTTTCCAGTGCAAAATATATATGAAAAATGGTGGCTTTCCCCCCCAGTTGAATGTATAGGTTTAAAGCAGTTTCAAGCAAATCATAATGTTTGGAGTGGAAGAAATGGGGAGAATTTGATAGTGTTCCTAAAATTTGTTTGGAAGAATAAATAGAAAACTACAGCCAAGAAATTTCTGCAAAAGAAATGAGAAGGCATTTAGTGTATTAGATATTTAAGTAATTAAAATAAGATATGGACATTGAAAGAGAGATTGGTATATGATAAGTTACCATATACGAAGGAAATAAAGAAGGAAGTATTATGTTGCTGGACAATTGTGTTAACTGTTTGGGGAAAGTTTAATCCTACCTTAAGTAGACTCTTAAATCTACTTGAGATAACCCAAATTACCTCAAATATCCCTAAATACATTCTAGATTAATTTTAAGAAGCTAAATGCTAAAAATGAATTATAAAAAGACAATAAGGGTAATTTATTTACTGACCTTGGAATAGGAAAGAACTTTCTAAACATACAAGCAGTAAAAGAAATCACAAAGAAAAATAATTGCTATTAATGATTACATAAAATTAAAAATTTATGTCAAAAGTCATAAATTTAAAAGGCAAGGTAGAAAAAGATGAGCAACAAGTATGGCATGATGGGATGGTATTTATAATTTATTCAATAAACATCTGAAAATTTTTTATTACAGTTTTGTTTATAATAAAAATTATTAACATGTTGGATGGGATTAACTATAGTACATACAATTGATAGAATTATGAAATTAGAAAATATTTAGAGAAAATATTTAATGACAAAAATGCTTATGAAATAGAAAATCGAAAAAAATGTTGGAAATAAATAATCCTAACTTATCTTTCAAATGGCTATGTTGGGAAAAAAAGATGAAGTAAATGTGCCAAAATATTCTAGTCATGGAAGTTTATCTTCTTCATACCTTCCTGTAATATTCAGATTCTTTGCAATTCATGTTTTACTTTTGTAATCAGAATATTTCCCTAATTTTTCTTCAGTATTAAAGGAATATGGGTAGAAGAAATAAGTGAATTGGTGCTTATTGTACATGGTTTTACTATAATTTTTTTCTTAATCTATTTTTTGTACTTTCATAAGGTATCTTATTTTTAGAAAGAAGTAGAATATACATAAACACTCATCAAGCACCACAAAGTGTTTTTCCCATAATTCATTCAATCCTCACAACCATGCTACAATGTCATTATTTTTCTCCACCCTGCAGAAGAGGAAACTGAGGCTCAGAGAAAAGTGACAGAGCTTGGATTGAGACTATGCCTGGCCAACTCCAGAGTCTGTACTCTCCATGATATACTGTGTGACCTTCCTCTTTTATCCAGGAAGGTTTCAGTTCCTACCCAGAATCTCTGTGAGATAATCAAGAAGGGTGAGCGCTCACTTGTGTTGTAGACACCATGATCTAGCCTTGATGCTAATCACGCAGCTATAATCTTTAGCAAGAAAATGAAATTCAGAAATATGATTCAAAAACAGAAAGGAGAAAGATGTGTCAGAAACCACAAGAATTAATGTCAGTAATGTGGTGTGCAAATATTTAAGGCATCTGCAAAAATAGATTTTAATAAAGTATCTACTAAAAATTAAGTGCTGATGTATGATTATTGGCTAACATTTTTTTTTTAAATATGCTCTCTCTTAATTTTCTTTGTTTCTCCTGGACAGCCCACTGCCACTTCCTTACCCTGGGCAACCAAAAGACAAAATAAGATGATGGTCTGTCTGTAATTGGCAACGTTTTGAAAGCAAATGCTTTGGGATAAAATTTTTATTTTAAAATCTCTGTCATCAAAATCTATATTCCTCCACTGTGGTCTCCAACCAATGAAGTAATTATTCTTTATATACAGTATATGACCCAAAACTGCAGTGGGTAATGGAATTGCTCTGTGTTGCATTCCAATATTTCATACTTCTTTCACTAATGTTCAATACTTTATTAGGAGAGAATAAATTGGTACATTTCTTTTATTGTCATTTTTGCTTTCCTTTATAAACCAGCTTGGTTGAAAGAAATATCATAGGATAGTTAATCATCCGGAGGCTTGGTAGTGACACTGTTTTTTGTTGTTTTTTTGAAATGCATTATTAGGGTTTCTTTTGAAGATGTAAAAAAAAAAAATTACCCATAAAAAGCAGCTATAACTATAAATCTGAGAATGTGAGATTTATATTGCACAACTATTTCTAATGATTCTATACAATTTTTTAAAAGCTCTCTTATTAGATTTTAAATAGTCCACAAAACATCACTAACTGTAAAACTTGAATTACAGTGATTCTTTAATATTTGCCTATTTTACTATCACCTATCACAATAGAAAGTTAGCTAGATTCTTCCAGAGAAGTAGCTACTTCTTAGCTTTGAGGTATTTAGGAAAACTCTAAGGACCAAAAAATAATCAGGTGTATCTTACATATTTGAAGAATACTGTTCATTGACTTTCAAAGTTAAATGACAGATACTCCTCTTCCTTGATGCTGTTTTGAATGGGGACAAGAAGCCACAGTGACAGGTATCAGATGGTGTGTATTCTGAGCCTGGTCCCTTGTGCTGGGCTCAGACATAAATGCATTAGTGCATTAATGCATTTATTATAGCGGTCATTGTGAACCCTGTTAACATCATAGAAAATAAATCTGTTAATCGAAGTTAGCAGGTATGTGGAATATGTTTGCTAGAAATATTATAAAATTAATGTTATTTCCCTTTCTAGGGTGAGAGTATCTTAATAGTGAAAGGGGGGAGCTATTAAATCTTATGCCGGGATAACAAACATAAAATGGAACTGTGCCAGCAAACACATATGGGCATATGGGCACCTTATTATTTCATGGAGGAACTATTCAGATTTGAGATACCTTCTACTTTGAAGAGCTAATCTTGATCATAATATTAATTCTTTTTTAAAGTCTTGCCTTTTTTTTTTTTTTTTTTTTAAGAAAGAGTCTCACTGTCACCCCAGGTAGAGTACAGTGGTGTCATTTTAGCTCACTGCAACCTCAAACTTCTGGGCTCAAGTGATCCTCCTGCCTCAGCCTCCCAAGTAGCTGGGAGTACAGGCAGGTACCATGACACCCAGCTAATTTTTCTATTTTTAGTAGAGACGGGTCTCGAACTCCTAAGCTCAATCCTCCCACTGTGCTAGGAGTACAGGTGTGCATGAGCCACCACGCCCAGCCTTAAAGTTTTGCATATGTAACCTCTGGCAAAAAGTGATGAGTGATAAGGTTGATATTTGCTATGAGATATAATTATTATAGTTTACCATTGACTGCAGCTCTTCTGTAGACAAGTATAGATAGACTCAGCATGAAGTCTACAATTATGTTTATGAATATGTTTATAGAATATGTTTATGTTTTCTTGTGTATTTTCAATGCTAAAGATGGTTTTGTTGCACTACTTTCTCTAGTTGATTGAGTAAAATGCCTGCAAAACAGACTTCCTCTCAGATCTATACCTCTAACCTATGGAAAATCATTAGATAGGAAGTATAGCGTGGATAAAGACACAAAAAGAAGTGATCAAATGTTTTCTCTGTGCAAATATTCCTGCTTTTTCAGAAATAATAAACAATGATTCAGCCCAAACTCTAGAATACTGAAATTCTCAGAGAGCAGCTTGGCAACTCACAGAGTCTCTTGGCTACTGAATCTTATCAGAGTGTCTTACTCAGTTCCTACTATATCAAATCTTATCCAGTTTACTTGTTGCCTGGGCTCTTTTCCCGATTTTAGCCTTGAAAAATAGGAATCTGCTATCAAGACACTGAAGGATTCTGAAAGAGATATTTAAGGTTAAGAGGATGGACACCATTTAACAAGATAGTATATTTTTCTCTTAAAAAATAAAACAGTTCTCAAAAACATCTACACTTCAGGGTTATATGGAAGACTGCAATAATACATGTAAAGCTCCTAGTACAGTGCTTGAGACAAATAAACTGATATCATTAAATAATAAAATTAATGGATATAATTTTTAATAAAAGTAATTCAAATTTTTATCTATCTTTGCTTAAATTAAGAAAAAAAATTTGAAATTTTAGAGGGAATGCTCAGCTATATGAAACGTTTTATGCATGTTCAGTTTTGCCCCAGAAACTTATTAACTTGTGAGATTCCATTAAAAAAAATGATAGAGTCTTTGTAATGTTACATTGAGAAGATCTTTTTTTCTCTCTTTCCTGCTGATTTGGCACAGGTTTTTTTTTTTCTTTCTTTCTTTTTTTGCAGAATGAGCATTTACCCGGTCTAAATTTTTTTGTTTCCTGCTTTGCAAGGTAGCCTTATGCTTTTCAGTGCTCATTTTCTGCAATGCAATTTGTAATAGCATTTAGTTGTGCTTTGCCCTCTTGGCTTAATCTTATACATTTGTGCGTAACTTTAAAGGTGATTGTAAAGTAAAAAGAATTGAGAGAAATGTCCCCTGGGCTCCACAGTGTAAACAATGGGCATTTCTAAATAGCAGCTGGCACTCCCAAAAAGTTATGATCAAAGCCAGGGAGAAAAGGAAAAGAAAGGGAGGAAAGAGAAAAGGAGAAGGAAAAAAAGGATAGAAGAGACAGAATGGAGAGAGAAAGGAGAAGGAAGAGAGGAAAGCTTAGAGAAGAGACAGCCCAGTAGATGGAAGAAGACCAAGAGAGGTTGTGACTATGGAGAAGTAATGGAAAATATCTGAGATAAGAAACACAGATGACATAAAGCCAAGAGAGAAGCCAAACTTGCTAACTGTGTTAACTTCTGATTCAACACAAATTAGTATTAATATTTGTAAAAGTACATAATTTTTTTCTATTAAATATAAATCTTACAGAAAGTACCCAGGGATACAGATGGACTTGTTGTTAGGAGGAAGAGTTCCCTCGAGCCAGATTTCTTGTTGCTCAGACTCTAGTCCTAATGACTTAAGAAAACCGGCTGGGCACGGTGGCTCACGCCTGTAATCCTAGCACTTTAGGAGGCCGAGGTGGGTGGATCACTCGGTTGGATCACTCAAGGTCAGGAGTTTGAAACCAGCCTGAGCAAGAGCGAGAGACCCTATCTCTACTAAAAAATAGAAAGAAATTAATTGGCCAACTAAAAATATATAGAAAAAATTAGCTGGGCATGGTGGCACATGCCTGTAGTCCCAGCTACTTGGAAGGCTGAGGCAGAGGGATTGCTTGAGCCCAGGAGTTTGAGGTTGCTGTGAGCTAGGCTGACGCCAGGGCACTCTAGCCCGGGCAACAGAGTGAGACTCTGTCTCCAAAAAAAAAAAAAAAAGAAAACCCTTGACTGTCCTACAAATACAGCCAGCCCACCATATAGTAGGTTCCTCATCCATTGATTCAACCAATGGGCAGTGATGTCAGGGACTTGAACATCCCTGGATTTTGGTATATATTAATATCAATATCAAAACTTTTGACTTAAGCACCTTGTCAGCAGGCAGGAGAGAAGGGCCTTATACATTATCCATCTCAAGCTTTTGTCCCTGGAGAAGTTCTGCTTTTAGATGGACTGCAAGTAACAGGGCCAAAGAGGCCTCCATCCTGGCTAACACTGATAGAAGCCACAGCAGCAGCTGTGAGGCTGGGCTCCCAAGTAATCAGAGAAGAAATAAGACAGGCTACTTTCACCCAGGACAGTAGATAAGAATTTGTATGCTCATGAGTTTTCTTCAGTCAGTAGTTAAAGCTTAAGTGAGAATACCTAACAAAAATACCAAGCTTGCTTCTGAATCCAAATGGCAAATGCTGGGCTATGCTTTCTTTATCCCAAGAAAGTGCTCTGTAATTCTAGATGACCATATTTAGAAGTTGACTAGATTTCTGAATAACTGGCTCTGTTCCTAAGTGTGGTTCAAATGCTACCTCCATCATTTCCTTAGCTATGTGATTTTGAACAATTTAACTTATTCATCTGTAAAATGACAATAATAATGGAACCTGCCTTTGTGATGATTATAAAATTAAGGTAGTTTTTTAAAAAATTAAGTTAGTTTAGCCCATTTAAAGCATTTATCACAAATGTCTGGAACTTAGGAAGTACTCAGTAAATATTAGTCATTAATATTAACAATTTTAAGAGACTGGAAAAGGAAATACGTTAAAACTTTTAAATGTTAAATTTTCTCCCTTCTTATTTATATATCAGGATTATTATTTTATGTTTAAACTTCTTTGTCATATGTGTCATCTTATATGATCCTTACAACAGTCCCACAAGGGTGATTGATGGATATTGTTCTCATTCCCTACTTGGAATGGGAAACTGAAGATCAGTTGCCTAAAGTTCCACCTCAAACTTCTACCTCAACCTATGCTCCTTTTCCTCTGTTGCCCCCAGCTGTATTTGTTTTCATCTGAGACATGGGATTTGAAAAATGGCATCTGAGCAGAAAGTTCATCTGTTTACAGTATTCCCCACTCACTGGAAGTTGTAATCCCCTACAGGCCACTGGTCATACTGATGCAAGATGCATTATCTTTTATCATGTGATTTTATCTGTCGGTGCTTATGCAAGCAACACTTCCCTTTAGAATTAGTGATTTGTTCTTCAATAATCCTCATGGCTGAATCAGGGCCAGAATTATTTGAACAATACATGTTCTATTGCCAGTCTAATTGCTAGTGCAGTTTTTAATTAAATAAAGATTCCTTCTATTATGATTTTGTTTTTTGTATAAGTTACAAAAAAATATATACACAAGGTATGGAGCCCTCAAAGATTTTTTTCTTGAATAGGTTTATTATGAAAATACTCATTTATCTTTTTTAGGACTTTATGGTTTATAACACATTTTTAATTTATCTTCCCACTTGAGAAGGCATGGGCAGGTGATTCCCCCATTTTATAGCTAAAGAAAATGAGGCTTGGAGAAGCAAAGATCTCATTACTAGTTAAAAAGAGTTCCTGAGGTGGAGGTGTGGTGGCTCATGCCTATAATCCCAGCACTTTGGGAGGCTGAGGCAGAAGGATTGCTTGAGCCCAAGTTTGAGACCAGCTTGAGCAACATAGCGAGATCCTGTCTCTACAAAAAAGAAAGAAAGCAAGAAAGAAAAGTACAGAGACAGAGACAGAGAGAGAGAGTCAGAGAAAGAAAGTTCCTGGGACTATAACCCATGTCTCATGATTAAAATCAGGCTGCTTTCAGTCACTGTCAAAATGTTGTCAAGTCACATATGGTATTTTTTCACTACATTGTTTTAGATATTTAAGCTTGGCTCTTCCCAAAAACTAACCTTGAGTTATAATCAAATTGTGTGAGAAAAGAATCATATTAGTATTATAAAAACAATGCTCTTTGTGACATCTCCAAAACCAAACAAGGATTACTTTGTGAAATCCAGAGGCTATTTTGCTTTACAAATATTTTACAAGACAAACTTGTACCTTTCTAAAAAAGCACATCTGTTGTAAATTATACCCTTACAGAAAGAGCGAGAATCACCATCCCTTTTCCCCATCTGAGCTTAAAAGAGATTTGTTGACATATTCTAAGGCCGGCATAGACAAAACAGCACAGGAAAGAGGAGGCGGTCAGCAGGACCTGGGTTCAGCTTTGCTTAAACTAATTCCACATGCCCCATGACCATTAGCTGTTTTTTATTTCCTGCTCTAAAGATCTGTAGTGAAAATAATCTGGGGTAGGGAAAAGCTGCACTTATTTTTTTTCCCCCCAACAAGATGCTGTGTTAGCAAATAGAACATATGAGCCACCTTCAGCAAACCAAAGTCTTTAATAATCCATTTTTCAAACACTACTGGTATTTCCTTTCCAAACAAAGATAGACTGTGACTGGAATCAATTTCATCATTTGTATGGTTACAATTGCCAAGTTTCTGGAAATAATCGCCATTTAAATACTGGATAATATTTTTTACATGAAGCCAACAACAGTTTTATTGCTATTTAATTTCCATGATTTGTTTGTTTGCTGTGAGTTTTCAGTATCTGAGAGCATGATGTTTGGGAGTAGGGAAAGTCTGAAGAACAAATCAGGAAAGAAGCAATGTCAAAGTCCTGTTAATGGCCTGACTGAATCCACAGAACAAGAGAAATTAGCATTAGAAAAAAATGATTTGCTCTACCATTTTGGGCTTTTCTCCTTCAATTTCCCTACAAACTACATAATAATATCACCCACCATTTTCAGACCTTGGCATAAAGTGGGAAATCAAGAACAGGACTGAGAATTCTATTGCTCTCCTTAAGATAATAGGGTTCTTCAATGAAATTCAACAAAACATAAGTGATGCTGGTACAAAGAAAGGGCCTGGCAAATTTGAGGGGAACTAGGCCATCTTTCTCTATTGATGCCATATGTAGCGCATACCTGAATAACAACTTAGTGCTCTCTGGGAAGCTGCTGATATATGGGGTAGACCTATTCCCTAAACCCCTTCCTTACTGCAGAGTAAATCACCAAAACAAGCTCATTCTGAGGTCAACCTGGAAGAAAACTCCAAAGGCCCACTTTATTTAGCTTATGGCAACATTGTTGTTTACTTAGTTGTGTGGATCATGATCTGTCTTTCAATTTATTTGGGGGGGGTGGGGTCAAAGGGGTCGGAAAGGGCAAGATGAAGATGGGGATCGATTTTAAAAAGTGTCTTGAATTCTTACACTGGGAATGACTATAGGATAAAATAAGTGCTTTAGAAATGGTAGTTTATGGGTTTGCACTTAAAGGTTCTACATTTAAATAAAAGTAGAACAGGCATTGATCCAGGCGTGATCCTGCATCCTGGGCTTGTCCTAATCAGGCAGGGGGGGTGTCGTGGGCTTGAATCCTATAGTGCATTGCACAAGCCTGTTGATCTTCTATAACTTACTTAACCTCTCAGGCAGTCAGTTTCCCCATCGGTAAGATAGAGATAATATCTACCTGATAGTGTCAATGTGAGAACAGAATGAAATCCCGTGTGCAAAGCAACGGGTACATTAGCAGATAGTATATAAATATTATTTCCTTCTTCCCAACTCACTGTCTTTCTTCCCAAAGGGTAATATTTTCCTTTTACAGCCTATTTTCTCTTTCTCTTATTTTCCACTCCCACCCCAGAGTTTACATTTGGAAGCCTGCTTATCATCCCCTTCCTTCATGTCACCTTTTCTTTTGCACAGTGTTTTGTTTACCCAAATCTCAGTCCGTTTCTTTTATTCATTTATTCAATAAATATTTACTGAACACCAACTACATATCAGACACTAATCTAGGCTGAGGATACTAAGCAAGACAGCACCACACACACACATAAACAAACAAACAAAAATAGCAGAAAGTGAGAGTGCAATGAGGAGACTTGAAATGGGTGTGTGTGCTGGACAGTGACTCAGTGGTCAGTGAGGGCTGCTCCGAGGATGAGCTTAACAGAGTTGAGAACTGCTTTGTGTAAGGCTGGTGGTGGGCCCGCTTCCCCTCCCTAGATCAAAAAGAAAAGGCTCGCAAGACCAGACCTGCTAAGAAAAACCACACCCAGATGTCCACCCGGATAAGAATGTTTCGACTCCTGGATTCCGCAAATACCGCCTGCCCCTCCTATTTCTCAATGACCACCAAAGGTCGCCCCAGCTCTTCCCGCCAAAAGTCCCTAGCCCAGCCCAAACAGTATAAAAGGCTGCACCCCTTTCAAACGGAGGTGACTTCTGGGGCCCCCTCTTTTGGGACCCCAGAACCTTGTCCGGGAGTGCTAAATAAAGCCACATGGTTTGGCCCTACTCTTTCTCTCTCTCTCTCTCTGTCTTGTCTTTTCGCCGCCACTGAAAAACCTTACACTTTGGTCAGGAAAACAGAAACGACTCTAGGTATTTCAAACAAAGGGAATTTAACACAGGAAAGTAGCCACACAGATGGTGGCGAAATTGAGAATCAAATTGAGTGTGGCAGATGTTAGCAATACAGGAAGCCACTACAGGGGGAGGAGGTGATATTACTGGCCCAGATGCTAGACCACATGGACCGAGAGTGTGGCAGGAGCCAGCGCCATGGAGGCGGCACATGGCAGTACAGTATTTGGAATCAGGGAGGGGTCTGTCTGGCCAGGAGCTGAACCACAGAGGAGAACCAGCCCTCTAATCGCTGCTGGAACCAGGGAGGTGGAGGGAGAAAAAAAAGAGGGATATTGTTCTGTTTTTCCTTCTTCCCTCCTCCCCGTCTTCTTCTAGTATCTCCCAATGGCCAAATCCCCTAGAAGAATGAATGTGGTTTTCAGGATGGGGATCAACCCAGAAGTAAACAAGCAACAACCAGCACAAGATGAGAATGAGGGGAAGGAATTAACCAGGAGGAGATCAGGGGAAGCAGTGCGGGTCACACAGAACGTGCCAAGGCACAGGAAACTAAGGATGCCTGACCATAGCAGCAGGTGAAGGAGAGAGTGGCACAGAGAAGCAGGCAGTGCCACAGAAGGGGACGTGTAAGCCAGAATCAGGAGTGGGGATTTTTATCCTAAGTGTGATGGGAAGCCACTGGAGTATTTCAAGCAGAGGAAGAACACGACATAATGTGCACTTTCAATAAAACACTTAGGCAAAATGTATTGTAAAGGAAAAACAAGATGGTTAGGAGGCTATCGTAGGAGTCCATGAAAGGAAGGTAGCTTAGACGAGTGTGGACGTATTCAGGATGTTTTGAAGGTGAAGTTGCCATAGACATATTACTAGATTGGATCTGGAAGGGGAGAAAAAGAGAAACCAAGGAATTGCCTACATTTTTGGCTTAAGCAACTGGGTAAATGAGGCTGATTTTCTTGAGCTAGGGAAGAGTGGAGGAGGAGTGAGCTGGGGAAAGGGCAGGTGAAGAATTGTGTTTGGGCCACGAACTAGGGCGATGTGACCGTTGGATACCAGGAGGCGATACCAGCAGGTAGGTGGATGTATGAGTCAGGGCAGGAGATACAGGCTTGAAAGTCCTAGGCATTTAGATGGCCCTTAACATCGTGGGAATAGGAGGAGTCACCCAGGGAAGGAATATGGACAGAGGGGGCCTGAACAGAGACCTGAGGCACCCCCAAAACTTAGTTATTGAGCAAATAGAGAGGGGCCAGCAAAAGAGACTGAAAAAAAAAAAACTGAGGTAGGAGAAAAATTCGGAATAGGCATCATGGAAGTCAAAAGAAAGAGTTTCAAGAAGGAGAGAGGGGTGACCTCTCCGAAACTCTGCCAAGAGGTCAAGAAAGACAGCAGAAAAGTATCAGTGGACTTGGTGAATGGCGTTTATTATGATCTTGACAAGAGCAATTTCAGTTCAGTGGTGGGGACGGAAGCCTTGGGCGGTCTGAGCAGAGAATGTGAGTGAAAAGTGGACACACTCACTATAGACACCTCTCTCAACAAGTTTGGCTGTGGCAGTTTGCTACAAAATGGGGAGGTGCAAGAGAGTATGTGTGGGGGTCAAGAGAAGGGATTTTTTTTTTTAAAGATAAATACTGGAGCCTTACAACTCCAACTGTAATCTGCATCTTAACAAGATCTCCATGTGATTTATATGCAGGATGAAATTTGCAAAGGGCTATACTGAGCATATTTACTTGCTCTTGGAATGATCTAGCATAGAGGACAAAGGATGTCACAGAAAAGGGGGACTAACTGCAAGAACATGTTGGGGAAGGGATGGGATAGAGCCCAAGCAGAGGGGAGCAGCAGGGATACCTCTTCTCCAGGAACCAGAGGGAAGGGAAGAGAATGGTGCAGATGAAGGAGGTCTTAACTTTGGCAATAGAAAGATGTGAAGATGGGCTAGGCACCTTGGCTCATGCCTGTAATGCTAACACTTGGGGAGGCTGAGGTGGGAGGATCACCTGAAGCCAGGAGCTGGAGACCAGCCTGGGAAATATAGCAAGACTCTGGGAGGGTTCTTAATTGCTTCTGTTTTTCTCAGTGATGCAGGAGGCAAAATCATCAGCCAAGAGTGAGCAGGAGGAGGTTGGTGGAGGCAGCAGCAGTTGTGACACTGTCTTTTCCTTCCCAGGGCTGGACACAGGCCCTGCAGGGTGGCGTGTACCCGCACTGCACTGCCCTGTTTTATACTGACTTTGCATTTCAGTCTCTCACTGCCTTATTTTACCCATCTTGCCTATTCAGTCTTTTAAACCCCCTTTTATAAAGTTTCAAAGGATGTCACATACCTTACTGTTAAAATGTCTAAACCAGTGTTGTGCTCAATAGCCTATGTGGAGAGAAAAGATCCTTGTTTTGGATAAAGACTCCCCACCTCCCTGGTCCTGCCCCAGCAGAAGTCAGGTGATGTAGCCTGCGATGGAACCAAAACCCAGCAGTCATCATGTAAGAACAAGAAAATCTGGCTCTGTTTCCTGAAACAAATTCCTGTTTATTTTATTTCTGGCTCTTGTAATTTCTAAAGAGACCAAAGACAGCTCTTGGCTAAGTAACTGGATAAACAATCTAGAACTTGACCAAGCCACAGGTAATTGAAGTTTGCTTCATTATGCTGGCACGATGGTAGAAAATCAGTCTCTAAAGCAAGTGAACAGCCCCATCAGATTTATATTGTGTGCCTGGAAATGTATCCACCGCTACTGTGAAGGATCTTTGTGGACTTCTGGAACTATTCTCATCCAACTGGTTCTTTTAAAGGGGGAAAAGAGGTTACTGTTGTCCCACCACCAGAGCTGCTCTAGGTTTAGTCAAGTGCATTATCCTTGCCCTGGCTCTTCAGATAAATGTCCCTCAGGTCTATGTTCTGAGTGGACCTTTTATGCCAGTCTTGTTTGTGCCAGAGATTCCAGCATCAAATAAGGAGGAGGAATTGTTTTCAGTGGAAGCTAGAAAGAGTTGGTGACAAGGTAGTGATACAGAGACAAGTTTGAAGGCCATGCCTGGTAGGAGGAGAAGCTCACTGGGCATCTCATGAAAGGCCCCCCACAGCTATCACTAACTTGTACTCCTCTCATTCTGTGACACCCATTCTTCTCCGCTAACCCTCCACTCCAGATATTTCAGAAGGGAAATCTAATATTTGAGATATTCAAGAACCACTCTAATAAAATCATAAATAAGCTGAGTTCTGGGTCATAGTCAATGTTAGCAAACTCCAGCCAAAGAAACACACACACACACCCCTCCACAAACAAATTGCGAGAGAACGTGATCAATATAAAATCAAATGCCTGTGTTAAAAATGTAAGAAGAAAACCTCCACGAGGAAGGAATTGGGAAATATTAACAGTCCCACTGCAAGAGGGGGTGATCTTACTTTCAGTTCTTTTGAGTATACATTCCAGGAGGACAAAGAAAAATATTTTTGGTATAGTTTCTTATAGAGCTTAGCAAGTCACTGCATACTTAGAGGAATTTAGCATCGTTCTTTCTGAGTCTAATATGGTAAATTAATCCTGAACTTGAAAGGTGTTTAGCCCCACTGTCTGGTATATAGTGAGTTCTCAAAAATGTTACTACCATTTAATTATTATTATTTTTGCTATTGTAATTATTATTGAGTGCTGGAAGATAGATTACAATAAATATTGACTTTTACTACCTGATTTTTGATGTTTCTTTGATGTCAGATATACACAAATGTTTAAATGCCTCTGTTTATGAATGCTCCCTGATTGTAAGCACGAAAGTTACAACAATCTGCTCTTCCTCAAACACACTGTGCAGAGTTGATAGAAATTATTTTGAACCTTCTGGTTTGTGTGACTTTTTGGCACATCTACCAGTATTATGAATTAGATGATTTATCTGAGCCAAACTGCTGCTATGCAGAAATACAAATAGAAGTATCATTCTCCAGACAGACAGATAGCTGGGGGAAACAAAGACAAAAATTAACAATAAAAAATTTTATTATTCATCTTATTAATCCAAATGTCAAAATTCTCCTTCCAATTTTTGCATTGTTTTTCTTTCTGAGAATCATTTAAGTACTTTTCTTTAGTAAATTTTAGTAACTTACCAGAAGTCATGGGCAATATTCAATTAAAAATGTAAAATCAGTGATGCCAGCTAGCATCACTCCTGTGAGGTCATTTTCTGGGAGAGCCACCTAGTGGCAAATGTCCTGTGAGTCTGATCAGTACCAGGGAGAAGTTAGTTCTCAGTGACTACACTTAAGAAACATGGTTTTAAGAAATATTAAAATACAGTATTATTATTAATACATTCCAGGAAGTATTCATTGACTGGTAGTATTCTTTAACATTGCAAATTGCTATGATTTTATTCTGCCAGGATATGGCAGGATAAAATGCTCATCTATCTAAAGGTTTGTGTATTTCTTCTTATTATCCTATTTAAGAAATTTAATTGGCTTTTTAAGTTGCTTAAAAAATTAGTCAGATCATCCAGGTATGGTGCTATAGAGCAAATGTTTATGTCCTCCCTTTGCCCCAATTCATATGTTGAAATCTAATCTTCAATGTGATGATATTTGGATGTGGGGCCTCTGAGAGGTGATTAGGTCATCAGGGTAGTGCCCTCATGAATGGAATTAGTGTCCTCATAAAAGAGACTCCAGAGAGCTCTTCTTCCCCAATCTGCACTGTGAGGACACAACTGAAAGGCAGCCATTTATGGACTAGAAACAGCCCTCACAAGACACTGAACCTGCCAGCGCCTTGATCTTGGACTTCCCAGCCTCCAGAACTGTGGGAAATAAATTTCTGTTGTTTATAATATATGCCACCAAGTCTATGATATTCTATTATAACAGCCCAAATAGACTAAGACACTTAAAAAAATTAGTCAAATCATTTGGGTATGGTTTACAAAATTGCTTTTATATATTAACATTTTATACCTATGATGTTTAAAGTTGAATTTTGCATAATTACTTATAGAGTAATTTTATTCCAAATATGGCACATTTTATCATTCTCATCTACTTTATTATTTAAGTAACCTAATTGTGTTAAGAGTGGTAAAAATTATTTGGAACATACTTTCAAAAATGATTTTGTGAAATTAGTATTTCAAGATACTGAAGTCAGAGAGCAAGGAGGAGCAAAGAATTTTCCATTAAAAGTCCTGCTTTATCTTATTTGCAGGAATTATGAGAGTGATGAGGAATTTCTCAGGGCTAGAAGGTAGACATCAAAAGGTTTGTGGCTTTAGGCAAACATCCAAAACCCATACTAATGTAATAAGTTCTCTAGTGTCCTCAGGCACAGCAATACGATCAATAGAGGATTTCCATCTTCTTTCCTTAGAACAAAATTCTGGAGGTCGCAAAGCAGGGGGCCTGTGTATATTTTGTATCTGTACAGTGTAGGCACTAATCATTGGGTCTTAGGACAGTCACAGATCCCCAGGCAGCACTCCTTTCTCATGTCAATGACATGGGATGATCCAGACCATAAAGGAACATTAGAATGAAATCGAATGTTTGATTAGAATAAGCCTTTACTCCATTTTTAAACCAACTTTTAGTATTTCAGTCACACTCAGCACTCAGTGATGAGTATGGGAGAAGCAGAAAGGTGACGGAGGCATCCTGAGAGCCTTCGGTCGGCCAGGCGCCGGGCTACGTAAGCCCTTCACCAGCGTTAGAAATGTACTCTACAAGCAACCCCGCATAGACCGTACGATTAACCTCATTTTGCAGATGGAGAAATATAATCTTAGAAAGGTCACAGAGTGTCTAAGTGGCAGAGTGAGGACCAGAACTCAGATCTGTCTGTAGTCAAAAACTTGGAAACAACAAATAATCAGGTCTAATGTTAATGTTTATATAACTCTGTTCAATTAAATAATTCCAGCCGTAACTCTGTGATCCCTTATAAGTATAGAGTGATATTGTAATTAACATTCAAATTATCCCCTCATGGACCTCCAATACTCACTAAATGTACCAGCTGCCACTTAACATACCACCACCATCCTTTCCAGAATTTCTGAGTGCACTGTTGATCAAATGCAAACACTTACTTGTACTCATTAAAATAGATGTTCCTTCCTCTATAGACAGTCATGGCATGAAAAATATGACTTTTTTTAGTATTCAGTCTTATAACATTTACTGTACTTTTTTCCAATCATAAAATAGTACCTTTATTGTAGAAAACTTGGGAAATAAAAAAAAAACCATAGAAGAAAGCAAAAATTTTTGGTAAAACATGTTAACATTTTAGGATATATCCTTCTAGTTTCTTTTCTATTTTTTAATCTTTCTGTAATTATTAATCTTGTGATTACTATGTGCTAAGCACTGTATTAGATGCTGTGGATTCAATGAATAAAGTCAGGCTTGATCTGGAATTCCTAATATTGAACATATAAATTCACTTCATTTTACAAAGGAATTATGTAGTGTGCACACATCTGCACATATTTCTTGCTTTTAATTTCCAAATGATGAATTTTTTTTTCATTTTTTTTTTCTTTTTTTTAGACATGAGGTCTCGCTATGTTGCCCAGACTGGTCTTGAACTCCTGGCCTCAAGTGATCCTCGCACCTCAGCCTCCCAAAGTGCTAAGATTGGAGGCATGAGCCACTGTGCCTGGCCTTAAATGCCGGATATTTTATTCCCCCTCTCTATTTGATCATTATAAATAATAATGCAAAGAACATCTCTGTACATAAGTTTTTGGCACATTTTTGGTAGTAGCCTCAAGCCAAAGTTCTAGAACTTGAAATGTAAGATTAAAGGATACAGATGTTTTTTAAAGTTTTTAAAATTAAAAAAATAAGGTTTTAAAAAATAGATAACACATGTTCAAATTGGAATGAAAAAGCCTGCCTTTTACTCTCCAACTCCCAGCCAATTTTTTCCCCTCCTTAAATGTAACCAATCTCATCAATTTTTTTATATTTTCTTCCAGAGATTATCCTATGCATAGTCAAGCAAATACAGATGTGCATGAGTGTATGTTATTTCCTTTTTCCCTTTTCTTAAGGCACAGTTAGTAGCATATTATAAATATTGCCATGCCCGTTTTTCCTGCTTAACTATGTATCTTAGAGATTGTTCCATATCGATGTTAAAAAAGCTTCTTCATTCTTACTGCTGCATAATGGTCCATAATATTGATGTACTATATTTTGTTTTTTAATTTCATTTTTCTTTATTATTTTTCATTTGGGGTTATAATTTTTAATTCTTTTCATTTCTTTTTCTTTCATGATGGATGGACTATCATGTACCATAATTTATTTAATCAGTTTTTCCTTAATAGATATTTAGGTTCTTTACCAATTTTACCAACTTTTTGCTATTACAAAGAAGTAGAAGCACAGAATACCTTGTGTATGTGATCATTCAAACATGTGTGAGTGTATCTCTAGGATAAACTTCTGCAAGTGGAATTGTTTGGCCAAAGGATTTGTGTTTTTGTAGTTTTGGTACCTACTGCCAAATCGCCTTCCAAAAGAGATTGTACAGTTTCTACTCCCACCAGGAGGACATGGAGTTATCCATTTCCTTGCCAGGCTGTGTCCCAGACGTGCCTTCTCTCTTCCATGTGCTTTCAAGAATAGAGACCCAGACTAGTGGCTGTGGGGGCCCCGTAGTGCCAATTTTTACACTTTTAACCATATTTGTCTACGTTATGTTTTGAATTAAGTGATATTCATTTTGGTGTATAGGATTGCATATATTATATCAGACAAAAGAACAGTTTTACCCTGGCTATAGAAATGGCCAAGCCAGTTGAGTATTTAACAGTATAAGAAGGTCATGAATAATTTCAAAACTACTGATAGACTCAGTGGAATTTTTCTTAAGTGGCAATTTTCACCAAAATTGCTACACTGAAAGATTTTTGATATTATTTATACATTATGTCTAAGGGATCTACCCCATAAGTATGTTTGAATGAATGTTTCTATGTTATTGCTTTGGATAGATTATCAAGCAGGAAAAGTCAACACAGCGGTAGAGACAGGCAGCGTAGCATTCCAGGGAAGAACAGGCTATACAACCAAACAGCCCCAGGTTTTAACTTGCTACTGCTGGGTTTGGACCTTGCTAACTTCATGTCTTTAATGTACCTTACTTATTCCATCTGAATTTCAGCTTCTTTATCTATAAAATACATTTAGTAGAACTTAGTTATTGGAAAGATTAAGTTAGATACACTAGGTAGTGTATAAATGGCCACCACAACTATAATTAACACCTGTAATATTGCTATGGCAGCACAGTCCCTAATTCAAATATTTCATCTCATTGTGATAAGCATTCCCATGTTTATATAGATAAATATAAGCATCACAAACACACATTAACCTTGAAAACCTAGCATAACCAAAATCATAATCTTGTTGAATTAATCTAGAATGACTGATACCAAAGTGCCAGGCCTCTTAAACACATACACACCACACACATCCTTGCATGCATGCATATTTTCAATGACAGACTGTTAAGAAACAAAGAATACATGAAAATCTGTGTGAACTTCTTTTGAGTCACTCTCAGAGGTAATAGAGGTAAGCTCTGATTGCCTGGTTGGCAAAAATATACTATGCATTTGCACCTGAGATAACATGGAAAGGACACTGCATTATTTTTTTTAACTAGCAGAACAATTTCACTAACTCATTGAGGGTTTATTCTGTCCTTATTACCAAGCTAGGCACCAGGATAGAGGCTAAGCCCAACAGGCATCGACCCTGCCTTCATGATGCTTAGAGTTAGGTAAAGTATTTCGAGGGAGAAAATGCGAGTAACACACTTCACTGGGCTTCCTGGTGGTAGCAGAAACACTGCCAGATAAGGGTGGTATTGAACACATTGGGGCACACAGCTAAGTAGAAGAAACAGGCCATAATCCAGAGCAGTTAGCTCAGATATTAGAATGTAGTACAGTTTCCAAATCTAGGCACCCAAATAGTTCGATGTCACTTACTACCAAAGATACTTGTCACTTATTTGAGTACTAAATAGGGATGTTTCTTGAGTAGAAAAAATTAAAATAAAATGGGGAGTCCCTGTAGAAATTTTCCTTAGTTCCAATTTTGTACACAGGTTTTTATGTTTGAAAGAGCTACAGAGTAATATTTCAGTTTCTTGCATTAATAACTAGTTGCATAAATCACAGTTATATTTTAGTAATAGAAAATCTAATTTAATTAGAACTTGAATTCTTAAAATTAGCTAAACTCCCTACACTAGAAGAGAAACAGCTAATATCACGCCACGAATAATGCACGTTCACCACCTAGTGGCACTTGGGGCAAACTGCAGGTACGTTTTACTTAAAACAGTATATTCTGCTGATTCAATTCGTGAATAACATTAAGAAGCTTGACGGATAATTCCCATTTTCGAGATAATTTATGATGTTTTAGCCCTTAGAAATTTAGCGGAATAACCTCTCTTTTTATTTCTTCTCAATTCCTACTGCACTATGGATCAGACCACCTTCGCCTTATCCTGGCATTGTGGTACCAGCCTCCTGATTGGATTCTGCAGCACCTCTTAAGCATTGCCATTTATATCATTTCTCTGCTTAAGAAATAAGAAATAAGTTTGTTTGCAATACATCCAGTAGAAGCACCTGGGCCCAAGGCAAAGGGCCCGATTCTGAACTTGCTCAACAAGCTGAATTCTAGCAAGAGAGTCAAGTGTGGCCTATGAGCTGTGATCACACCTCCCAGCCTGTCCCCATGAAGCAGAGTCCTTCCTACCTCTTCTCCACCTGGGGAATTCACACCCATTCCTTAAAAGTTAACTCAAAGCCCATTGCTTACAGGAAGCCCTCCTTGACTGCTACAGTTCATTCTTTGCTCCCTGAATTCTGAGAATGATGATTGTCTGTAGCCCAAGATGTACCCCTGATTGTTTCTGCTGCTCTCTTAGTAGCGTCCCTTATGTCTGTGGACTAGTAGATGGTTTCTCTGACGATGTGGGAAACACCTTGATGACAGTGATTATTCTTGTGTTTTTAAATCTCCCCTCTCCACTGCACTCAGCTCGGTGAAGAACCCAAAGCTCCATAAGTACTTGAGGGTTGTGTCCACCAATCCTTAACAGCATTTCGTTATTCTAATGTTAGGCTGCAGATGTCTCCCAGGTGTGGCTTCTGATCATCCTGTCATCTTTTGCTAGTTAAAACACATGTGATCTTTTCAACAGCAGCAGTAGCTTCGCGTCAATGTATCTGCATATTCAGTGAGGAGGAAAATTGGCATGATGTTTCCCAGTAATGTATGCCAAGAGAACAGTTCTTTGGTTACTTGGATATTTAAAGTGAAGATAGGGGTTAAAATTTGGCAAGGATTTGTCTCGTTTACTCATTTCACTTTGTATTTGCTGGTTGGTTGTGATTTATGAATACCTTTCAGAGGTCACTATCCATCTTCAAAATACATCATTCCTAAGTAGGCAACCTTCCACCTTTGAGAGAAAAACTTTTACTGTTTCACAAACACATTAGACAAGAATGTGGTTTGATCAACGTGGCATAGGAGTCATGAAATCAACATCGATTCACATGACATCGCCTGCAGCAGCAGGTTCTGATTAAAACTACTGTGACAATTAGTGGATCTAGGGGAGCACTTTGTTCCTAATTTAAATATATCCTGGAATAACAAAAGGTATTGAACTTCCCCACATGAGCCCTCGATGCCATGGCATTCTAATAGGAAGACGTGTTCATCTTAGCAAAATGGATAATCCAAGGCACACCCAGCCCATTGGTATTTCAAACCTTGATTTTAACCCTGTAGTTAGAAGCATACAACGAGATCTTAATGTTCTTTAATTTGGAATAAGGCTTAAGATAGTTTTAAATAAAATTTTTTTAAGGCTCAAATCTCTTCCTCATGTGAAGTGCTACAGTAATTACTTGCCAGACACAATATTTTCTTGAATCATACACATATTGAAAATATATGTATATGTACATTTCAAAAATAAAATTCATGTTGACTTATCATTCTTAAAATAACTTTCTCTACACATCCATTTATCTCTAGACAAACAGTCATTGAAAATATGATTTGCCAAGGTTTTGAATTTGTGTCTCTACAGGCTGCATATTCTTACAATAAAAAAGTAGAAAAATCTACTTACATGCCTTCAGTTATCTTTGTTGAATTTGATTTTTTAGATATAAATAACCAAACTCTCTCAATGTAAGCCTGACACTGATAATGAATATGTTTCAGATGGCAACAGGAAAACATACTACTGCTGCAATTAAATGCAAATTTTTTTAGTGCATGCAGTATTAAAGTCGAGTTTAAGCCACTGAATGAGGAAATTTAGAAGTTAAGTGCCTCAAAAGGAATCATTTAAACCTGCTGAGTCAGGTTTTCTCAGTGAACAAGCTACCCCTTGGGAGTAAATTTGGTATGGTTGTAAGTGGTAGAAACTGTGTCAGTTGGATTTCATAATTTTAATATGAACGGAGACGTTATTCCTGATCCCTTAGCAATTTTTATGCAAAGCACATAGGGCTTCATTGTGAGAAAGGCCCTTTCGCTGTTTATTTAGCCAGTTTCTATTTTCTGAGTACCCACTGTGTGTAGAGCATAGTAGGCCAGACCTTTGAAGAAATACTGGACTTTTGTGCCCTGAACAGACCCTTTAGGAAAATACCTTCATATATTTGAGAATCCTCAGTCCATTAATTTTGGGAGGACCTTGAGCCAAGGAGTAATGAATGGGAAGGTGGGGTTAATCAAAGACGACTTCCTGGAGAAGGTGAGGACACAGGATGCAGAAACACACATGTTACTGTGCAGGGATGAGAAATCAAAGTGCTGGATCGAGGCCAATAATCCACATCAAGGAGAACTGAGAGTAGAGGAAGGCAGTGGGGAAGCTGTCAAGAGCCTTGATGACTGAGGCCATCTTGGTACCATCTCCTTTCTCCCTGAAGTGTGAAATGTTCACTCTGCATCTTCAGACTATGTGTAACGTGAGAGAACCTTGAGAGGTAAATTAATTAGGGTTGTATTTACAATTTTGTTGTCCAAACTTACAATTTCACAGATATGTCACCGAAAATACTTGGCTTCTGGAAACACTCGCACCTAGTGACCCTTGTAAATTAACATCTCAAGTTGAAAAAATGAAATGGTTGCTCACAATAGACGTATAAAAATGGAACACTAGTTTATGCATTTCAAGCTGTACTTCCCTTCTTAGACTAAAGGATGAGAGAAAACATTAAGAGACACTCTGGTTTCTAACATTCAAACATTTATATCTGCTTTTAGTAAATAAAACGAGTTTCGTCTTATACTAATAATTGTGGTGTTAAATTCAAGGTGGAGTCCAATACAAAATCAATCCTGGATGGCAAAAGGGGAATTATGTAAACTCGAGAACTCAAACCTGACAGTTATTTTGGGAGGCTGTGCCAATGCTGCCAAGTGCACTATTTTAAAATTTAATTTGTGTCTAGCTTCCTTTCAGATGCTTTAATAATAGTTGAATAACATTAGCCCATGCCACCAAGTTAGGAATCTTCTCTAGCAAAAGTCACTAGTACCTTTTGAATGGGGAATTTCTGCAAAATGGCCAAGAAGAGAATTTTGAGATAGCAGAAGGGCAGATGCTTGCATGACTTGAATTGGAATTCAACTCTGTGATTTACTGGCTGTGACTTTGCACGAGTTCCTGAACGTCTCTAAACTTCAGTTTCCTCATATGTAAGACTGGGGTTAACAGTGATACCTATTTCTTAGGGTTGTTTTAAGGATTGAATGTAATGATTCCATTAAAATGCTTACCCCAGGGCTTGGCCCACACCAATATTCCATAAATGTTAGCCCTTATTTGTTTCTAGAATGTTTAAATGACATCGCATAAGTTGTGAAATTTAAGGTGAAATCTTGAGTATCATTAAGGCAATAAAATATGAGGGAAAAACTCCTGGAAAGTAGAAAACCATAGGAAGAAATTACACGATAACACCTCTACCATAGCACAACAGCAGAAAATAAAAGAGAAGGTACATCTTATTACCAGTTTTCAGTATTTCTACTGGTTTTTCCATCTTGGGTGTGGTGATACGAAGTAAATGGAGTACCATGGCTGCCATTTGTTTTGGTCAAGTCCAAGTTCAACCAGGAACTGTGTCTGCTTATCAGTCTCGGATCAAACCTACGAGCCCCCCATGGGGTCCCTTCTAGCTTGCCCCCCAAGGCAGTGGTACAGAGATATGAGCTAATGAACCCAAGCACTGCCTGTTAAAACCAGTTCAAAAGAAGAAAGCATAAAGGACTTCTAAAATCTCTTGGTTTTGCCAGGAATTTGACAAAATATCTCTTTGCCAAGAATTTAACATTAAATTTTTAACTGAAAAGAAATATAAGGAAAAAACAGCAGTCCCTAGATACAGATAACCTGACTTACAGCATTCCATACTTACAAACAGGTCCCAAGGCTTCCTATAAGGATAATTTATAATTAAACAATTAATTCGGGAACCAGTTTCTTCTGCACATGTGAACAAACCCACATGGTGTAAGCGGTTCATTGGCACAGCATCTTGGAGGCTAGTCTCATTGTTTAGACAGTCCCTTACGCATAGCATCACTTTGTCTTAACTTTGATTTTGTGAATCTGTTTACCTATGACCATGCCTCCAAAGAGAAAGTCTAGATGAGTCTTCAGAGAAGAGAAAGGTGATTACAATGGAAACACAAGTAGAAATCAGCGTTTGGAGAAAGGCCAGATGTCATCCTTCATTGGGAAAGCATTAGGCTTTAGTCACTCGATTATCGGAACAATTATAAAGGATAAAGTGAGAATAATGGAACATGTGAAAGGCAATGCTCCAATGAAAGCATCAATTATTACTTAGCAGCATAGTGGATTATTGAAATGGAAAAGTTATTATTGATCTAGTTAGAATATCGAAATAAGCATAACATTCCTATTAGCCTAGTGTTGATGTAACATTAGGTGTTAACCTTTAATATTCTTTTCTGAAATTTCTCCTATCTCCTATCTAAACCTTTTGTATGAGTTTTTTTATGTTCTGTTTATTTGAATGAAAAGAAAGAGCACAATAGTTTCTGTAACTTATTACAGTACAGGGATATTATTATTATAGTATTACAATGTATTACAGTCACATGAAGCCTTATAGTATTATTATTATTACCATCATATATGCACTGTTCATCACCGAGTTAGGTATAAATCTAACCTAAAGACGTTCTCAGGAACATATCTTGTCCATAACCCGGGGGCCACCTGTCCTATATTAACCTATCAATACCATTGACTAACTTGAAGAAGTGGTGTCTATATTCCTTCATGTCAGACTAAAGAGATTTCAAAATAGATCATCTTTCTGTCTATTGTGTATTTATTTCAGACAATAATTCAGTCATTGAAACTGAATTGAACACCTATTATCTGCTAGGCAATATGCTGAGCAGGAGAGATACGAAGATGAATGATGCACAGTCCCTGCCCAGAGCTGGGGGCCAGTTAGTGAACGGATCCTTAGGATACTCTCTGACAGATTCTACAATAGAGGCATTGAAGAGTGGGGAGGTGGCTAACTATTAGAAGCAGGGAAGACTTCACAGGAAAGCAAAATGATTTTCTCATCTACCAAAACAATTAAGAACAAACATCTAATGAAAACATTAATGGAATCCAATGTCAAAAAACAAACAAACAAACAAAACCAGGTGATTATTCACTGGTTTGTCACTTCTATTATTTTTCTATAAATGTGACTAAGTAAGAATTGGCTATACTAAATCTAACCCAAAAGCTGTATTTGGAGAAGTATTAAATGCTGAGCTTATTAGCAAATCTGCAAACTTACATTCAATTCAATAAAAAAACAAAAACAAAAACCTACAGAATCTATAATACGCCAAGCACTGATTTCATGCCAGGGAGAGGGAAGACACAGCAGAGAAGGCAGAAATAAAGGAGGAAGCTTACGGCCTCAGGAAGGTGAGATGAGATAAAGGAGAATGTGAAAAATGCTTTATGACAGGTGCCAACAAGGACTATCGGGGACACAAACTGAAATGCCTGCATAGGCCAGGCTGGGTGAGAAGATAAAAACCCGGTGGAGAGGGGGTCTCCATGACTCAGCCTCCTGCAATCCTGGCCACGTGGGAGCCCAGGCCCAATGTTGCCAGAACTTCCTATTTTTCAAGAGAAGCTCAAAATCCATTTTTTTTTTTTGTGAGATCTGATCTTTGAAGATTATTTTAAAATCCTGGTAGGGAAAAGGAAGCAGCATAAGCTGAAGTCAGCTCCTCGGCTGCCAGTTTGCAGCCTCTGTGCTTCTGAAACGCACAGAGAGCAACTATGAGGGATAATGGGGTAACAGGATGCAGGGTTAAGGACAGGGGCTTCAGCAGTGGATTCAAATTCCATCTTGTCCCTGCTGGGTAAAGTTGACCAAGTCCTTAAAATGGCTCTGAGCTTCGGTTTCACTATCTTTAAACCGAGGATATAGAGATCTGCCTTATAGGGGTTTTGGGAGATGAAAATGTGAGCTAGCATGTAGTAGGCTCCCCCCAAATAACACGTTCACTATCATCATCAGAAAATCTTCATGAAGGAAGGGGGTTGAAAGCTGGTTCTTAAGGGATAGGTAGGATTTGGGTTGGCAGAGATGGCCTGGAGGGCTTTCCAGGGAGAGACAGCAAAGGTGCAGATACTAGAAGGAGACAAAAGATCTTGTCTTGGAAAATTAATGTTGTCTGGTTTGGCTGAATAAAGAGCACATGAAGGAGTGTAGAGGGGGTGAGTACTAGGAACGTCAGACTGTGACCCAAGCTCTGGAGCTCCTTGAAATGCCATCCTGGGGAGGGCTGGGGCTGGACTCTGTGTCATGGGAAATGAGAAGACAGTAAAGGCTTTTGAGCAAGGGAGAACCAGATCAGGGCTGTTCTTTTTGATAAATTCCAATATTTATTGATAAAAACCAATATTTATTGAGGGCTAACTATGTGCCAAGCACTATATTTGGTCCTAGGGAATGCTATGGTGAACAAGGCAGACAAACAAGGTCCCTGCTCTATGGAATGTAAATGCTAAATGCTTTAGGAAGCAGATCTGGGGAGGATTGCAGGACCCTCGGTTTGAAGAGAATGGGAAGGACATTGCTAGTCTCCAGGAAGAGGTAGTGAGGGTCTGACTTAAAGCAGTGGTAGTGAGGTGGTCAAGGCAGAGATGAGTCAAGAGATGCACTCAATAGATGGCAGGAAAAGGGAAGCAGCGTAAGTTATTGGCAGGACTTAGGTTTATGAGCTAGGGTGACAGGGCAATGATGATGGCATTAGCAGAAACAAGGAAGGTGAGAGAGAGGAGACACCAATTTGTTGGCAGGAACAATGAGTTGACTTTATCCTAGCAGAGTTTTGATAAACGGCACTTTGGTCTGTTAATGGCCACATCGCTGCAATATCTTAGCCAAATGATCATTTCTGAAGCATTGGTTTTTTGTTTTCTTTAAACCACAAGAAAATTCTTGATTGGATTATATCCAGAGATTTGATACCAAGGCTAAACCTGTGTTTAGCTCATATCCCAAAATATGGCATCAAAGGCAGAGCTTGAACACATAGCATTTCTTTTTAGATAATCATTTGTTTTTAAGATGGTAAAATGCAGTAAGAGAAGGTAGACTCCAGACCACTCGTATGACATGTTCTCACCCACATAGAATAAAAATGTTTTCCAGCCACATCTCATGCCCATGGTTTTCTTACTACGTGAGCCTGAGAACAGCAAAGTCTAAGAAGAAGTTTAGGGACTCAGGTTTGAGGACTTGCCTAAAGACAATCTTCCTGTTTGTGAGCAGTATACCCACAAGTGAACTAACCTTTTCCTCAAATGGATCTATTATAATGTTCTAAATGAGGATTCTATAACTACTACAGAGCTATAGAATCAACTTACTCAATGAACCTTCTTAGCATTGAGCTGGAAGTAATAGAATATTCCATTAGCCGTAGTTTAGGTGAAACAGTTAATTTTCCTTATATGATAGGAAGTTTAGAAGTCAGTGGTTATTGATGTTGTTTCAGATGTTCAAAGATATCATTTGGGCCACAAGAACTTTCTAGCTTTCCATTCCATCATCCTTTGCTTGTTGCCTCATGGTAATAATATGGTTGCCCCAGCTATAAGTGCTACAGCCACTGTCAAAGGCAGATGAGAGGAGGAAGGATGGAGCCAGCAATATCTGTACTCTTTTATCAAGAAAATAAAAAGCTTTTCAGAAACCCCCATAAAATGTCCTTTTCTAGCTCTTTGGCCAGAACTATATTAGAGGGTCCATCCATAGATGCAATGAAATCTTAGAATGTGAGTATTTAGCCAGAATCTTGGAAATAATGTACAAAATCAGTCTTCCATTAGTAAGGGAAAAGGGAGAAATGGACATTCAGTGGATAATTAATAATATCAGTCACACTTTTGGAGCACTGTCTGCCTCCCACTTCTTCTGAATACTCAAATTACTCACAGGTCTGTATTAATTCATTTATGTCACTTATTTTCCTTCCCAGCTTGAAGGTATAACTCATGTTTTACTCATTTTCCCCTTTTACATAGTATTCTCCAATAAATGCTGTAGAATATATTAAAAATATAAATTTTTGAAGTATATGTAAAATGACGCTTTGTAAGTAGTTATATTAAGAGAAAGAAAAATAACATGAATTCATTTTTATATTTGTGTATTAGCTATTAGTCCATTTTGCATACACTAGGTAAAGGAGGCATGAGTAAAATTTCATTTCTTTTTTTCTTTTTCTACTTTGGATCACTTATATCAAATTAAGTGAAATTTCAGAAAGGGAAATAAGAACAAATATAAATAATATAAAACATACTTGTAACCATAACAGAAATGCGGACAAAACTAAAATTCATCTCTCTAAAATGAAGTTAATTTCCTGCTTTTTTGTCCTTTCATGCATTGTACCATAAAGACGGGTAAATTATTCTAGACATACTAATTCTTTCAGGTTCAGAAAACTTCAGTGGATCTCAATGCACATAAGAAACTTTCCACATGCCTTGCTCCAGTGCTCAGAACTCCAGAGTCTGGTCCCAGGCAACTATTCTAACTCACAACTCTTACATCAGAATACTTTGCTCTGGCCAGTTTCTTCTACTCACTGTCCTCTCAATGCTTCTTGGGCATTCCACCTCCCTTTGACTTTGATCATCTTTGGTTCCTCTCTTGGCTTGTTTGAATCTGACTTAGCCTTCAAAGGCTAGCTTACTTATCAAGTTGATCATTAGATAATGTGAATTTCCAGCATTCTTTAGGCTGGAGATACAGTTTGCCTATGGCGTATCTTCTGCCTATCTTGGGTTTTGTTACTCCAGTTGTCAAAGAATTACATACATGAGCTGCCGTCCTTTCCTTTCCACACAATATCTCACTCAGCAGAGCACTGCTGCAACTATTCTGTAATGGGAAACTGCTACAATTCGGATAGTAATCATGCTCACCATTTAATTAACAATTATATATGTTATAGAACATTTACTATGTAGGAACTATATTAAGAACTATCATCTGATCCTTATAACCTTATGAAGTACTATTTTTATTCCCATTTTGCAGATGAGGAAACAGAAGAACCATATCTTAGCAGAAAGCAGTAAATTTTTTCTGTAAACGGATAGCAAATATTTTATGTGTTGCAGGCTATATGATCTGTGTTGCTAGTATTCAACCCTCCTGTTGAAAGCATGAAAGTAGCCACAGAAACTAAGAAAGGAAATGGCTATAGTTGTGTTCCAATAAAACTTTATTTATAAAAATAGGCAGCAGGCTGAATTTGGCCCATGGAAAGTTGTTTGCTGACCTTTGTTCTAGTCCAAATAACTCATTTTATATTAGGCCAAGAGAGATAAAGTCACTTGGGCCAGACAGCAGATCTAGAATCCAAGTCTTCTGACTGGTCTTTCCTAGACTTTACTACCCAAATGGGGGTAACAACTGTGTAATAAATTAAGCTTCTGAGAAATTATAAGGCAGGTCTGATACTATTGACAAATTATATCATTTGACCCAAATGATAAGATTCATGTAATTTGATATGTATTTTATTCTATCTGCTATGTTTTCCAAAGACAAAAGAACTTTTAAACTTAGTTTCCTTATTTATCTTTCAGAGGAAAACACTTTCCAGACTAGAGAAACACATGCTACAATTGCATGTATAGTTAGGACTTAGTGCTGGCTAAAGAGCAACAGGGTTTGGTGATTATGAAACGACTGAACCATTGTCAGGACAGTAGTCCCTTGACAAGATTCCTCAGAGTGGTTCTGAATACACATGGCTCCCTGCCAACACTATCCTGGCCTCCTATTTTACCAGGAACATTTTGACACAGTTAAATGGGTAGGTATATCCTTTGTGGCTTCAGGACAAAACCCATGATTGCCTGACCTCCTTAGTACCATGCTCTAAACTATTTAGTTCTGCATTGTTGATTCAAATCTTTGGCTGGCAATAAAATTTCTGTGGGGCGAGCCATTATTCTCTGACCTTTGTTCCTTCTAATAGTAGCCTTGGAATGTCACAGAAAATATAGTTAAAATTCCCTTGCACATCTACTTCTTGGGCACTGTTATCAGCACTCTCTAAGTTTCTCGATTGTCTCAGGACTTTGTGATGATACTAATAGCTTCCAAGAAGAATTTCTTGAGCCAGAAGTACTGTAACATTTCTAGCTCTCTGTTGGGTCTTCAAACTGAATAGAAAATAAGAGAAGCAAATTGAACCTAATATACTTTACTCTCCTGGGTAAAGACAAGATGCTGTTTCTTTGACTGGACATAGTAGACTAACCGCAGCCGACTGGCCAGCCCCTGCAATAGTGCTCAATGCAATCAGAAGGCTGGGAGTTAAGCTGACTCTAGAAGGTCAAGAAATACAGTTATCTTTCATGCTTCTGCTGTAATTGTGGCCCCAGAGCATTCTTGTCCTTGACTTATGTTATGACCTGGCGTTATGTTTTGATTCTGAGCATCCGTGTCTTATTAGGTTATGTGCATTATATTTAAATGCTTAGCTCAACCTTGAAAGAAGTTCAGAATCCTTGCCAACCTATACCATTTTTGCTAGTCCAATCATCAAAGAGACTACAGAAAAAAATATTTTCTTTGTATAAGACAGAAGTATTATTTTCTGTGAGTGACTGGGCAAAACATACCTGTAATGATGAACTATCAGGTGGCTCCTAATAGCACTTAAGATATATGCAGTCCTGCGCCCTGAAACCTGCCTTTGAAGAATGAAAAATATTTAAAATATTATATCAAAGCAGTGGAAAAAGAGCTAGTTTCCCAAAACTTCAGAATCTGTTATAAGTATTGGTATTAAAGTGAATAAGAAAATTGTCAGTGATCTCCTGCTAGGGATAACATAACTCTAGGCCTTGGGCCAAGAGCAATAAATGTATTTTATCAAAGATGTGAGGTAAGTAATATAACTCTATCCAGGTAACAGAGGGGCAAACTGAGGCTATAGAGAGCAATTTACCTAAGATTAGCTAGTAAATGATGACGCTGTAATCTAAACCGAAGAAGACTGACTCCAGAGCCTGAAAAACCATTGCTCTAGTGTCTGTACAATGACTTGGTAAAATTTATATCCCTTAGCAGAGAACTTACTGAGTGAGAGACAGAGAAAATAAGCATATTCCAGTCCTTTGTTCCCTAGATGAGTGCTGAAATGTTACAGAGTACGTCCCACCTTGTGCTACCGTCCCAGCCTACCCAGCCACAGAGGGAGCTACCAGCCACAGAACCCATGATGAGATCTAATCATTGCTATATCCCAATAGTTACCAAAGTCTATACCTTGCTTTTGTCATGTTATTGAAGTGCAAGGGGAAGCATTATGTTCTTAATGGTTCTGATTGCATATTTTGAAGTCAATGAAACTTGGTTCTTATACTCATTCTTTCCCTTTATTATTTTAGAATCATAAACCTACTAGACCCCTGTAGTAATTATTAAGGCCACATACAAATAGTCTGGCTCTCTCTTTCTGGGCCTTTGGTAGGATTGTACTTCCCCACCCTCTAGAACTGACTTGCTCTGGCCAAAAAAAGGTGAGCAGAAGTGATCTGTGTTTCTTTCTGCCAGGAGGAAGCTTTAAGAGCCAGTGCTTCTCCTTCTGATGTGGTGGCTGGCAATGTTCCAATTAGTGAAACATTTAGGCCTATGGCTGAAGGTGAGGGTGACAACAAAGGTGTAGAGCAAAGTCCCCTGCCCACCCCCTGATAGACATATAATATAAGCAAGAAAAGAAAGCATGTGGTTTTAAGCATTCAACACTTGAAGTTAATTCTGCAGCCAAACCTAGCCTATCCTGACTGGTCTATTCGTACAGAAAATAGTGATGCCTCATTCAAAGCAGCAACAGAGAGAGTATGGCAGAAGAAGGGGTTCAGGTTTCTGGTGGTCGTGAAGGTAGGAAATATCCAGTGTTTCCAAGAGGGCTGGAAATAGTAATAGAGAAAGGAAAGTCCTCATCACCCAGGACTGAAACCTCGTCAGGATTTATCTGGAAATGAAAGTGTGGAATTTCCAATTCCAGCAACTGACCCAAACTGCCAGGAGCGCCCAAGAAGTCCACTCACGAGCATAATATTTTAACTTCCCTGACAGATATGATAAGTCAGGAGAGCAACCGAGAGCTTTTCACTCTCCTTTTCACCTTTCAGTAATAATCGAAAAGAATGATGCTGTGAGTTAGGGGTTTAAACAGAAGAGAAATTGAAATCCATGACAGTGATGACTTAATAATATTGCAAATTATAGTTTTTAGTTCAGGTAATTTAGCATACCAAATCACAGTTTAATTTCCTTCTGCAGAGCCCAGGCATGTGAGATAGGGTACGGGAGAAGGGGCAAGGCGGAGTGCAGGGAGGGGGTGAGGATGAGCGCGAAGAAAAAGATTTTAAGACCTCTCCGATGCAGGTATCCTTGAAAGACTCATAAAAGTGACCTGGAGAATGTAAATGACAGCTTGTTAATATGTGCGAGGCCTCCAGCCCTGATCTTTGGGAGGCCAAGAGGCAGAGTCCTCGCTTCCTTTTGTTCAGGTGCTGCGGCTCCTGCCTGGCGGGAACGCAGGGATCAAGTGCCCAGAAGGAACGCATAACGCGTGCCAGGCACTGACAGCTGTGGAAGAAAGAACGACTTTGAGAGTGTCAGCAAAGCGGAGCTGCAGTTGAATGGCGTGTGTCCTTGATCGCGCACGCTGCCGCGCTGAAGGGGGGGCGGGGGGGGGGAGCTGAATCACTTAATGACTTGCCTTTTGTTCTAGGAGCAACCTTCCAGATAAAATAAACGAACTATTCAGTCCCTCCTCACCATTCTCCTTGGCAAATATTCAAACTAGCTTTCCTTCAGGTAAGTCAATGAACTGTTTGGCAGGAGAGTTGGGGAAGAATTCCTCTGATTGAATTTCACCCCAGATGATTACCCCAGTTCCAACCACGGCAAGGTAGTGAGGTCGAGTCCTCCAAGCAAGCTTGGGAAATAATTAGTCACTCAACCCTGTCAGTATCAACCCAGCCAAATTGCAGCTGATCGGCTTGACCAAAGGTTCACCAGAGTACCCTGGAGTAGTTATGCCCCTTCTCAGGTACTTGAGTTCAGAGGTTAGAGGTCAAGTAGCCAGCCTGAGTTTGCAGGTGCTCAAAACTAAAATTCTCAACCTCGGCGCCCAAGAACCACCTAGTTAAAGCAATTCCTTTGATCTATCCCCATCCATACTGAATCAGAATCTCTTGAGGTGGGGCTAAAGAATCTATGTTTTAACATGGTTCTTAGATTATTTTGAAAATTAGGGGTGTGTGTGTGTGTTTAAATCTACTCAAACTCCCTGAGCAGAAAAACAAAACAAAACACAAAAACACGCAAGGAAATAAAACTCAGTCCAAAGACCTCATATAAGTAGAGATCACATCATTATCATTCAAACTGGGACACTTCTGAAAGGGAAATGGGGCACTATTAATAATTACAGAATGATAACAGGCAGAAACTAGAGCTCTATTCTCTAAACCGGGACTTATGGTCACCTGAGTTCTAAAACTAATCTGGGCAGGACAGTTGTTTAGGATTTAGCCCACCAACGCCACAAAAAGCCCTCACCTAAGTCTTGAAGCTTAGTAATTGCTGCAAATATTTTAATAAGGAGGGTTTTACAAGCCCTAAGCCCAGAGGGTCTGGTCCAGAGGCTCCCTGTGGCTTGGGCAGAGCAGGATGAACTCTCGGGTCCTAATTACCCTGACTGGACAGAGACCAGCAGAAACTCTGACCTCACAGTGGAAGAGTGCACACAGCAGTGACTTTTATCCACAGCGACTTTAGAAGTCAGTCTCCTGAAATATAAAGGATTGGTCCTCAGAGGCAGAGACGAGGAGAAACAAACCAGGGATTATCCTATTCCCTACACTCATTTTACAGTTTCTAGGAAACATCTTTTCCCCAAGTTTTTAGTTCTATTCTCATGCAGTCTGCATAAACCACCTAACAATTATTGTCATGTGGTTTCCTACTGCCTTCTTTCTGGGGGGAATATTGTAATATTCTTGTAGAGAAAAGGAAAAATAGGCTGTGCGTTTTTATGATTCATTGTATGCAAAGAATTCAGTGTGTAAAGGGTGTTTTAGAAGTACAAAATAGCTAAATGAGAAACCATGTTATTTCTAGGAAATTTCATGTTTCCTTTGTTTTAATAATGATTGTGGCATATAGTTGCTTATGCAAATAATTATAGTGATGCTATTGCACATTTACTTTCAGGTATCATTTCCATTTAAAAAATAATCTCAAAATATAGTGTTTATTCCATTATGCATCTCTTAGCAAACAGACTCTACTCTTAGCTCTATGAGTAAACACCCCAATATTGGAACTGCCTTCTTAAAATGGGAAGACCAATGGAAATGTATATGCAGAAGTATCTGGATCTTCACAAAGTAACTTTGCTTCTAGAAATTATATGTAGGGTAGACTATGCTTCTTCTGTGTACAGTTGCCAATGCAGAGAATGGAAGGGAAACATAATTGGTGTACTGGCCCCCGAGAGAAAAGCAGTATCTGAGGAAACATTGAAATAATTACTAAATATGTGTATAAGAGAGGCATGGTGATAGTTACAGGAGAAGGGAGAGAGAAGGAAAGGAAGAGAAATAGCTCTTAGATGATTATAAAATATATCTTATTTACCTGAGAGAGTTAAAGTGTATTGGCTATGCTTTTTAAAAACTGGTCTTAATTACCCTTGAGACCAGAATTCCATATGAGATAAATATGTTTTTAGATAGTTTTCTAAAATATGTATAATTTACTCAAGGAAAAAAGGACTATGTCCTCTGGAGCCAATCTAGCCTCACAGGTAAATACAAATTTAAGTAGATTCCTAAGAAGCACATTATGTACAGTAGTTGATAGAGTGGAATGTCTGTGAAGAAGCTGGGCAGGCCCGTCAGTTAAGTACATAATAAAAATGTATTGGAAAAATACATCATTGCCTCAGTGGACTATAATTGGCTATGCATAGTAAAAAGTCTTATTTTCAAAAATGTATTCTGCATCCACAGAGTTTTAAATCTCAATCACTGTGTTATTTTTAAAAGTCAGAATGCTAAGCAATATTAGTGAGAGGGACAGAAGGACCGCATGGTGGATGTCATTCTACAATTTACAACTCTTTGACATCTTTTTTTCCTTCTTCTTCTTTTAAAGCAGCCTTCATCAGAAGCCATAGGTGAAAAGTTAAAGAAGAAGAAGAAACAAAAATTCAGCTTTCCTCGCTAAAGGAAACCATTTGAATGATGCTTTCAGAAGTGCCAAAGTACATTTAACTTTAAAAGTATATCATTCTTTTATTATCCAGGTGGATTTTTCTATTATAAACAAACAAGACAGATAGATGTAAAGGCCTATAGTAACCCGGTAATCTAGTTCTGTCATTTGTACCTGCTTTCCCTCGCCCACTGATTTTGAGGTTTCCTCTGCTCAGCACCTTGCCATTCTCCCAGCCCATCTACTCCATTTTGGCCTCACTTGTCTCCCCTACCCTCGCAACCTATATGGACCTTTGTGTACCTGTCCTACGTCCTTTCTGTCTCATCCTGTTCCTACACAACTCATTCTGGACTGAGCTGTGAACAGCTCTGTTTTGGCTACTACACGCTCCCGATATGTCATGCAGCTCCAGCTGGGCCTTCATGGTGATTTAATGATCTGTCCGTTCATCTCGTACTCACTGGCCATCATATTTCTCCTAATCCTCCTCCTATCTGCAGAGCCTCCCATTCCAACCTTCATACTTATAACAGGTGGCCATTTCTCCCTCTTCCCTGAGAGAATAGAGGCCACGTGGGCTTCCTCAACACCCACGCTGCTCACCCGGAACGTCCCCCTGGAGCATTGTCTCCTGTACCCTTTCTTCTGCCCACTCCCTTCTCTTCTAAGACCATGATCCTCTACTCCTGGATTCCTCCTTCTCCACAGGTTCCTTCTAAAATAGTAAGTGCTCTATTACAAAAAAAAAAACAAAAAAAAACCCAAAAAAACACACCTAAGGTCTTGCCAACTCAAGTTCCTGTCCTCCTTCCCTTGTACTCAGAGACAGCCATCTTGACAGTTGGTTCGCACCAGCTGCCTCTCGTTTGCCCTCTGTTTTCACTCTTGTCACTCTAGGGAAACCCTGAGCACCAAGGCCATGACCAACCTAGCCACCAACGTTCATGACTTCTTTCTCAGTGCTCATCTTCTGTGACCATTTGACATATTTAATTCTAGTGACATGTTTCTCAAAACTCTTGGTTTCCATGGTAGAGACCATTCGAATTCTCTTCCTGTCACCCTCAAGATCCTTTTTCAGCAATGCTCTGTTCTTCCTCCTCCCCTTGCCCCTTAGCAGAGACATTCTTCACAGAACCTTCCTCGGCCCCTTCCTTTCACTCTCAACATCCTCTGCTTCAGTAATTACTTTTTTTTTTTTTTTTTAACTCTAATGGGTAGTTCTTAAATTTAAGTCTCTGGCCATAACCTTTTCTTTGATCTTCAGATTTCTATTTCTAACATCTGCTAGAATACTCAATTTGATGGCTTGGTGACATTTCAAACTCAACATGTTAGAAACAGAAGTAATTTTTCTCCTCTAAAATCTATCCCCTACCCAGACCTTGTGTTTGATTTAATAACAAGACAATTTTCTTGGGCACCCATGACTGAAAGTGCTGCTGCTGCTGCTGATAGTGTTACTATGACTACTATTATGCTTATGAAATTTTTACTACATGCCAGGTCTTGTTCTGAGCTTTACATATATTTAATCATTTAATCCTTGCAGCAACCCTAAGAGTTAGCAACTATTATTAACCTCACTTTACAGATGAGGAAACTGAGGGGCAGAGGTAAAATTTATTGCCCAACATCACAGAGCAGCCTGGTTCCAGAGCCAGGATTCTTAACTACCATGCTATGCTGCCTTAAGAAATCTTCAGTGGTTGTCAGCAGTAATCATAAAATGTGTTAAGCTGAGAGTGGCTAGAAGGTGGCTAATTTGAGGTCTAGGGGATTTGAAATTGAGTGGTGTTTATGAGAATGGAAAGGAGAGTAACTGACAGGAGATGGTGGAGCTCTGTGAGGACAGGACTGTACTCAACTCTGGTCGTCTGTAGTACCATGGGTAGTGGCTGGGACTCAGAGACTGGTGAATGGGGGTAGGAATGAATTGTATACACAGCAGGGAGTTTCCTTTTCTACCATACTGGCAAACGTAGGTGTAATTCTGGTTACTTATGGGTGGTATAAATATCAGAGGGGAGATCGGAAAGATGTTGGCAAAATGAGATCATTTAACCACCAGTTTCCTTTTGCTAAACAGTATCCAGCATACGACTATGGCTACTTTGAGTGGTTATGGGACTTGGATGTCTGAATTGCCATTTTCCCTTCATACATATCTTTTGTTAATTGAATATTCAACCAAATGCTTACATTTCATATAGGATTGTGCATAATATGTATTAAAATACTCAGTTCCGGTCACTAGAATTTATAATGTTTTGTGGATACAAGGCATATGAAAGCTAAATAAGATTTTGAATTAATAAATACTATGTAAATATCATAAGGCAATGTGGCATAGTGGTTTACAGTATGGGCTTTGAAGTCTAGATAGAACTGGATTCTAATTCCAGCCTCTCTTTGTGATGTTGGACAAATTTCTTTTTATACACCCATAAAATGTGGATGATGGAACCCACCTAAATAGAGCTGTCATGAAGCAGAAAAGAGATAATGCACGTGAAGGGCTCAGCACAGTGCCTGGCAAACAATTATGCAGATGCACAAATACACAAATGGAACGGGAGAAAAAGATGAATGTCGGTTGAGTAGAACAAATGATTACATGCTCTGACAGGGCGTGTCAGAGCCCCCTTTTGGCTAAAGGGTGCCTTGGGTGGTAAGATCCAAATTGGTCTTAAGACCCAAATTTCAGCTGGGTCTTAAGAAATGGATGGGTCTTAGAAAAACAGAGCACCTCATGTAGATAGAAAGGCAGAATTCAACAGAAACTAGGAGGAAGCTACAAAGTAAGCAATCACAACAGCAAAATCTATAGAATTTTGATTATGAATTAGAGAGAGAACCATCAAAGATGATTTGAGTTTTTACATCTTCATGATTAAAATAATTGTGCTACTGGTAGAAATCCATTAGTCATGTAAGGAAGATAATTTTAGAGAAAGTATATTTCAGATTGAAATATGCTGAGTGTGAGGTTATAATGGGACAATTTTCAATGTTCAAGAAGGTGGAAAGAGACAACAGACTTCGTATGAAAGGGAGAAATAGTGAAGTTAAACTCTTTGAGGAGTTAGGTCCCTTTACTTTTTATATGCCTCAGAGCATCAAGCACAGTGCTAGATGCTGTGAATATTCTAAATACATGAAACTTATTGCATGGTTGAATGAAAGAATGAATAAAAGTAAAGATTCTGGAGTTATCTTCTCTGAGAAGATAGTTAAGATTGTGGGCATACATTAGTCTCTAAGGAAGAACAGAATTGAGAGGTACCCAAACATTGGAGACAAAAGAAGAAAGTTGAAATAGTAGAGTACAAAAAAAAAAAAAAAAAAGATGAGTGCACAGGGAAATAGAAGGTGGTCAAGGGAGCACTGGAAAGAAAGAAAACCATGTGAAGTTATCGATATCTTCAGGAAACAAGTTTAGTGAAGTGTTATAGATGGACGTCACAAAAGAAAAAATAAAGATTGAACAAAAGTGGGAAGTAAATGGAGTCAACAAGTGTAGAGTATGTCTGAGACTGATGGTGAATGAAGGAAAAGAAAACTTGCACTTTTCTAAAAATGTGTCTGGATATGACACGCAGAATAGACATTTGTCATAGGTACTCAAATATTTATTAAGTGTGCATATTCATGAATATGTGAACAAATGAATTGAATGAATCATTCAGATATGAAAAAATACTAGATCTTGATATCTTGTTTTTTAATTAGAAAATTCCACCTTCATTTCTGTACTATGGGTATGTAAATAGACACAAAAGTACTTGTAGGTGACAAAGTCTATCAACTCTTATAAAATAAAAACTAATTTCTAGGCTGGACGTGGTGGCTCACACCTGTAATCCTAGCACTTTGCAGGGCCTAGGCAGTGGGATCATTTGAAGTCAAGAGTTCAAGACCAGCCTGAGCAACAGTGAGACTGTGTCTCTACAAAAAGTAGAAAAATTAACCAGGCGTGGTGGCGCCTGTCTATAGTGCGAGCTACTCGGGAGGCTGAGGAAGGAGGATCAATCACTTGAGCCCAGGAGTTTGAGGTTGTAATGAACTATGATGATGCCACTGTACTCTGGCCAGGTGACAGAGACTCTGTCTCAAAAAACAAACACCTAATATCTAACATCTTACTGTTTTACCTGTTGTTATGGGGAAAAGACCCACACAAGAAGTTATATCACTATGATTTAGATTGTGGGAAGGTGAATATTTATGAATAAATAAGAGAAATTTTAATTTTCGTATCAATTGTTTTAGTATAAGCTCTGATCCATCTGGATAGTTTCTTTTATTAATACTAATTGTTTTCCCATATTTGGAAAGTGCAAAATTTAATCATCATGGAGAAAAGTCTGTACAATATCATCATAACAAAAAACAAACATGACTTGTGGAAATAGGAAAAAACTTTTGAAATCCAATAAGCATCTATTTTTCTCAAATAAATTAAAAACAGATATCAAGGAAATATTTTAGCTATGGATTTGCCTTTTCTTAATCCTATGAAATTCATGCTGAGTGGAGAAAACCTGTACTTGATACAGTCAACTTACAGTACATTTTCAAGGTGAATTATTAAATCTTCAAAACCTGACCTTCTAATGAAGGCACTGATGCGAGCACAGAGTTGGTGAAGAAAACCACAAAGATATAAAAATGCATAGATATACGATCAACTAGGGACAAATTTTGATGGAATTATCACCAGATCTCTACAGACAAGGCATATCTATCAAACATGCCTACCCTAAAGCTTTGATTCCATTCATTCCCCGAGAAAAGACATCAGGTAGAGTTCTGGATACCAGGTGTGTAAACACTAAAAGATTCTGATACTACTATATCTTTCATGTAGAAACCTGAACACAACCTCACCAGATGCAGTAGCTGGTTTCCACTGGGAATGCTACCTACCCTTTTACTACTGGCATCATTATTTAAACGTTTAATGCAGGAGAAACTGAGGGCCAAAAAGAACATGCTTGCACTTAATTTCAAGTGACAGCTAATACAGTGCATTAAAGGTGTAATACGATACATATGGTAGTTATATATAAATAGTAACATTAAAAGGGGTTACAACATCCCTAAGACATCCTAAGTCTAAAACACTTAAAAAGCACATTTGCAGTACAACTTATCTTAAATTATTTTAATTGGTTTCAAGAAGACTTCAGATTAGTGATGGGCTTTGACTTTTTCTGATTATAACAGAGAAACACAGATGAATGCTTTTTAGGCTGCCTAATATCAGTCCCAGGTAGACTGCCACATAACCTGTGTTACTTAAATGCCATTAACTATCAATGGAAGGGATTTTCACATAAGTGTTTTATGTAAATTTTGTTTTCCTAAAGTTGTTAATTCTCCTAATAAATATACCTAATGCGAAATGTCTTTTGCTGTTGTTGTTGTTCTTTCTTTGCATTCATTATCTAGGAACTTTTTCAAAGAGGAAAAAAAGAAAGGCAACATGACCAAGCCTGAATACTTAGCAACCATTTTACTGTTGAGGTTTTTTTTTTTTTCCTGTAGTATGAAAAATAATCCAGTTACATTCTCTAGCTCGAATGCTTACAAATAACTTATCTGAAAAAAAAAAATCAAGTAAATCTGTCAGTTGTGGAAGTTTATTTTTCCATGTGTTATCTAGAGATAAGCCAGCCTGTACTATTAGATTTCCACTGACATAATTGTGCATGAATTCTGATCTGATTTGGTATTACATGGTGCAAAAGGTGACACATTCTCTCTAATATACCCCATTAGAAAGGAAAGAAATTGCCAAAGTATGAAATCTGAGGACCTTGATTCAGAAACTATGTGACTTTGAGGTTAGCTCAATGGGAAAAAAGAACTTGTTCAACTACCCCAGGCACTGAAGGTTGTGACAAGCAAACCTAATACCCTGGGTAGTTACTGCGTTGGATAATCAATAAAATCTTACATTATCAGACTGCCACAGCTGTATATTCTCTTATCACATTGCCTTGTATGTCTCCAAAATATTCAAGTGTGGAATCACAAAGAGAATACAGATGCTGTCCCCATTCCCAAATCATTGCTGATCAGAATACTTGGCTAAGATTCCAGAACCAAGAAATAGCATTTATGTGCATAACATGCAGAATATTGATTTTAACATCCACATATGCTACCCTCAGTACAGCAGAGAAACATTAACTCCGGGGATACGGAAAAGGGTCCTGACCGAGCTACTTACAGTTCCTACAACAAAATTTTTAGAGATATGAGTGATCTTTTGAATCCTGTGAGAAATATCCTTGAACAAATTAGCCAAATACCACATGTGAACTGTTTGGGCAATCTTAAATTACCTTTTCTAATAAGTAGAAACTATTATGTTTTAAGGAAATGTTTTGCAACCTTCTTTTCCTCACTTGATTATTTAATTTTTGGCAGCCAGTGCCAGTAGGAAAAGCCTGACTTCTAGAACACAGGCTATTGGCATTTGGTCCTCCTTTATCAAGGGAGGACAATGCACGTCCATTATAATTTAGATCAGAATTTTTCTTTTTTTTTGAAACAAGGTCTTGCTCTGTCACCCAGGCTGGAGTGCAGTGGCACATCACAGCTCGCTGCGGCCCTGAACTCCTGGGCTCCAGCAGTCCTCCCACCTCAGCTTCCCAAGTAGCTAGGACTACAGGCACACACCACCGCTCCTGGCTAATTTTTCTTTTTTGATAAATACAGGATCTTGCTACGTTGTCCCAAGCCTAGATTAGAATTTTTAAAGGGTTCTTTGCAACTCCTTCCCATTTCCCAAATAGCTTCAAGAGAGAGCTCAGCCATAAGGTGGATTTTTGGACAGAATCTTTATCCATGATCAAAGTAAAAGAATAATTAGGCAGTCATTTCGTATTTCAGCGGAGAAGTAGAGAATGACAATTCAGTGTGTCCTTTGTTGCATCCCATCTTGTAAGTCAAAAATAAATATACACAGGATGATGTAACTTGAATTGGCAATTTGAAGGTGGCATGTTTAATTTTTGAGGCAATTTCATCCGGCACTATGTGCTGATAAACTGTGGATAAAGAGTCTCCTGGTAGGCAGTAGGCTCCATGTTCTTTAATGCTATATGACATCTATCGGAAGCTTCTGCTCTTTGGAAATTGTGGCCAATTTTATTTGCCAAAGATGACCACACAGTATCTCCCAGCCTATGGGTTCTTATGCAGTATGACTTTCATATTCCCTATCAAGAGGTGGAATTGAGTTCCCCTCTCCTTGAATCTAGGCTGGACTTAATGTCTTGCTTGACTAATAGAATGTGGCAGAAGTGATATTCTGGGACTTCCAAGGCTAGGTCATAAGAAGCTTTGTAGCTTCCAGTTGGGTCTCTTGAACATCCACTTTTAGATTCTCCCTTTCAGAACCAAGCTGCCATCACATAAGCAGCCAACACATGCCTGCCTGAGCCACCCGGAATGTCTAGCTATTTGAGCCTTTGAATGGTTGCATTCCCAGGCATCTGCCTAGAACCACACTAGAGATTTGGGCAAGAACTTCCCAGGTGAGCCCAGTCACCATACTGAATAATGAAAGAAAACAGTAAATTATTACTTCAGATCACTAAATTTTGAGGGAGTTTGTTATGCAAAAGGGTGGGGGGTGTTGGAGGCAGACAGAGTAAAGTTTAAAGTTGGGTTGTTTCACTTTTTTGTGACTTTCAGTGAGTTAGTTACTTACTTATGACTCAGAGGTTTCAGTCTTTTCATCTATAAAATAGTGACACAGTCGTGGCTGCTTCTCAACTGACCCAAGTTCTTCCGCACCAGATTTTCCCAATGACTGTTAGATCACAGTTGGAATAAGCATGGTTACCATATACCCTCCCCTCTGAACCAACTTTTGAGGCAGTGCAAATATTTTGCCCCTTCTACATTAGTCCTTCTTATTCCACACTGAATCTGTGCTTACTTATTGAGAGCACATCAAATGGGTAAAAGACACTATTATGGACCCGCTGCCCTCATTTTTCCAAATGCTGTGGAGACCCAGTGCCTAGGAAAAAGGTGGCTGGTCAGGCATCTGGGGCACTTTCTCTGCCTATTCTGAGCAGAACAGGCTATGGATATATAAATTGCATTCCGAGTGGCCTAGGTGTCATCTCTAGATGAGTCAACAGGCTTTGCTACAACATGTCTGGGAAGGAAAATTAGAGGATTGGTTTTCTAATCTCAGTTTTCTGTGAAGACAAGTTACCCAATTCCTAGTCTTAACTTCTTCTGTAGGGCAAGTAAACTTGTTTCTAGGCTCGACTTATTCCCCATTATCTAGTTTTTAGTCTTAGCTACTTCCTCACTAGCCAGGTTAATCATCCTGATCTTCCTGATACTATGGTATGGGAAAGATACTTCCTATGCCAATATATAGAATTACTGTGAATATTAAATAAAGAAAGAAGGGAAAGTACTTTGAAATATGTATAGTGCTACATAAATATAAGCATATCTCAGCTAGACATCTGTCATCCATAACACTAAAATTTCCATTACTCTCTTCAACATAATTTTTTTCAATAATCTTATTACACTTATACTATTAAATATATCTCTCAAATTTGTTTCTATTATCACTATTACTGTTAAGTTAAAGATGCCTTTATTTCTTGCCAGAGCTATTGCAGAATGTCCTAGCATATTTCCCCACTTCAAGCCTCATTTCCTTCTTATTCCTTCCTCTGCTGTACTGCCAAAGTTCTCTTCTTAACATAAACAATTCATCATCACAATTCCCTACTTTATTTTTTTTTCCACTGTGAAGTTTATTTTTTTCTTTTTTAAAAAATTTCAATAGATTTAGGGAGTACGAGTTGAATTATGTTACATGCATATATTTTATAGTGAAGTCTGACAATACCCTACTTTAAAACTGCCTTAGATTCTTCATTACTTGAAGAATATAATTCAAACTCTTTAGATGATGGCTAAAACCTTCGTAGTCTTAAATTTACATTTCCAGTGCCATTTCCCCTCTACTTCCTTCTCCTGCAATTTATGTTCCTGCTATATTACATACTCCTCGATTTCATATACCACACTTCCTGGTATCTTCTCATTCATCCCTCAAGACTGAAACTGAATACCACTTTCTTTGTGCAACATTCACTGACAATTCTGTGAAAATGGTTACCTTCCTGGTTTCTTACCAAAACGCTTTGTAACTTTATTATAACATTTTTCTCATTGCATTATAATTACTGGCATACATAAGCAAGGGCTCCACAGGACAGAGATTCCTGGAAGGCTCATGTTGTGTCATATTTACCTTTGTCTACCCAGTGACTTGTCCCTCGATATATCTTTATGGAACAAAAGTATAATTTTTCAAGGAGAGAGAAACAATAGCAAAATAGTTCAACTTTTACCTGAGACTGGGATTCAAGGTGGGCATGAGTAGGTCTGTGAACTTATGAAGAAAAAAATAAATTTTTTTTGAGACAGGGTCTCGCTATATTGCCCAGGCTGGACTTGAACTTCTGGGCTAAAGTGATCCCCCTTTTTCAGCCTCCCAAGTAGCTGGGACTACAGATACACACCACCATGCCCATAAGAAAAAAATATTTAAACATTTGCTTTTTGAGACTTTGGTTACTCTTATAAAAAAAAAATCCATGTTTTATGTCAAATTATACTATTAGGACATTGATTCACACAGAGGAGTATGGGATAGGATGCTGTATCTGTAAGCTTAGACTAAGTTAATATTGCACTCACAAAGACCTCAAATCTTAGAGGTTTATAATAACCACAGTTTATTTTTTTGCTCACACTATATGTCCATATGAATTGGCTCCATGCCATCTTTATTCCAGGACTCATGCTGAAGAAGTGGCTTCTGGGTGGACAATTCCAGCCTCATTGCAGAAGGAAAAGAGATGGCAAAGCCTAGGACAGCTCTTAAACCTTCTGCTTGGAAGTGGCACATATCAGTCAAGGTGAGTCAGGTGGCTAAGTCTGACATCAATGGGCAGTATATTTGGAACATAATGCAACTTGCCACTGATGCTATTGAAGGTAAAAAGACCACTATGTTAAAACCTCTAGAATAGTTTGCTATTGATAAGAACCCAAGAAAACCTACCCTGCCAACATGATTATAAGCCATGTATCTTTGTTAAGTTTGAGTCTAGCTTAAGTTGGAAAATTTCAAAGAAAAAAAAATAATAGTACACCTACATGAAACTCACTTTATCTATAAAGACACATATAGACCAAATATAAAGGGATAGAAAAAGATATTTCATGCAAATGGAAACAAAAAGTAAGCAGGAGTAGCTATACTTATATCAGATAAAATACACTTTAAGTCAAAAACTATAAAGAGACTAAGAAGGTCATTATCTAATGATAAAGGGATCAATTCAGCAAGAGGATACAATTATACACACACACACACACACACACACACACACCCAACACTGAAGCACTGAGATATATAAAGCCAATATTATTAGAGATAAAGGGAGAGAGACTCTAATACAATAATAGTTGGGAACTTCAACACCCCACTCTCAGCATTGGACAGAGCAGCTAAACAGAAAATCAACAAAGAAACATTGGATTTAAACTGCACTTTAGTCCAAGCAGGCATTTACAGAATATTTTATCTAACAGCTGCAGACTATACAATTCTTCTCATCAGCACATGGAACATTATCCAGGATAAACCATATGTTAGGCCACAAAACAAGTCTCAACAAATTTAAAAAGAAATAAATATCATATCAAGTATCTTCTCAGACCACATGGAATAAAAGTAGAAATCAATAACAAGAGGAACTTTGGAAACTGTACAAATACATGGAAATAAAAAAAACATGCTCCTAAATGACCATTGGGCCAATGAAGAAATAAAGAAGGAAATAAAAAATTTCTTGCTATGAATGAAAATGGAAACACAACATGCCAAAACCTATAGGATATAGTAAAAGCACTGCTAAGAAGGAAATTTATAATAATAAACACCTACATCAAAAAAGTAGAAAGATTTCAGATAAACAACCTAATGATATACCTCAAGAAACCTGAGCAGCAGGAACAAACCAAACCCAGAATTAGTAGAAAGAAATAAGGATCAGACCAGAACTGAACAGACATTAAAACAATACTACAAAGGATCAATAAAATGAAAAGTTGGTTTTTTTGAAAAGAAACAAAAATGGATAAACCGCTAGCTGGACTAGCCAAGAATGAAAGATGGAAGATCCAAATAAATAAAATCAGAAGTGAAAAGTAGACATTACAACTGATTATCACAGAAACTCAAAGGATCATTAGAGACTGTCTTGAACAACTATACACTAACAAATTGGGAAACCTATAGAAAATGAATAACTTTCCGAACACATACAACCTATCAAAATTGAACCAAAAAGAAACAGAAAATCTGAACACACCAATAAAAGTAACAAGACTGAATAAGTAATAAAATATCTCTCAACAAAGAAAAGCCCAGGACCAGACAGCTTTACTGCTGAATTCTAATCAACTTGTAAAGAACATCAATACTTTTCAAACTGTTCCAAAAAAGTTGAAGAGGAGGGAATTATGAGGTCAACTTTACCCTGATACCAAAACCCAACAAAGACACAAAGAAAAACCAAGAACTACAGGCCAATATCCCTGATGAACACAGATGTAAAAATCCTTAACAAAACACTAGCAAACATAATCCAACAACACATCGAAAAGATAATACACCATGATCAAGTGGGATTTATCCCAGGGATGCAAGGATGGTTCATCATATGCAAATCAATAAATGTGATACATGCCATCAACTGAAGGACAGGAAAAAAATCCATATGATCATCTCAAAGAAACTTAGAAAAAGCATTTAATAAAATTCAAAGTGCCTTCATGATAAAAACTTAACAACTTAGCTATAGAAGGAACATACCTCAACACAATAAAAGCCATATATGACAAACCCACAGCCAACATCATATGGAATGGGGACAAACTGAAAGCTTTTTCTCTAAGAAATGGAACAAGACAAAGATGCCCACTTTCACTATTCTTATTTAACATAGTATTGCAAGTCCTAGCTGGGGCAATCAGGCAAGAGAAAGAAACAAAGGGCATCCAGATTGAAAAGAGGAAGTCAAATTGTCTTTTTGTAGAAGACATGATCTTATGTCTAGAAAAACCTAAAGATTCCACCAAGAAGTCTTAGAACTGATAAACAATTCAGTAAAGTTGTAGGATGCAAAAACAATTACTATATACCAGTAACAAACTAGCTGGTAAAGAAATCAAGAGAGCAATCCCATTCACAATAGCTATAAAAAAAAATACCTACCGAGTAAATTTAATCAGGACTTCTACAGGGAAAACTACAAACCACTGATGAAAGAAAGTGAAGAGAACACAAACAAATGGAAAGATGTCCCATGGTCATGAATTAGAAGAATTAATATTGTTAACATGACCATACTACCCAAAGCAAACTACAGACTCAATGCAATCCCTATCAAAATACCAATGGCATTCTTCAGAGAAACAGAAAAAACAAACCTCAAATTCATATGGAACCACAAAAGACCCCAAACTAGCCAAAGTAATACCAAGTAAAAAGAACAAAGCCGGAGGAATCACGCTACCTAACTTCAAAATACATTGCAAAGCTCTAGTAACCAAAACAGCATGGTATTAGTATGAAAACAGACACACAGACCAATGGACCAGAATAGAGAACCCAGAAATAAATTCACATATGTATAGCCAATTGATTTTTGACAAAGGCTCCAATAACATACACTGGGGAAAAGACACTTTCTTCAATAAATGATGCTGGGAAAACAATCCATATGCAGAAGAATAAAAATAGACCCCTATCTCTCATCATGTACAAACAGTCAACTCAAAATAGATTGAAGACTTAAATGTAAGACCCCAAATTATAAAACTACTAGAAGAACACATGGGGAAAACACTTTAGGACACTCTAGGCAAAGTTTTATGGCTAAGACTTCAAAAGCACAGGCAACAAAAACAAAAATAGACTAATATGTGACAATATTAAACTAAAAACTTTCTGCACAGCAAAGGAAACAATCAACAGAATGAAGAAACAACCTCTAGAATGAGAGAAAATATTGGCAAACTACTTATCTGACAGGGAATTAATATCCAGTATATACAAGGAACTCAAATGAGACTGAACAAAACTAAATAAATAACCCAATTAAAAAGTAGGCAGAGGATTTGGATAGATATACCTCAAAAGACATACAAATGGCCAAGTGTATGAAAAAATGCTCACATCACTAGTCATGGGAAAATGCAAATCAAAATCATAATGAAATATCATCTCACCCCAGTTAAGGTGGCTATCATAAAACAAAATAACATATGCTATCAAGGATGTATTGTGGAGAAAAGGGAACTCTTACACACTGTTGGTGAGAATTAAATTAGTATAGCCATTATGGAAAACAGTATGATGATTTCTCAAAAAACTAAAACCACCAGCAATCCCACTTTTGGATATTTATCCAAATGAAAGGAAATTAGTATATCAAAGGGATACCTGAATCCCCATGTTTATTCACAGTAGCCAACATATGGAATTAAGCTAATTGTCCATCAACAGTTGATTGGATAAAGACAATGTGCTGTGTATATACCATGGAATACTATTCACCCATAAAAATGATATCTTTTCATTTGCAGCAGCATGGATAGAATGGAGGTTATAATGTTAAGTGAAGTAAGCCAGGTACAGAAAAACAGGTATTGCATATTCTCATTCATATGTGGGAGCTAAAAAAGTAGAATGATGGTTACCAGAGGCTAAGAAGGGTGGGGGTTGAAGAGAGGTTGGTTAATAGGTACACCATGCAGTTACATAGAAGGATTAAGTTCTAGTGTTCAATAGGACAGTAGGGTAACTATAATTTACAATTTGCTATATATTTGAAAATAGCAAGAACCTGTGAAATGTTCCCAGCACAAAGAAATAATGAATATCTGGGGTGATGGATATCCTAAATACACTGTTTTGATCGTATATCAAAATATCATATATACCCCATATGATATGTAAAATTATGGGTCTATTAAAAATTAACAAAAAAACCTAGTAATACCATGAGGTTTCATATCTATTGGTTTTATGTCAGTTATGGAGTGTGATAAAACACAAAAGTTGTAGAAGTTGTGTGGCTAGATTCTGGCCAATGGAAGCATGGAACCCATAAAATTGAAGGAGTTCCTCAGCCTGCCTACTCTGACAATTTATTAGACATCGTGAATCTTTTTCTTTACATAAAAATAGCTTGATTTTTAAATACTGGCACTTTACCTGTTTTTGGATTTACCCCAAGGGAAAAAAAAGACTTGTATTGAATTTTTTAAAAAGTGAATTAATCACCAAGAAAAATAACTCACACGCCACTGGAAATATTTTGGTGAAGCCACACTTTTCTTAAAGTTGTGCCCTCATCAAATGATGTCAACACTGCAGAATTTTTCTGACATTTTTCTTTAATATTTGCCTTTGGATGTAACTTAATGAAAGTAGATACCCCTATTTGCATAGCCAACTCCTGTTGGCAAGTTCTTACAATCAAGGAAGAATTCCTACTTTGTAAACTCCTTTTAGAATCTGCAGAGTCAATGCCTTTAACATGGTGAAGAATTTCTTTGCCAAAGTTTCAGGCGGAATAAAAATCTTGGCACTCTGGGTTCAGATGGAGCATCTGTGATGCTTGGCAACACATCTGGTTTTGCTGCTTTGGTGAAGAAACATGCTTCTCATCTCAACATGCAGTGGTGTCAGCCGGTGTCAACGACTCTGCCAGCGATCCTGAAAAAATCGTGTCTATTTCTATGAACGTTGTCAACCTCCTGAGAGCCAGGGCTGACACACTGCTATTTCAAGAGTTTTTGTCAAGAAATGAGTGTAGAAGAGGAAGTTCACTGCTGCAGTACAGAAGTTAACTAGCTTTCCAGACGACCTGTCTTGAAACATTTGAGTGACCTTAAATGAAAGTTCTGTTTTTTGCAAGCAAAGGAAATCCAACTATCAGAATAACCCAACAGGAAAATGTCCACTCATAGTTCGCTTTACTTGATGAATATTTTTGCCAAATTATCTGGGTACATCTTTTCATTTAAATTCTTTTAGCCCAACTGCCACTTTGGAAGGGAACATTGGAGGCAGATTATCTACCTAAACATTCCAAGACCGGAGAAGTGCTTCTGCAAAGTGGAACAAGAAATGACAAAACTTATCAATTTGTTCACAGGCAGAAATCCACCAACAGCTAGAATCACTAGATAACTCTTGGAAAGCTAATTCTACCTCCAATGACCTTAGCATGGAACCATGAGTACTTAATCATTTTTTGTAAATGATGAAGTATTAAGGATGCAGACTTTTCAAAAGATAATCTCGACACAATATGAATGCAACAAGAATTTTGGAGAATTCTAGAAATCCTCACTATGCCTGACCTCATCTGATAACGCCCCAGCAGCTCTCATTTTGTTACTTTTGTTTTTCTGCCAAGACAGTGTTTCTAGCACTTCTTGACTTGAAACTGAAAAGCCACAAACAGATATTAAAGATAACAAGCCCACTGCTGTGTCAAAAACCACTCCATAGCAGCAAAATCAAGCCAGACTTCAACCCTCTTGTAGAAGCTTACTTTTGAACTGAATTAAACATTATTTTTACTTATAAAATTTGCATTTATCTCAGGTGTTTGAAGAACTAGGCATTAATGTCAAGGGCAAGGTGGTGAGAGCAATAGAGATACCTTTATAAAGATACTTTAGAGTCCCTGTAAAATAATTCAGTTGCCATGGGGGAAAAAAAGGCATAAATAGTGTGTGTGTGTGTGTGTGTGTGTGTGTGTATACTGATGTGTTTTCTTCTGGGGAGAAAGACTAAAGCTTTCTCTGAAGAAAGCTTTCTTAAAGGATTGTGACCTTAATAAGGCTAATACCCATTGTCCTTTGAAGGGTGAAGCATCTTAAGGAATAGAATGGGTGTTGTGAGGAAGCAAAATTCTTCTGTTGAAAAATGAAGTTAACTATAACTTGCTGCTCCATTCACCAAATAGTAATACAGGCTCCTAAACAGGAAAGTGCACAACTGCACAGAGATGAGCAATAACTCGCTTTCATTTTTGAACAAGTTTTTCTGAAATAAAAATTAAGGCAATTTGGATAAAAATATTTGCTTTGTTAGATACTGTTTTTAGTTCCCATATTGAATGAAAAATTGTGTAGCCATATTTATATAGAAGAGTAGGAGTAAGTTAATAAGGAAAAATTAGGAGCTCAGATCTAGTGTTTTAAAATGTAGTAGTTTTTTGGAGAAGTATAGAAAATGCAGTTGGAAGTTTCCTGTATTAGTTCCCTATTGCTGCTGTTATCTATGACCATACAACTAGGGCCTTAAATGACACAAATTTATCATCTCACAGTTCCGTAGTTCGGATGTCCAAAATGGGTCTCACTAGGCTAAGACCAAGATGTGGGCAGGGCTGCATTTCTTTCTGGAGGCTCTGGGAAGAATCCTTTCCCTTCCCCTTTCCAGCTTCTAGATACAGCCCACATTTTTCTTGGCTTGTGGCTCCCTTCCTCCACCTTCAAAGCCAGCAACAGCAGCTTCCTCCCGCCACCAGTCTAGCCATTTTGTATTTTATTGATGCTGCGATGCTTAGGCCTTCACTGTATACTTCTCTGGTGGGTAACACCTGCTTGTTCTGTGGATGTTTTTGGTTTTTTTTCAGGTTCTCCTTGTACTCATTGAGGCTATGGTGCAGGCACATGCTTTCTTGGGCTGTAGATCCAGGGACTTGTACTTCTTGCCCTTGTGGGACATCCTGAGGGTCTCTGAGTCTGGTTAACGACAGTGAGAACAAGGGAGATGGATTGCAGACAGCTCGGCTCTCGGAGAGCTTGGACCCCATGCCACCTGTCACTTTGGTGACATGCAGTTGGGAGAACTCCACCTTCAGGAGGTCCAGCTGTTTCAGCAGCTCTTCCTTCTCGCTGTGGAGGTCCTGAGCCCTGATCTTGGCCATGGCTTTGCATGCAGCTGCCAGCTGCCATCTGCTCTGATAGCCTCTTCCACTTTTAAACACACTTATGATTATATTGGGCCCAATCAAATAATTGAGGATAATCTTCCTCTTTTAAGGTCAACAGATTAGCAACCTGCACCCTGTTACCTTAATTCCTCTTTGCCATATAGTGTGATATAGTCACAGGTTCCAGGCATTAAGGTGTGTACATTTTTGGTATTATTCTGCTCACCACCCCACCCCCCACTTTAGTTGTTGTGATGGAAAGGGCCGGATGTGCAGGAGAACAGTGAAGAGAAGTAGACACCCAGAAGTAAACAGCCCCTAGCTGGGATGAAAGTTATGTTCCTTTATTCCACTATCTAAACAAGTAAAGGTCATGTCTGGGGTAATTTGCATCTGTGCTTTGATCCCCATGTCCCCCCTCCCCCAGGAAGACATAGTCTTAAGGAAGGGTAAGGATGCCAAACTTAGAGTCAGAAAACCTGAGCATTAGTCCTGACTCTGCCACTTACCATTTATATCACCCACAGCATTCACTTAAGTTTCGCTGAACCACAGTTCCTCATTTTAAAACAAGGGGGTTGGTCTAGACTATTCCTTGAGTACCCTCCAGTTTTAATGTTGCTGTGATTCTAGGTACAGTATAGAGTGTATCTAAGGACTTGAGGTCAGTGGGCTATCGGCTCAGTTGGTCTAAGCACCAACAGGTCCCCCAAGGAGGAATGGGTCCTTCCTCACTCTTTGCTAATCTTATTCTCATTTGCCCTTCTCCCTAGAAGGGGAAAACCAGGGGCAAGAAATAGTCCATCGGCAAATAGCCTCTGCCTGCCCAACAACCCCTCACCCCAGGCTGGAATTAGATAATAAGCAATGGGATATATTATACTATGATTGTAAAATATACTTCAGTCTATACTGCTGGTATGAGATGTTCCTGTAATCTTTGAAACATCTAGGTAGGCAGGTTTTCCTCATTTGTTCATTGTAGAATAGTTTGGTTACAGTCTTGCAATAATATACATCCAAGGAACATAAGGATTGTTCCACTTTTACTCTAGAGCATGGGTGAGTGGTGGGCAGAATTCTAAGATGGCTGCCAGGATCCCCACCTCCTAGTGTAGACATCATGTATAATTCCCTCCTCTTGGCTGTAGAGGTGGGTTTAGGAATATGATGTGATGGTTATTCCTATGATAAGGTTATGTTCCACGGCACAGTTGCCTTTAAGAAAGGGAGATTATCTTTGGTGGGCCTGGCCTGAGCAGGTGAGCCCTTAAAAAGCACTGGCCTCTTCCTAAAGACAGAGATTTGAAGTATGGAAGAGATTCACCCTAAAAGAGATTCTCCATTGATGGATGTAAGGATGGAGGGAGCCATGGCAAGTTGTCACTAGGAGTGGAAAGCCAGCAAGAAAACAAGGACTTCAGTCCTCCAATTAAAGAACTGAATTCTACCATCAACCCGAATGAGCTTGGAAGTGGATTCTCCAAAGGAGAACTTGGCCTGATCTGTCGAATGTGAGACCTTAAGCAGAGAACCAAGTTGAGCTGAACTGGACTTCCAATCTACTGAATTGAGAGCTGAAAGATAAGTGTTGTCTTAAGCCTCTAAGTTTGTGGTAATTTTTTATACAGCAATAGCAAACAAACTAAAACAATGGTATTCCAGTGAAATGTGACTTAGGATGTTTTTTATAAGAATGTCTTTCCTTGTCTCCTCTCTTCTTACTGATCTTCAAAGACTTGATCTGTTTTCCTACTATGCAGTTATTTCATTGACTATCTGGAAAATGCCATTTTGTCAGACGAAAATCTTTCATATCACTTATCAGAGTTTTCTCTTCCCCCCTCCCACCCCTACTCGTGGTTGATTTGAGATGCAGAGATGTAGAAGTCTTGGGTATATTATATACATGTTTATGGATGGAGAATCAAACCAGAAAACACAGATTTCAAGAATTAAAGCAAACAATCTGTGTATTTTGAAGTAACTCAGATATGTTTCATTCATTGCATCTAGTTATCTTGAAACACATTAACCTTGACATAATGGTTGAAGAAAAAGAAGTAATGTAAGCATAAATGCCTGAATATTGTAATATCTTTTATCAATAAACATTACCAGAATGCCATGCATTTGAATCCATGCTTTTCCTAAGGAAAACCTGCATTCTATCTTCTGCTTCCTGATATCGCAGCTGGATCTTATTATAAGGGTAGGATGCACCACGGGAAGCGTGCCTAAACTTTTTAAACTACAAAAGGAAAGCTGATCTTCATTAATTAGATGTCTAGATTATGCAGACTGACCACTGTACTATTATATATAACATGGTGAAAAACACTATTATATGGCTTGTTGATAGCTCCACCTAGGTAATTTAGCTAAACCTTATTGGCTAAGATAGTCTATTAACCACAAAGGCAGGGTTTGGTGTTAGGTCAAAAATCAGATCAAACTGTGACTTTGTGGTTGATGACTGAGAGAATGCTCTACAACAAAGGAAATTGAGAACACAGTATGATGTCTTTCTAAAATTTAATTCAAGAAAAATGTCATCTCTAGCACAGCTTAACATAGTGCTACTACATAATTCAGATAAGTGAAAATATTAACAAGTCAATGATTCATAACTAGACTCACCATTTAAAACCCATATTCTCTGCCTTTGTGAAAACCATGGAATTGAATTAAAAGAGAAGCCACCTAATTTTAGAATTAAGCAAATGTGGACAATGGGTTTTAGAATGAAGGATAAGTTTGTGGGTCACAAACCCTCACCTGAATAATGAATAGCTCTTTTAATAAAAAGGAAGAATTACAGAAAAAATACTCAAAAAGCCATAATCTGGAAGAATTAGAAATCTGGGAATCTGGTAAACCATGATTTAGCTTTTACCAATTTTAACCAAAGTCTTCCCAGGTAGTGAAGTCAGCACACACACACACACACACACAGCTATTGTGTAAAGTAATTATAATCTTTATCTGCTTCAACTTCTTATACCTATGTCTGTGTTGTGTATATAATCATGTTGAAGGAAAATACTCCAAGCTCAAATGAAATAAAGGGCTTCAGTTTATGCCCACACGGACCTTGTCAAGTAGCCAATGACTTGCCCTTTCATTGTGAGTGACTAATATCAATGCTGGCTCCTAAAGAAAGACACTTTTCATAATCGCCCAACAATCTGCTAAGTGAAAACATATGGATAGGCTTAGGCAAAGCCTGCCAGGGGTCTTTGCTGAATGGAAAACAGGTGCTCTCATTCTATGCCACGTAATACCCCATCTACCCCCAAGTCCAAAGGTTACAGGACTAATAGCTGCCTTGTGGTAATCAGGGAAAGCCAAGACACTAGCCCTGGTGAAACATCTGGGACATATTTTACATACTTGCAACATATGCTTCAGGTTCAATTAAAGTGAGGCTTTGGCACATTTATTAATCTTTTTTACTTTTATCCTATAAGAGGACCCACTGACCTGACCCCACTGTTATACCATATGAGAAAACAGAGAAATAATGAGAGCTAGAGGTCAGTATCTGCTCGTATGGCAAAAAACACATTTGTTTTCTCATGAAATTCCATTACGCATGACTCTATACACAAACTTTAAATAGAGGAACCAATGAATTTTTTAAAGTAGGAAATTACCCGTCTCCCACTCAGACACACTGATAGCCAAGACTTAAAACATTTACTGCTGCGAGAGCCAGTCAAGAGATGGAAGCTGGTAAATGGAAACTTGCAGATCCTTTCATATTTTCATTTCATATAGTAAAAACTTTATATTTCAAAACGTCCACTCTAAGATTCCTCCCTCTATTATGCAAGCACTTAAAAGTCTATTGTAAATTATTACATTTGAGATTTTTTGTTCAGATATGATTTTTATGCTATCAATTGCATGATGAGTAAAAAAGAAAAAACCTCCTTTATGCATCACTCAAATAAGATGGTTGGATTTATGAAAATCAGCTCACAATCTTTTCACATGGAAAACACACTGCTTGTCGGCATCCTGTACAGGAGAATACAGTTCCCTTCACAGTGTAATTTAAGTACTCACTTTCAATCAACTTTGGTAACTAGATCTGAAAATGTGTTAGAAGCAGGGCGTCAATTTCAGACACCCAAACACTAGATTACAATAGATGTTACTCCAGAGATTTGGCGTTTCCACCCTGGCATGTTCCACTTGACATCTATGTTTTGGTGAGCTGGTTAGTCAGGTGTATCTATTTGTTTCCCATGCCTAACATCCTTTCTATTAAAACATGATCATACAAAGCGGATATTAGAAGTATAGAATATCAACAAACTGGCTAAAAAAAATATAGGTTGACTTCAAGCAGGGACATTGAAGTACTAGACTTCACTAAGGGTTTCCATTTATTAACATTTCTGGGGCAACGCCTGCTGCTGGGATGGATCTTTATGGTGGCTTTAATAATAAAGCAGCAACAAGCAAGGGAAAATGGCCATAAATGGATGGCAGCTCAGTGTTTATCAGCAGAGAAATGATGATTCAGAGCTGGCATGTTGAGTTAAAATACAAGCTCTCTACAGCTCTACAACTGACCTTAACAATAAATCATATCATTTATTGCCAGAAGTGTATGCTCATGTTATTTAACATTAAAAACAAGCACATATGTGTTTTTGCAGGAAGGAGATTTTGTTAGTTTATGTTTGATGATGTTGCTAATGACTAAATGATGTATAGAAGAAAAATTCCACATAAAAGCTTTCTCAATTTAAAAATGTTGAAATAACATTAGAAGGGAGAAAGTGTGCGTGTGTGCGCGTGTGTGCGTATTTCCATTTTCCTTCAAGCATTGAATATTTGTTAGAAAAAAAAAAGATCATTTTGGGGATTAACTAATCACTGTGATTTTTTTTTTTTTTGACATTTCTAATACTCACTTCCAGCACACAAATTCTTACACTGGGATATAACTGTACATCTCTACTGGAATCAAAGGTCAAGAGCATAAATTAAGATACACAGTTTTTCTGCTTTCTTCAAAAAATCTCATTGCTTTACTATAACACAAGTCAGATTCTGGTGAAGGTCAAAATCTGGTTTTATATGCTGAACAATGTGGAAATAATGCATGACAATCTCTCCCTCTCTCCCAATCTCACCCTAGGATGTTTTAGATTTTAAGCCTGGAAATGCCCAGATATGATCATGTAACCAACAGCATCACTAGCTTTGCTATAGAAAGCAGCACTTCTAGCCCCAGCCACTGTTGCAGTGGTACAAGGTCATTCTAAGTCCTACTTCCAGTTGTTCCCTCTCTTTAGGGGATAACCAATCCTAGCAACTAGCAGCCCCAGAAACTAGCTGTTGTTTACTGTGGTCACCACCCCCAAGCCAACCAAAACATAAGCCTCCGACCGGGCTTTCCTGACTGAGAAACCATGGGGCCATTCCAAACCCAGGCAAGGGCAGTGAGAATTGGGGTTATTTAAATGTCCTCTGGGGCAGTCTGCACACCCGTGTCCTTTTGCTGAGCAATTCTTCGAAAATTACAGATGACAATATCCACGTTCAACTCATGCAGGCTATATTTTCACTCCCCTCTTCCCCCAAAGCATAGCTCGATTTGTAATACTCAAGATAGGACAAATTTTTGCCCTTCAAAAACAGTCGTCACCGCTGTTATCTTCACGAGAGCTATCAAGTTCCAGACAAGCTGAATTATTATTTTTT
>VBSM01002608.1:36273033-36293509 GCA_008086735.1 Cheirogaleus medius
ATTTTTTTTTTTTTTGTTCCTGGCAGAAAAATATTTGACCCAGCTCTGGACAAAAGCGAAGAGGATTTATAGCCCTCTCTCCCTCTTTGCAACATGCAGTGGCATTGTTAGGATGATAAACAGCACTGTCCAATTTTCTGGACTCAAACACTTCAACTCCTTTTTTAACTGTCTGTGAAAACAGTGTCATGTCACATTTCCCCATCCCCAGGTACCCAAGTGCTGGGAAAGATAATTACCTTGTCATCTTTGTCATCTTCTTCTTCCTCGTCCTCTAGCATGTCCTCCATTACCTGCAGACAGAAACAGAAGTCGTTTTGTGCTTGTAATGGAGAGAATTTTGTTCTGTCATTTTGAGCCTTTTGGAAGTGAAAACTTTATTAACATTTGAAACGGATGCACTGAGAGGGAATATTTGATCTAGAGATAGCGATTAGGAAAATGCTCTGCCTTTAATTGATTAAAAGCAGGGAACTGACTCTCAGTCAGGAGAACCCTATTTACGTAAAATGTCTTGTGACAACTTAAAGAATTTGAAATATGCATAAGGTAAACGAACGTTAATTTGGAGAATGCTTTAAATCAGGAAATTTCCTTTCTACACATCCTGTCTATATTAATCAGGCACTTTAAATTTAGAGCTCGATAACTAAGCATGAAACAGCTCTGCTATTTCTAATTTACTTTTCACCAAACTCTAAGATAAAAAACTATGTCTGTTAATTGATTCGTGTTGGTGGTTTATGGCATAAAACAATGTCGTTTATGGCTCAAATTTTATTTTTATTTTTTTCCTGATTAAATAGCTCAAGTTATATTGTGGCTCAAATTTCAGTTCTTATGTATAAATGTCAAGTCTTGATTATCTCTATTATTTTTGGATTTTTGTGGATTATCTGAAACCTTCATTTTAATCCTTGAGATTTTTAAACAAGGGAAGGTGGATATTATTACAGTTGGAAATGTATTCTATATAAATCAAATACATATAACATATGCATAACCTCTGCAGGTGGATATGCATACATGCATTTTTTTTAGTGGCTCCTAGTTCACCTACTTCCACAGAATGAAACATTCATTTGGGGTTTGCCAAATAATTTCCCTTTGCCTTGATGGGACTTCACTCCATTTCAGGTTTTTAAAATAGTTTTACACACTTACATGAACATACACATGTGCACCCCATGAAAACAAAAATTTAAAAAAGTTTGGGATGGGATCGTCATTCAAGTAAGTCCCAACTTATTGAATTTATGACATTTGATATTGTTTCTAAATTCGTGTGGTTTTCTCTAATCCTGTATCTCTAAACAGACTCAATAGAATAATGGTTATCAAATATTTTTAAACCTTTCTCCCAAAGCTCATAACTTAGAGGATAGAAACACCTAGCCCTGTTTTTATGCAGCTTTTTGATACAAACAGGAATATTCTATGAGTGAAAACTTCAATAACCAAGACTGTATTATGCAAAGAGTTATATAAACTGAGATAACATGCCAGAACTCTGTTATTCCTAATAATTTTTCTCAAATATTCTAAAAGCATTAGTTGATTTAAAAGAATAGCCCAAACTTCCAGGTCTCATGAACCAATGTATACCCCAAAGTGTCTGACAACCTGTGAGAGTGTTCTTAAATTAATATCATCCTTTAAATCTTCTATTAAATGGTAGAAGTTTGTGGTCTTTCATTCAGACAGTCAGCATTTCAAAAGAATCATAGTAGCACAATATGTGGTTTCTGATATCTGATGAGAGCTTACACTTACTTTGGGACATATAAAGCAATTCAGCCTCAACAAGAAAGATAGACTCTTGACATTCTGACTATATTCAGCCACTCCATAAGCATTTATTATAAACGCTTTTATCCAAGGCACACAGTGGTAGGTAATGCGGGAATACAAAGATAAATAACCCACAAATACTTAATCTCTATTCCTATCAGTCCTCAGGTGGCTTACAATCCAGTGGAATTAAATAGAGACTATCAGATCATCTTTATGTTGACTTAGCTTCCTCAAATCTGACTCATTCGCAACACAAATATAAAGACAACAATAGCAACAATGTACAATTGATGTGACACATGCCAGGCTATTCCAAATAGGGCTATTTGTGTTGGAGGTTTAAAACAGAAAAGAAGCTACAATGTTTTGGTACATTGTGTTGCATCAATTCACCTAACTTCATAAAATTTTTAAAAATAATTATTTTGTACCTTCAATAAAATTATCTTTGAAGGTTTAGATTTAAATAATTTTTTTTTGCTAAAATTACCCATGCAGAGTCATATCAAATATGTCAAGGAAAATAAAATGAATACTATAGTTTTACTCCTATGAATAAACTCAATGTTATAAGCTCGTTATAATTAAGAATGTATTATATACCTCCTCTCTTCAGTACTTATCACACTGCAGGTGCTATGAAGGCAGAATGGTGTGGGATTGTGCCTAGCAGATCATAAGGTACACAACAGACGCTTAGGAAATATTTGTTCATTGAGTGAGTGAATAGATGAATGCGTCGTCTATCCTTCATATCTTTGAACACACTTTTGGGTGAAGTGCCTATCATTTATCTCACAGAACTGATTTAGTTCACCTGGAAAGACTTATACCTAATCAATGATGCAGATTAATGAAAGCAGATATCCAAAATGCTTTCAAACATTTGCCTGGAAATAAAATCCATGAATAATTAACCTTTAAGATTTGGGGATCTCTACTCTCTTCAAATTAATTTTCAAAAACCCAAGATAGGATTGAACCATAAAACAAACCACTAGCTTAATTTACACATTTTACAAATCAGCTGTGGATCTTATGTTCAAGTATGACTCAAAGAGGCCTTCGGAAGCAGGCTCTTCATTTGCAAAACCCAAACTGTTCTTACTCTGCACAGTGGGTAATTGGCTACGCACAATTGCTCCACAAATGTGCAGCCAGAACTACCCAATACAACCATTTGCTTTTACATTTGGCAGAAAAGTGTTGTGTTAGTAAGAGGCCTTTGTGTCGTGTTTTAGAGTTCTAGTGAGGGCTCTTCCCCCCTCCAGTTCCTTCTTAATGTTACATCATAAACATCTGCAAGTGAGGATTTATAATATAGATGGTTTCCTATTGATGCCTTTAAGCTGCTTCAGAATGTATCCCACTATTACATTTTGCTCATGTGAAGCTTAAGGTGCCTTAGAAAATGGAGATGATAATAGCACCTAACCCACAGTGTTAAGGATCCAATGAGATAATATATAAAGTGCTTAGTATAGTTCCTGTATCAAAGTATTCAAAAATGTTAGCTATTAACAAAAATAAAATAACACCGACTTAATATCTTTAACATTAATTTTTGGAAATTATATATATGTTTTTTTTCCTTGGGCAAAACATTCTATATTCTTAATGACATACAAAATTCTGACTCATGTTTTCACTGACACTAAGAAACTAATATAGGGGCACAGGTAGAGATGTGGGTAAAGATTCCAAATTAAAATGATGATGCTTTCACAACTAATCTTCAGGCTTTAATGGTCCAGTGAAATGGATGGCTTTGAGGACAAGAGTGTCTCAGAAGCTGAGCTGTGCTTTAAGACATGAATGAGCGTAGCCAAATGCAATGAACGCAGAAACTACAAACTGAGCTTTTAAAAACAAATTGTATATATATCACTGAAGTGCATTTAATGACTGCACAAAATTGCAACCCTTCCCAGAGAACTCAAATAACACCTGCTATTTAGAATGAGAGTGCTGGAGTTTAATACTTAACTAAGGAAAACAAATAAAATAAAGAAGTCCTAGCCTCAATTTCCAGCTCTTTCCTCTTCAAACAAAACCAAATAAGCACTACCTAGTTTTGTTTTCAAGTATACAAAGTCCAGTTGGCCAAACATTTGTTAGCAATAATTTAATAGGGACATATATGTAGGATTTCCTTCAGGGGGAAAAAAATGAAAAGCGACAAAAAACGCAGGTGGTAGAAAAGATACATTTACAAAGTTGGATTTTTCCTCTTTTTTCTTTTTTCTTAAGGGGGAATATCTCAGGTTGGCTCTAGAATTCTCCTTCCAAATTATGCTTTCTGATACCTTGTTTGAAAGCAAGTAGTATTAATCAAACAAAGGAAGGGCACTAGGGAAATCAGAAAGATGTAATGCAAGCAGTTAAAAGTGACATGACCTTCTGTAATGTCGCTCGTCACAGACTTATATGCCACACGCTGGAGGAAGGTCTTGAAAGAAACTGATTCTTGGTACTATTCCTTGAGTGTAATACTAATAAAGATGACATTTTAAAAAACACACATAGACAGCCCCAAATGCAGCATGCCAGCCACTTTACAGCCAAAGAATAAGCAAATAACATTATTTTTAAAAGCATAATATTTCTCCATCCATAGTCAATCTTTGCTGAAAATTTGTTATTAACATAAAATATAATATCTGGCTGTGTATTTTAAAAATGAAACAAAAGTATATCTATAGACTCTATAGAGCTCATATGGTTGTAGAGGAGCTCTTTTAATATTATAAGACTTTTAATTGTAATCCAACACAGACATTTTGTTTTTTGCAGGGAAATAAAATGTTATTTGACTGAAAATGTTAATAACAATGTTGCTATCTGAATAAAAAATATGACAGCATGTTTGGAATTATTCCACCAGACAATGATATATAAGGGAGGTGATCAGAAGGATGCTGTAACAGGAAGACCAATGAAAGGACGAGGAAAAGTGAGTTTGGGTAAACATCGTCATTAAAATCATCATGAGACAGCGGATACTATTGCTTTTACACATCAATTTAGGGTGCATGTTTAAAATGAGGAGAGGGGCTAAAAAGCCCATGAATAATTCTTGGAACACTTCATATTATAATTTTCCTAGGAAGAAAATCTTCCACTTATTTAAATGCCTTTAAACAAAAAGAATCTTGGGTATGTTAACCTTGTAAAACAAGTATTGAGTACTGTGAAGCCAAAACCTCTTGAAAGCCAATGCTGACATAATCCAGTTTCTTTAGTATGTTTACTTCTTTTCCTTGGAAATAATCTTTGAATTAAATGGATGTTTTACTATGTTCAGAATGAATAGTTGTACAATTCAAATTGCTTTCCTCAAACATGGTCTATAAAAATGCAACACATTTAAAGAAGAAATCACTGCTGTCCAGATGTGCAACTGTGATGTTAAAATGATAAAGAAAATTGACACAAAAGAAAGAAGTTTCACATTTAGTTTCATATTCATAGAACATCCAAATGTGTACAGATGCTTATATTTGGTTACATATCAAAACGCCTATTTCCACCCTAGAGACATGGAAGAATTTGGGGAGAGTGGTATTCTTCAACATGGTCTGGAGTTCTTTTATACCATTGCGTGTAAACCAAGCAGAACATGCATTTGCATGCCAATGGATTTATCACATGTATGTGTAGGCATAATATGAAATTATGGAATGGGAAGATGCATATAACCACTCCAGTGATTTCGGATCACTGGAAATTACTGAAGGCCGGGCTGAAGATTTTGTGGTCAATGAGATCTTTAGAGGAGTGCACGTGCAGACATTTTTACAACAGGACAACTGCTTCTCACAATATTTTTTGAGAAGGAACTTTTGCAAAATAAATGGCACAAATAAACTGCATTAATTTACTCCATGTTTGTAAGAATAATAAGACTCAAACAGGTCTGAGATATACTGTTTCATCCAGTATATCTCTAAAGCAACTGCATGTATGATGGCTGCTTAGTTTGATTCACGCTATAAAGGATTTGACCTTGGAGTATTTCAGCTACAGTAGTCATCAAGATAACTGAACCAGTAGATGTAATAATAATTAGTGTGATAGGCTTGCCAGTGAGGCTGAATATATTGCAATACAAAAGAAGGCAGACTAAAAAGAAAAGCATTAGTACTTACTGCTAAAAGACTTCCTGATTTTTACAGAGATGCTCAAACACAATTATTTCTTCTTGCAGAATGCATTTCCTTGGCTCATTCTAGAAAGTGCCATGTTGTAATTTAGTCTGATTCTTAATAGGAAATGTGGCTTTAATGTGGCTATCAGATGACTTTTGATGCATGCTACTGATTATATAAGCCTGTATTCTGTATCATCAACAATAGCATTCTTATAATATGCTTTGCTGTAAGGTGCAAAGACAGTAAATTTACTTTACTGGCCAAGAGTATGTAACCTTTTATTTTCTTAAGTGTCAGCTTAATATGCAGAAAAGCCCTTCCATTAAGAGAGGCTAAACAATAACTAATATAAATGCTATAATTAGTATAAGCATCTTAAATGTCTTTTCATATCTCCTCAGTATTTTAAAATGTTCATTCTTATACTTACACAAAGCACTGTGATCAGAATTCTAGTGTTTATTTGAACTATGTCTCCATCTAAAGGCTTTACAATGTATTGTACTTTTTGCTTGCAGGAAAATTCTAATCTTGGTGTCTTAGGATATTGCATATTAATTCAATTGAGTAGGAAAAGAAATAGGTCAACTATTAACCTAGAATGTGCTTCTTAAATAATAATGCGTTCCTGAAACTATATTATTTGTCAGGTTAAAAAAATGTACACAAAAGGCTCCCTAAAATTGAGTTGTTTAATGTGCTTCGCAAGTAAAATTAAAAGATAGCTAGACTCGCCACTCATCTATTTTATAAAATTGAATGTTTTCAAAGCAAAATATTTATATATACACATATGTATTTTTAGAGACAAAGCAAAATACACACACACACACACACACACACACACATATATTAATAGTTTTTAGAGATGGAGTCTTGCTCTGTCACCCAGGCTGGAGTGCAGTGGCATGATCACAGTTCACTGCAGCCTTGAACTCCTGGCCTCAAGCAATTTTCCCACCTCAGCTTCCCAAAGTGCTGGGATTACAGGCGTGAGCCACTTCTCTTGGCCTATTTTTATATATTAATAACAAACAGAGGTCAAATAAAAAAGAAAATTATATACTTAAGCCTCTATATTTAGAGCCAAATTTCCATTCCAGAACCACAACTTTTTAACCAAAGAGGCACAGTTTTAAATGCTTCCAACTTTGTAAACAACCTTAGAAATTTTTGTTTTTTAAGTGTCTAATGAAAGGTCCACATTAACTATTGAAAATATTTTCTGTAAAGAAAGAAAAAGGAGCTACTGTGGACTTCTTAAGAGTACCATGTCCTGCCATCTTTTCCTAAACACGCTTTGCTCCAACCCCAGCAGATATGTTTGGGAACATGAAAACTGCAATAGGCAAGTTCTTTTTCAGATAAATGCATATTTTAGTACATGTATAATAAGAAAATACTACACTTTGGGAACATCAGAGATTGTTAAAGAATAGAATTAAAAAAAAAAAAACTTCAAAACATCTATCTTGGAGATTAATGTTAGCAAACTTTTGGACCATACTGACCTGTTAGGTTTGATTCACTTTTTATAAAAATTCACAGCAATTCCCTATGTTAAGCAATCTGTTTGTTGTGGATCATGGGCAGGGTGAGTGGAATGGGTGTACATTTGCAGAGAAAAATATTCTAACACTAATTTGAGTTCTCTTTTTTTTCTTTTTTTTTTTTTCATCTGGAATATTTTAAGACCTGAGAACATGTCAGAAAATTTAACTTTAAAAATGGAGCATGTTTTGAATGTAAAAAAAAAATCATATAGTCAGAAAACCAGTTCTTTTCTTATATCCCTTTTCTATAAATAATAATGATAAAATGTTTTTTATCTTTTTATATAAAGAATAATCACCTCACAAAAGAAAGTCCTAGTGGGTTTAGACCTACATTTGGACTGAAAAGACTGTCTGTGGTGAATGGCGAATTGTAGCATAAAAGCCTGAATGAAAAGAATGTTCACGAAACCTCACACAAAACCTCCGAACCATTATATCATGAGCTTCCTACAATATAACACAGAGCTCTATATTCTAGGAAAAGCCTGCCTGGTCTACTTATCATTTCTGCTTTATGTAGTGTACTGTGTGATTGCTAAATTAGCGTATAATGCATTTATAATATTTATAGTACCAACATTTAGTTAAATAACCTTTATGTAAGATTTATGTTGATTTTTTTTATTTCTCATTTAATGGCAAATTATGAAGAGCATGTTTCATAAAGATAATTCTCCATTTAAATTCATCAGTCCATTAAATATTAAAATTATGTTTCTGATGCAATCGAGAACAAATTTGTCCAGCTTCAGTGATTATTTGCACTCATAAAAATTAGGCTTGATTAATAAAATTTAAATGCTTGATTAAGTTGACATTTTCATGTTCCATTCTGATTTATTAAAATTAGTCCCTGTCTCCAGGCCCAGTATGCTGGTGTAGGTTTACCTTTCCCCTCCTCTTACCCGATATCTTGAGCAAGTCTGTTAGAGAAAGGAGTATTTCTCTTTTGGATTCAATGATAGTTTTAGTAAAATGCCCTGTTCTTTGCTCAGGGTACTGCCTCTCTTTGTCTTTATACACTGTGCATGGTGGAGATTTGTATTATAATAATCAAGAAAGATGGTTCTTTCAAATATCTATGAATATGACCGGCAAAATGCCATAATACTTAGGGTATTTCTGTAAATTTCAGTTATCTAGGAGTTTTAATCTGTTAAAGATTACTTTTGCTCAAATTTCTTCATATGCTTTTAAAAATTTATATATAGTTTTTATATTTGTGAGATTTCCATATACATCGCAATGGGATTATGGACACAGGAAATCTCACTGTGGCAATGCTATATTATCTTTAAGCTGAAAACCAAGAAGAATGACTAATGACCATGGAAAACCATCTGTTTCAATAGGACTTATAAGGGAACTCTTCAAGAGAGGTAGTGACTTATATAATGTCTATACCCCCATAGTAGTCACACTGGCTTCCCCTGTTTTATACACGGTAAGGTGCTCAGGTGTCATTCATTGAGCACTCGCTATTTGCTAAACACATTGTAATTGTCTCTTAAATCCTCAGAAGACCCCAACAGATAGCTTTTGTCCCTATATTATTGGTAATGAAATTGAGGCCTTGGGAATGAATAAATTTGTATAGCTAACAAGCAGGAGGTTTTAAATTTAATCCCAGGTCTTTATAATGTCAAAGTTTGGGCTCCTAACTTCTACCACTTGGAAAGGTATAGTGGTAAAACTTATTAAGATGTTTTTGCTGTTGCCCATGGGAGGATAATTCATTTGGGAGCTTTGAGTGACCTGACTTTTCTCTTACTTAAGCAATGTTACCAGAAAATTCAGTTATTTTTGAAAAAAGTGATAGTGTATAATAGTCATTTTTTTTTCTTTGCATGATGAAGTATATTCGGTAACAAATGACAGAAAATATCTTTGAAGTTGCCTGGTCACTGAAATGTATTGTTCCAGTTCTATGTACATGATGGTAGAAGGGCCTTACAGTTAGGCTTTTGACAAATGTATCTCATATAATGCTTATAAAATGAATATTCTGAGTTATTGAACTCCTAATAGTTCTGACTTTTAAACATTTTCCACAAGCAGATAAAGCTGTGTCATTTAGATTTCACTTTTAGTTTGTTAACTGAAGTCTTGTAATTTCTTGTCACCTTTCTGCACCAGGAACAGTAAGTCTCCACAAATATTGTGCGAAATCCTCTTCCACCACCACCCACCACACAGGGCATAATGATCAAAGCAAACTAGTTACGAGGTCACAAGTCAGCCAGAAGGTTGGCCCCACTGTCCTACCTCCCTCACCATAATGTTTCTAAGAGTTTGGGCTATCAAGAGGAGAGTACAAAATTCTTTAGGAAGGACAGGAAATCACCACAAATAGGTAGGACAACACATCCACCCTGAGACCAAAACTGTATCCTTTTTTTTCTCCTCTCCTAAGTCTTACTCCTCAATTAGAGAAATGCAAACAATGTGGGGGTTGACTTTTTTGGAAGGAGAACAGAAACGATAAAACCACTCGGCTGACACATGGATAGATACTTGGGTTGGGTGCTTTGGAGAACCATCAGAGGGCAAATTCTTTGGCTCCATGGGAGGCTTTGAGGGGAGCTTAGGGAGTTGGCTTTTCAATGGCTCTCTGGGGCTCTAGGAGTCAGCTGGGGCTCAAATAAAAAAAAACCTCAGCCATTTATTGGTGCAAAATCTTCAAGTTTCCTTCAAAGTTACCAAAACAATTGATTTGCTAGAAAAGGAGCCAGGTTTCAGGGGAGAACTCTTCTATAAGAACTAAGAGTACCTCTTTGCCCCATTACATTCTCATATGCATCTCTGGAGAATCTGAGCGGGTGGGGAGAATTCAGAAAGACAGTGGGGGCTAAAATATGAGTAACTGTAAACATCCTCTCTAGCAACTCCACTAACTTTAAACTCTAAGTCTCTTCTGAGTCTTAATAGATTTAAAGCAAGAAGTGTGCATTCCAGTGAGGGTCTTTTGTAAACTGACCTAAAAGTAGAAGTGTTTTCCTTTACATCTTTCTTTATATGAACTGACATGTCGCACACTGGTGATACTCATCTTCCACTAGTCCACAATTTTATCTTTCCAATTTTAAGCTCGACCACAGTCTGAAGATTGAGTAAGAGGACAGCCAATAAGCTCAACAAGTATTAAAGGCAAACATGGAATTACTAAGTGAAAGAGACAGACTGAGGAGTGAAGAACTATGGCCACAGAGAGAGATTTAGCCCCCTTTTCTTTACACACACACACACACACACACACACACACACCCGGGATGATCTAAATGCCTTTTGTCTGCACATTCTGCATACCATATACAGGTCTCTATCACTGCACCAATTACATTCATATATTTTATTTAGTAATTTGGTTCCTTCACTAGACCACAGACTGTCCTGGGCAAGGAGCATATGTTAATCACCTTTGAGCAACAGCTAGCACTGTTGGTTTCTGAAAATGTTCAATAACATTTTAAGTGAAAATGATGCATAAAAATTAGGCAATTTTTGATTTGGAAAGAAAGATAGGACTAAAATATTTATTCATTAACTCAGACTTTTTTAGCAACTATTATGCTGCTTTATCAGACATTTTGCTCTGTGTTGGGATTAGATAAACAAATGGAAGATACAATTAGAACAATCATAGGCTGGTGAGGAAGATCCACAGTGAGCCAATTATTATAGTACGAGTGTTGTGATTTTTATTGTTATGGTTTCTTTTTAATTTGGTATGGAGGTCTTCTTGAAAGTGACCATAAGCCAAGATAGCCACTTTCTAGGAGAGCTCTGACCAGGAGAAAGTTAGGGTCAAGTCTGTTGATCATGTGAGAAACAATGAAGAGGTGAACCCCAAATGCATAAAATGGAAGAAAGTTATTACTTACTGGTCCCAGAGAGGTTAGGGGTGCCCATAGGAGACCAAGTCTGGAGGCAGCAGAGAGCTCAACTAGTAGTCAGAGCACAAAAGAGAGAGGACCTGTGGGACTATGCCTTTATTAAGGCCCATGGGCATCATCTCTTGCCTACAGAAAACCTGTGAAGGGGGAACTTACTAACTCGATGCTGGTGTTGACCATTAGGTTTATCATGATCAGCAGCTGTGGGTGTGTTTGGTTTGGAGTCAGAGGAGGGCCAAGTGGGCTACATCACAAATAACCACACAGGGAGGGCAAGTTTTTTTTTTATTTCAGCATATTATGGGGGTACAAATTTTAAGGTTGCTTATAATGTCCTTGCTGCCTCTCCCCCTACAAGTCTGAGCTTCAAGCGTGACCATCCCCCAGACGGTGCACATCTCACTCATTATGTATGTATATACCCGCCCTCTACTCCCCCCTCCCACCTGCCCAATACTCATTTAATGTAATTCCTATGTGTCCACTTAGGTGCTGATCAGTTAATACCAATTTGCTGGTGAGTATACATGGTGCTTGTTTTTCCATTCTTGGGATACTTCACTTAGTAGTATGGGTTCCAGCTTTAGCCAGGAAAATACAAGATGTGCTATATCACCATTGTTTCTTAGAGCTGAATAGTACTCCATGGTATACACATACCACATTTTATTAATCCACTCATGTATTGATGGGCACTTGGGTTATTTCCACAGCTTTGCAATTGTGAATTGTGCTGCTATACCCATTCGAGTGCTCAACATCTCTAATCATCAGGGAAATGCAAATCAAAACCGCAATGAGATATAGATATCACTTATCTCCAGTAAGAATGGCCTTTATCAAAAAATCCCAAAACAATAAATGTTGGCGTAGATGCAGAGAGATAGGAACACTCCTACACTGCTGGTGAAACTGCAAACTAGTTCAACCTCTGTGGAAAGCAATATGGAGGGCAAGTTTTAATTAGCCAAAAGTGATGGGGTACAACTGGGTTTCAAACAACTTATTTCAGGCCTAAAATAGACACTTAGGCAGCATCTGAAACAACTTTATGACAAAGAAGGACATGGAAACTCTGAGGAGCGGGCTCACTTCACCTTTTAGAATATGAGTTGGTAGGGGTAGGCTAGTGGCCGGGGCTGGGGGGAGGAAGTTAGGGATGGCTTTTCAGAAGACATGATAATTAGTCATTACCCAGACACCAATGTATGAAATGTTAAAACCTTAATGGGTGTCAAATTAGTATAATTACCAAAAATCTTCAAAATGCAAATACTCCCGCCCAAAATCCTTATTCAAGGACTTTGCCAAAAGACATTAACAGAAAAGTGCCCAAAGATTTGTTTAGGACTTTCTTTACAGCATTGAGAAGGCAAAAATATTTGAAACAAACATTTCTAAAAATAGTGTTTAATTAAGAAAAAAATAGTATTCATATAGTGAAAGTTATGCATCCATTCAAAACAATGCAGTGGAAGATTTTTCAGTAGTATGAGGGTATCGATACCTCTAGATAGGTTGCAGAACGTAAAAAGTAGCTAAGCTAATAGTGGGTTCAGTGTGGTTCAATTTTTGTAAAAAACAAAGTGTGATAAGCAAGAAACATTTTTTTGTGAAGGTATTTTTAAGAAAAGAGTAGAAAGCATAGAGCAAGTGTATAGGATATTTGGGAAACTACAAATATACTCTGCTCTAGATGCTCCTGCTGTTGCTGGGGCCACCCCACCCTTCGTCCTCCTCTCCAGAGGCCATGGACCTACCACCTTTCAAAGCTCTTCTTTTCCCCAAGGCGAAAGACCCCTCCTCCAACCCCATTCTCAGCTGTGGGGCTTTGACCCCCGTGGTGGGGTGACGACCTGCTCATGACGCCAACCAGGTCCCCTACAAGTACATGGTGTAGCTGGAAGAGTGGCCCTGGAGCCCACCCCAGAGCAATGCACCCCAGAAGAGTCCCTCCCTCACCAGGGCTACAGCTACCTAACTACACCTGTGTGTTTGCCACCTTCCATAGCTGCAGAGCCACCATGTGTTGCACTGGGACCTCAAACCCTTCATGTGTCGTGCCTGAAGCAAGGACTTCAAGTGCTCCAGCCAAGCTACACATCTGTCCACAGTGCTCACATGGCTGCCAGGCAGCCATGAAGAGCTGCCTCCACTAAATTCAAGACCTTGCCTACACTGCTTTTCTCTGGGTCACATGTCTGTCCCACATGGTGCCTAGTTCTGCTGAGGTTACTGTCTTATTCTGGCCCTCAGTTTCCCCATCTATCCAAAGAGAGAAGGAGCCTTCCTTTCTTCCCTCCTTTCTAGCTGTGTCATGGAGACCAAGGGGTTGCCTTTCCTGGGCCTGTGGAATGAGTGGATCAGAGGAGAAGCAGAGAACACAGGCCTGGGAGCCAGTGAGAACTAGGGTCCCATACATCTGTGCTGTGTGAGCTTTTCCAAATGGCTTAACCTCTCTGTGTCATGGTTCCCTACTTTCCCAAGTAGTGAACAGTTGTCCAGAAGAAAGAAATGACAAAAGAGCATGGTATGGTCTGTTTCATTTCTATTTCTGATCTACTACTCCCACCTTTTGCTCAATAAACATTGTACACTCCAAAATAAACAAACAAAAGCAAACCAAAAAAACCCCACATAAACAATCTTTCTGGAATACATGGGAGATAAAGCTAAAGCTATGGTTTGGGTGGGGCCTGTTTATGAGGGGTCTTCTATGCCATGCTTAAAGATGTTGGGGAACCACCAACTTAGCACAATAACGCAATCAGAACTTTATTTCAGAATGATCACCTTCCTCCAGGTCTTGAGATAAGAATACCAGGTGTGACTGGGATAAAGTTGCCCAGATAAATAGAGGACATCCAGTTAAATTGGAATTTCAGATAAATAATGAATATTATTTAATATAAGTATATCCTGTTATCTGAAATTCCAATTTAATTGGGCACTTGTGTTGTTTGCTAAATCTGGCAACTCTAACCTGGGGACAAATGCATAGGGCTTTAGGGCTGGAATTTGCAGAAAATATACAAAGTAGAAGGCCTGGTCCTTTGCTGGGAGGGAGGGCATGGTGGCATGGTGGTTGTGGCGGAGGGACTTGGGAAGAGTGGAGAAAATGTGGAAATTCTATTGGTCCATGGCCAGAGCTTGGTGATGTGATGGTTGTCAATGTGTTAGGACACCACTCTGTAGAGGGAGTGATGATCTAGCAAGGCTAAGCAGTTGGTGAACAGCTTCGAGAGGGGGGGGATGAACTTTTCTTCTGACATCTGATTGGCTACTGATTTCTACTTCTTTATGTAGTGATTGTGCTGAAAAACTAAAGGTCTGGTTCTTTTCATCGTCCTCCTTTGATTTTTGTAAGCTAATGACCTTCTGAAAAAATTGAGAAAATTGCTGTTGAAATAAGCACGAAGAAGAAAAGAGTGATCATCCATTTTTAGATGTGTTTACAGGCTGTATGACTCAGTGCTGCTTCTGTTAAGAGCACTGAGTATGTGGTCTTTTTTGGTACTGAGATGCAAACACAGGAAACTTGTGGTCTATGCTGCTATCAGTGAATGATAAAACTCTATTGAAGTAGAGAGGGTCTGACTGTACATTCAAAGTGTTTTGCATATGGAGTCCTCTCCTCTCTCAGCTTGACTTTGTCCAGCCTCTTTAGATCTCATTAGGAATATTTCACTTATTCAATATTATATGTTTTCAAATAATCTACCACAGACTTCTTTGGAACTGAGCACTGGCTGTGAAAATAATAAACGTGTTTGATTTACAGAAACTCAGGTCAAACAACCAGATGTTTCTTTGGTGGACCATCCCTAATTGTTCAATCAACAGCATTTGTGGTGACAAAGGAAATTTTCCCCTTATAAGCCTTATTTCTAGAGACAAGTGCTCTGGGCAACTGTAACAGTTCCAAAGAGAAACAATATTCAGTACTATTCTAAAAGGGAAAAGAAGAATCAAGTATTTTGTCATTCAGGGGAACTAACTAAACATTTCAGTATTTACTAAAGTATTTTGGCAAGGCAGACTTTGTCTCAATTGGTGTCATAGTCATATCATGAGTCAGAGAATGATTTCATTGATCTGCCCCACTCTTCAGTCTTTTAATGCCTCCATTGATTAGGTAACTGAGATTGTTGTGTGGGAGGAATATCATGACAGTAAAAATGAATGCTCTTTTAAAGTGTAATTAAAAAACACTGCTTGAAGAGATTTTGTGTGTCAAGGAAATTCAAAAACTTTATTCACTAATATGAAGCATTCTCAACTTTGATTTCCTCCTCCTGTGCTCATCTGGGTGAATGGAAGGTAGCTCTCCTGGTCACAAATGCTTCTGAGATTAACAGGGGCACCAATTCTTGAGAGGTTACTGGGTATCTTATAGGAAGGAATTTGGAGACATCTGGGATTCCATGTGAGGCCCTGGACACCTAGAAAGTGTTTCCTGGGGAAAGACTTTCCATGCATGTTACCATGGAAATAGGCTGGGGCTTTAAAACAAACAGGGCAAAACTGGGTTCACATCATACCTACTCTGTAGAGTTCATTACTTATCCTCTTTGATTCTGCATTTTCTCTCTTGTAAAATGGGGATAAAACCATTTATAATTATTTATTCATATAATTATTATAAAGAATAAAAGGAAGTAATGTCTCTAAAAGGCTTAGTAAGATACCTGGTACATAGAAATTGCTTAACAATTATCTGTTGCTTTTCTCTGAATGAGAGATAAGGAGACATGGGGGACAGGAATGAATGTTTTTTCATCAGTATGTCTGCTTGGAGGTAGAGTTATCATTACTGGCTTTTCTGTAACTCAGGGGAGAAATCTGCTGTAATGTTGCCCAGGCAGAGGTGGGATGTATCAAAATATAGCCACAGGAGGAAATGGGATTGGCTGGTGGTTAGGAGTATACATCTTAGACCGACTGATCTGTGTTCTAATACTGGCTCTGCCACTTTTTAACTGTGTGCCTTTGAGTAAGTTGTTTAACCTCTCTGGCCCTGTTTCCCTGGATGTAAAGTAGACATAATGATACTTACAAGGTGAGCAATAGACCCCTGGTTTGCTTGGCCAACCTACTGCCTTCATTCTCTAAGACCTGATTCCCCTTTCTTGAGAAAGGGTTCTTGCAGCCATGGTTGTTCCGTGTGTTTCCTTGTTCCCTTGCTTGCCACAGGTACAGGGGCTGGGTGGGGGTGGGGGGACGCGGGGGAGGGTTACCTGACTTAGGAGGACCCAACCCGTTGGCTGGGCTGACACAATCAGCTTCTCTCTCCTGTGGGAGGACTAAATAACATGATGAATATAAAGTGCCCAGAGTGTAATGAGGGTTCAGTAGTTTTTAAACCCAAAGTAAAGACCATTTCTTGGAATCTACTCTTTGACTTACAAAATTTCTGCCCACAGTAACTGTAATTTGGATAGTTATTATTACAAGCCTAATAGGCAGTGCAGAGGAGAATTTTCCCCAGGTTTTGGAGTGACAGCTCAAACCAAGAGAAGGATGACATTCCTACCTTTAAATCCCTTTCATGCCAAGAACATTTCTGAATGAAGCATGTATCAAATAGTTTTTTTTCTGGAAAAGCCTAACAATTCTCATGCTAGAAAATTTAATGTCATGGTCCAAGTCTAGATGGATTCAGACCTAAGATTGCTTATTTTTAACAAGTTCAACTGGGAAACAGCGAAGGTGAAATACCATTTTTAACCATGTCTTTTTCTCATGTGCACCCTCTGAGACTACAGCTTTAGCCTCAGGAATGACTGTTTACTTATCCTGTCCTTAACAGGTTCGGCTCATTAAATGTAGCAAAGCTTATTCAGTAAGGATTACATCTCATTTTTCTCATTAAACTAAAACAGGCATCATGGTAGGGAAAAGGTAGGGACTTTTAGCTCCTGTGGTCTTACAGGTCTCCAAGAAAGGAAAGCCTCTCTTTAACAAATAATAAACACCCAAGGAAATCTTTTCCTATTTTGGTATTAATCTCAACTATCAACCAATACATTGAAGACAGGATTTTTATCTATCTATGCACTTTAAAAAAAAAATCTTTCATGGCCGGGCGCGGTGGCTCAGGCCTGTAATCCTAGCACTCTGGGAGGCCGAAGCAGGTGGATCACTCAAGGTCAGGAGTTCAAAATCAGCGTGAGCAAGAGCATGACCCCGTCTCTACTAAAAATAGAAAGAAATTAATTGGCCAACTAAAAATATATAGAAAAAATTAGCTGGGCATGGTGGCGCATGCTTGTAGTCCCAGCTACTCGGGAGGCTGAGGCAGAAGGATTGCTCGAGCCCAGGAGTTTGAGGTTGCTGTGAGCTAGGCTGACACCACAGTACTCTAGCCTGGGCAACGGAGTGAGACTCTGTCTCAAAAAAAAAAAAAAAAAATCTTTCACAGTGTTTCTTTTCTTTTCAACTTCTTATGTCATGGAAATATTGTTTTCTTTTCTCTCTTTGCTAGACAGACCCAAAGGTCATTTTGATTTTTTTTATAGTTTTCAAACGAATTGAATTTTGTTTGCTAAATGTACAGATGTGTCCCCCCACCCCCACCCCCCCATCCCCACCCCCACCCCCACCCCCTCCCCACCCTCACAGAAAGCAGAAAATTCTCTTTCTCTCTCTCTGTCTCTCTCTTTCCTAAAATGGAAAGTTTCCTAGTTTGGAATCAGCCGACAGTGTGATTAATGCACCTCAGAGATCCTGTGAAGTTTTCACATATGCTGAAACATTCTGCAGTGTCTTTGGGATATCAATAAGGACTTAGGGTAAAATATCATTCCTCCAGTGCTGTGCACTATACCCGAGAGTCACTTAGTTACAGCAAACACTGTCCTGCAAACACTGTCCCTTAATTTGCATATATGTGTGTGTGAATATATACGTGTGTGTGTCCGTGTGTGTGTGTGTGTGTGTATTCTGCAACCAGCAAAGTATAATCCAGGTTTCTTTTCAAAAGGAACAACCAGTTCAAATGCACAGCTGGGTATGGCAGAAAACACATAATTAGACAAATTGGATTTAAGAGTTACATAAGGTCTCAACTGAGCCAGTGAATAAGAAGCTGAATGCAAGGTTGTGATTGCTGCTCTGGTGCCTGGAAAGAACAGAATATGTGGATATGTGTGTTTTGGGCAAATAAAAGGCAATTACTGGGAGTTATGGAGTGTAGTTGGCATTCGGTGAGAGTTAGACTATAGAATGTTTCACACTGGGCTGTGCCGGAGAATAAAACGTTGTCTACGGCTAAAAGGAAGAGTCTGTTAGAGGAGATGTGCCTAAAAGGAAAACATTTGGTAAATACTATTTTGGAGTTATATTTAGGAAAAAATAAAGGGCATTAGAAAAATTATATAATATGTAATATTTCAATAGGCTTTAAAAAGACTTAGAGAATTTTAAGTACTAAAGAATACATTATATATTATTATTTCTCTTTCCAGCCAAGGCAGGTATATTCTGGATCTTTCCAGCCAAGGAAAGTGGACCTTTCCAGCCAAGGCAGGTATATTTTGGAGAAGATAACAAGCAAAGTCTATAGTTTCAGAAATTTTCACTAAGAATACTCAAAGCAATGACTAAATATTGAAGATAAGTCCCTTCATAGAATTAAGAAGCTAAAACTAAATTACCAGTTTTTCCTATTTGCAAATAATCTTATTTGCAAATCTGTCTCAAGGCAACTGAATGAAAAGTAGATATTCTCCTCACTCGACAATATTCCTGAAATAAATGGGACAAAAAAGCAATTGTCTGAGAAAGTCCTATTTTCTTAAAGAAAACATCCTGGATTAATTGACAAAAGTACCTATTAGTCCCCACGACACCAATGCTTATAGCATTTGGGGCCTGTCTCTCAGTGAGCATTTTAAATATGTATCTATAAAATCCTTGCCAATAATACGAATAACTTCTTGTCTACTGATGCTGCTTAACCATTAAAATCTCTATTAGGAATCTCATGTTTGGTTTGATATACTTTACACAAAATGTTTTGAACATCTCTAATTGGCAAAGCACATGCTATAGACCAGGCGTCCTCAAACTACGGCCCGCGGGCCACATGTGGCCTGCCCAGGACATTTATCCGGCCCGCCGGGTGTTTTTGCCGCTGCTGCCTGTCCTGCTTAGCAGCCGACTTGTCCCGGGCCCACAGTGCGCACTCTCCAACGGTCTGAGGGACAGTGAACTGGCCCCGTTTAAAAAGTTTGAGGATCCCTGCTATAGACAGTGGCAAATACAAAGATGAGCGATGAGTCCCTTCCCTCCAATTTATAATCTAGTGAGAGACAGAAATATAATAGTGGAGTAAACATGGTGTGTTGCCGGCAACTTTGCCAGGTACTTGGCGGTTGTGCATCAGGATTTTTCTTTTATTTTGATGGTTAAGAAAATTATTTTGAAGAAGTATATTTTGCTGGTGTTACTATTTGAAGTGCATTTTGCTTGTGCTTTTTAAAGGGAAGTTCTTTTATGTCACAGGTATGTCTGTGCAACCATCACACTGTTTACCATTATGATAACAGTATTATAGAATACTTTCAAACTGATGATCAAATAATTCTGCATCATCATGGGCACTGTAGTTGGCAAAATGTACTGATCATAAATCAAATCGAGACCCTTAATGGAAATTAAAAAAAAACTATGTAATCTGATGAGGACCAAGTAGATTCTCATGTTTGACAAACCTTTAAATTCTTCTCAACAGATGTCTGTCGAGTTATATGTCATGTTTGGAGAAGAGCCCCCCCCCATTTATTTATATATGGGGAAGCTTTCTGAAGTATGCTTGCTAGTGGTGCAGGGACTGAGAGAATCCAAGGGGAACAGAGCGTGGCCAGAACAACAAATGTGATTACAGTGTAGTTAGCTTCTGCTTTTTAGTCTAATACTCCATTCCAGAGAGAGAAATTTGTCTCACACATTCTAAAAACTTTCAAAAATGCCAAAGAGGGCAGGTGAATTCAGTATAACTTTCCTTAAGTTAAATAAAACTCTTCAGCCTTGAGCTGGTATTTCAATACACCCCTGACACACAGAAGGGTATTTACTGATG
>VBSM01002608.1:36293609-36327433 GCA_008086735.1 Cheirogaleus medius
GTATCACGTTGCCTGTTATCTTTCCCTGATATTATCAAGAAGTAGTTCCATGTCAATAGTAACAACAAAACCAGCGGTATCATGTAGAGCTCAAAGTTCCAGACAACAAAGAGAAAGAGCTGGAGGAGAGAGAGGAGAGAAGAAGAGATAAGTCAACACTGAATTTCATTAAATGGACTCTTATTTATATGCCACTTCAAAAACCACAAAGCTAAATGCTTTAGAACGGCAAGATTTATCTTGAAAACAAAGCCTTGGGAACTTGTGAGGCATTTTTCTAAAAGCACAACTGACCCCTGGAAAGTCACTGTTAAGATTTTTAATCTGTTTAATTTCTGTGAAGGAAAAACTGGTATCATCACATTGTCACAGAGACAATTTTAATTTTTCTCCTCCAGTGAAATTATTGTTAGGTTGGACAAAATAAAAAAAAAGGCAGCAAAATGAGCTTCACTATATTGTCAGAAATAGCTCGGTCTATCTGCCTGAATGATAACAAATGAATCACGATTTAATATCAGAGACTTAAACAAAAAACTCACTTGGATAATACAATGTAACAAATATAACAGGCAGATGAAAATACCAAGTCTACACCAAGAACCCCAAAGATTTCATATTATGAAAAAAGCGTTGTTACCAAGTGTAAAAAAAAGTTTAGCTTAACATGCAGCATTACCATAGAAATCAAATAGCTACTGAAAGAAAATTTTGTAAAAGTAAATTTTAAAATGCCTATTTGTATTTTTTTCTAATGCTATCTACTTCTCTAAGTATATACATTTTTTCATTGTAAGACAAATGTTAGATTAAGAACTCAGGGTGGCAGATGGAGCCATTCTAAGAGCATTTACATTGTAAAACAACACAAAACGTTGGATATAAGGTGTGACTCACTCCCGCCCCTCCACCAGACTCTTGTAATGCTGGACAAATCATCTAAATTCTCTGGGTCTGTGGCTCCCGTTGTCAAATTAAGGTAATGTTCAGTCAGGTGGTATTTAAGAGCAGGATTCCACTCCTGATTCCAATGCTACCTAGCCATATAACCTTTCAGCAACTTACATATCCTCTCTTAATTTCTTCCTCTAAAATAGGAATAATAGGAGTATTTATCTCTAGTTGTGAGAACTGAACAATTAAAATGTATTCAGGATTTAACACACTTCTTGGTACCCAGTAATTGTGCAAAAACACAAACCATTATTGTGTAAATGTTATTAATACCTTACAAAACTCAGAATAACTAATTATTGACTAGGGTCCTTAGGTAACACAAATTCTAATATTGAAAGCTAGAAAGTCCTCTGACTGCTAAGATTTAGCTGACCCATAGCATAACTGGGAATTTCAGCCAGCTGCTTGGGGTAACACAAACATCTTGCCTTTGATAGGTCAGGAGTTTTAGGGGCAGTGCCGGAAGGATACTCATGTCATGCAAAGCAGCATGGGCCATGTGCAGTCTTCTTAATAAATCTTGGCCAAGGCTATAGCCTATTTAAATGGCAGAGAAAATTAAGCCATGTAGAGTGATAGAGACTCCTGGCCTTAGAAAGTCACTTGCCTCAGTGTCTTCATATCTTGACAGAGGTCTATATACCTGACCACTATTAACATCCCTTCTCTAATATTTAAAATAACTTCATGACTTTACTGTAGCATCTGTTTTTTTAATGTGACATTAAATTTTCAAAATTGTATATTTTACTGAATTCTTTGACATTCATAACCCAAATGAACCCCAAAAAAGCATAAATAACAGTTAGTAACCCAAGAAATGAATTTTGGACAGATTACATGATAACTATAGATTCAAGAATAAGAAAAACTCCAAATATTGCAATGCATGAAACATGAGCCCTATCTTTTCTTTTTCTACTAGAAAAGTAGGAAGATTTCCAAAAAAAGAAAACATTTTCATTTCACTTTTGAAATTTATACAATATGTACAAAGATGATATAATCATAATTGATGGTTATGATTATTAAAATGTATTTTTATAAAGACAGTTGTTTTTCACGAAGTGACTTAAGGTAAATTTGACAGATTTCAACACATGTAAAAGGGAAAATTGTTTTTGGCTACAGTCCGTCTTAATTCTTTACACATTAATTTGTAACATCTAGGCAGTCACTACAATATAAGTTCCCTAAAGGTAGAAACTTTTTCTTTTTGTTCACTGTTTTACCAAAGAGCCTGGAACAGTACAGGGCATAGTAAATATTTACTAAATTCGGGAATAGACACTGGGGTCCCAAATCAATCGATAGAAGTCTATTAATTATGTTTTGGTAAAAGTACTATAGAGCCACAACATGAAACCAAGTGACTTCAGGAAAATGCATTCACAGTTACAACCTGGGATGTATGTTAGTTAGTTAGCTATTTATTTATTTATTTAATTTATTTCTCCCCCTGACAAATAAGTTTACCTTTGTACTTCTTCTAGACAAGATTCTCTTTCCATCCTGGCTACACAGTCATGAACTGCTTTGCATATTATGGTCTGATCACAGTCTTTCCTCTTGGACTTTCCTACATGTTTGCCTTTTCTGAGAGCATTCATTTCACTCAATATGTTCTAGCTTCATGGATGAGACTCAGATTATTCCATTGCTAAATATGACCACTTATAATCATTTTTAACCTATTGAGCGGATATACTTTCCCTTGTAATGTCCATTCATTGGTATTAGAGTTCTAGTATTATCCAGAAAACACTTCCTTGTAATGTCCATATATTAGTGTTAGTTATAGGCCTGGCATTACATAGAAAAAACTTTTTAGATGCTAATCCTGCAAGTAATCAAGACAAGGTTTCTGGGCACTTCCTCATTGTAGACATTTTCCTCTAACCACATCCAAATCAATAAATCAATAGCTTTCTTAAAAGATAGCACTCAGACCTGCCATAGCACTTCTCATGAATACCTATGGCATTTACATGTCCTAACAATGTGGGCACCAGAACATGGGTAGAAGAGAGAGATGTAGGAGAGAGAGGGAGAAAGGAAGAAATTACATTAATATAGGGATCCTGGAGATGGAAAAGGCATCCTCTCTCCTATTGTGTGTTCTTTAAGAATCTAATATTTGGGTAATTGAGTAAGCAGCTCTGACTGTTGAGAATACCTTTTTAAAAAACAAACAAACAAGAGAGCTCTGAATAAACTCTAAATACAAAAACTTTTATTTCTTAACACCTAAATGAAAATTAGAAAAGATTTTTAAAAAAGAACATGAATACGGATTAACAATCAAAATGTATGTATTAAACACTTACTATATGCTATGAAGTACTGGGTGTTCAAAATTAGAAGAAATAGTCTCTGGACTCAGATTGCTAAGAATCACTAAGAAAAAAAAGCAACCATTCACTATAGTATTGGTGATGAGTCTAATTCTTGTTAGCCTGCGAGGGTCCTCTGATAAAGAGAGCCCTTGAAGGAAAATAGGAGTTTGTTAGCTTATGTGCTCCACACTGAAGCCTCTTCCCTCCTTCTTGTGCAAGGGTTGATCCTCTCCTCTTTCCTACAAAAAAAAAAAAACAAAACAAAAAAACAAAAAAACCTGAGGTAACGCAAAAGGCTGGGCCTTCAGCGTCCCACTAGGGCAGTAAGAGAAAGGAGAAGGCAACTGGAAGTGACCCAAGGAAGGCCAAGACAATGTAGGATCTGTCCTTGGTCCTGACTGTACTTTTTCACAGGTTTGTGGGGGAAAGAGAGAGATAATAATAATGGGTTAAAATGGAATACAAAAAGAAATCAAGGAATGAAAAAAAAAATCCCTGAGACATTCACAGAATAGAAATATTAATATAAACCATAAAGTGTCTAGCATTTGTCATGACTCCTCCTTCCAGAGCCCCTTTTTGCCTGTGTGGGAGATGGGAATTCTAAAATTGTTTAATGTTACATTAGATGATAGGGACTCTCACAAATGCATGCAGGGTGTTAACTCCTTCGACTCCATCACAACGGCACCATTTCTGTATTTTTCCTCTCTCTCTGTCTGTCACTTAGTCTCTTCATCTCTTCCCCTCATTGCCCCCACCCACCACTTTAATAAGGAAACTTAGGCTATCTACATTTTACTCTCATGGAATCCATGCCCCCATCCAAACAAAACATCTAGCCCTACATTAGTTATCCCTGCCCATTAGAGACTAAAACTATTTCAAGAATTTGATGGTGTTCTTTTTAAAAAATCACTAGATGAGTGTTGTGATTTACAATCAAAATTCTATAGCACAAGAACTGCATGGGGCACTAGTCAAATGATAATAAGTACATAGAACCTCCTTCATTAGGAAAAGAATATTGAGATTTTTACCCATTGTCCTGAATGTTAGAAGCTCTCCGGCAACTGGCCTTGGACTGTCAGCCGCCAGCGTGGGATCCCTCAAGAAAATGCTAAGGTGTGGTATGGTGGAAACAGAAGGTCACTCACTGTGTGACCTTGGGAAAGTTACTAGATATCTCTTAGTTTTGTCATCTGAAAAGTTGAAATTATACCATTTACTTTGCAGATTTACATTCCAGAAATGGAATTAGCTCAGTGGTTCGCACCAATAAAATGCTCAACAGGTATGAGGTGTTATTAGAAGCAGGAATAGATTGGCTTATACTACACACAATTTTTTGGCCCTTCTTATAGCTTATCACTTTTGCTATACCACTCTAGAATCTATAGCTAATTATTGTTTCAAGCATAAGAGCTATGTTAAAGAAGCCATATTAACTAGAGTCAAAAGCTATGATGAAATGAGTGCCATTTTCAGTATTTTTATATTTAGTTTGTGGCAATTGTATGCAGCCATGACCCCAATTTGTCCACGTCTCCCTATATCCATGCCTTTTGTAACACCTTCCCACATTGACACTGAGATTAGGCACATGACTTCTTTTTGTCAAGGGCAGAGTAACAAATAGGATGAAAACCGGGGGCTTAAAAAACCATGTGGCATAGTTGTCTTTATCACACTCGCTGAAAGCTATCAACTGAGCTGAAGCTGACTGAAGATATGTGAGTGAGCCCAGCTGAGAGAAGTGGCCAGCCTCATCCCAGCTGCTGACCCACAGAATCGTCACTAAATAAATGGTAGCTGCTTTAAGCTACTAATTGTGGAGTGGTTTTTAATATAGCAGAAACTAACTGAGACACATTAGTCTCTCTCCAAGGAGACAATGTGGTATGGTAAAATATGGTCTGGACCAGAAGCCTAAAAAAGTAATTTTTGTTCCATTTCTGTTATTTAATCATCACAGAACCCAGGACAATCAGTTATTCTCTTTTCTTTTAGTCTATTACCTAGAAAACGGAGGTGGTAACATCAGCCTATTTCACAAGTTGGCTGTGCGGAGCAAGTGATGAAATACATGTGAAAGTGCTTCATTACAAACTACTATATTATTAATATCAATTTAATGCTTTTCATATTTAAAATTATTTATAATAAAATTAAATGGACTTTATAAACTTATATTCCAAGATAAGTTAATATGATGATTGCTCTTTGAGCAGTTACAGAAGACGGGTGATGTTCCTTAGAGTGATTCGTGTGTGGTGGGGAAGGGAGGAGTTTTTGGTGAAAAATTGTAAGTGTTAAACAGAGGGTTTGAGTTACAATTTTTACTAATAATCAAAAGAAATCAAGATTTTTACAAACACTCATTACTACTAGTAAGTGGCATTTGCATACATTGCAGATTTTGTGAACTCTGGAGTTAAAACAATTTGGTTTAAAAATATTAACAATTTTTAGCAACCTCATGCCCCTAGATTTGAAAGAAAAGCTTGTTCTGAACTAGCAGTTTTATGAATGTCAATTCCTGTTCATAATCTTTCATTTTTAAGTCCAAATACCTTCTATTTAAATCAACATTATCTTGCCTGTGATATTAGCATCCACATCATAAAATGCAATCCTTTAGTATTTATTTGGGTCAGGCATTAAAAGCATTCTAAATTTTAATCATAAATATTCAGAATGGGTTTTTTGGTGAAAAGTTTTAATTTACTGAAAAGTAAACAACTTAATTTGTCCTAACAAGTATCTTATATCATATTGCATAGATTGAACTTTAAGAAAAAAGTCCTGAGAAGCAGACTGGGAAGGCGGAGACTATTATTAATACTCCCCTTTCACAAATGAAGAAATCGAGGCTCAGGAGTTTGAGACACGTCTAAGGACACCTTCTACCGAGTGGCATAACCAGATCTTCTGCTTCGTGTTCCAGGGTGCTTTTACCATAAAGCTCCACTGACTCTAAGGTGAAGAATTTTAGAGTGAATGTTGATGCTTTGAAGGTGTCATTATTTAGGGCCTGATTATTCAACTTGTAGATTTTCTACATTTCTCTTTTCCCCTTGCTCTGGGCTAACTACTTTTACATCAAAGAAATGGAATGCTACTTCTTAGGTGTTCTGGTAAAGGTTTGGTGTGGCAAAGAGGTCAAAAACTAATGGTGGAAATGAGGTCTGTAGAGCCAATTTCACTCTTCCTTTTTCTCACCATCTCTCATGGCTCTGAATAATCAAAAGTTGGCTATTCACAAGGTGTCTATTAAGTGGGATTTTCTTCTGTCCAAAATGTTTGGAAGAGGTTAGCAAGGTGGCTGTAAAGGCAAAGACTGGAAACTGAATGAGCCAATTACATTTTTACAGACAAAAAAAGCCTTACTTTTTCACATGAAGATTAAACAAACAAAAATTCTGTCTGCTGAGAAGCTAAGTAAAGGTGGGACAAGACTTTTTGCTCATATTAAACAAGGCAAATTATATAAAGTAGAGAGAGCGGTTCAAAATTTTAAGATTTTATAGCAACACCATTTCTTAGGAAGTGCAAGACATGCGTGAATTTTATTTCTTTGAGCCTAGGGTTTTAAGAGTCCCAGGCAGGACTGGGCCATGTGAATCCCATCAATTGATGCTCTCATTGAAGTGCAGTGGAAGATGCCTGCATTCAATGATCATTCAGTGCCACACATGACAGTATCCCTGGGGGAGCCCACTTCAAAAAAATCATTTAAGTTGGAATATTGAATATCCTATTCTTTTGCAAACTACAGTATATTTTAAAAAGAAATCTCATCCAAAATGATTAACACTTCCTACTGTTCAGGAAAAAAGCCTGCCCTTTCAGACTAACAGCTGTGGATCATTAGCTCTCCAGTGATGAGATGTGTTTGATGAGTATTTTTCTTTCTAATTAAGAGATGAGATTCTCTATTTGACTGTCTCTTCAGAAAGAAGGGAAGAAAAAATTTTCTGCCTACATGGAAAGGCCATCTCCTACAAAACAATTAATTATTTCACAGTCCTTTTAGAAAATCCTTTTCCTTCCTAATTTTAATTCTTTTTTTTTTTCTTAAACTTAACACACATTTATACTCAGGCCTTCACAGTATTAACCCATTTTTTACCCAACCTTCATCTCCTAGTGTTTTCCTGTTTGTTTCATCGTTCAACAATGTCTATTTCAGATAGAATGAAGAGATGTGCAGAAAGTGCATATATGCTTATGAGAGTTCATCCAGAAGGACTGTTTTGGGTCCCAAAAGAGAACATTTGGCATGAGAATATTCTGATATGAGAGAGGCCTCAAATTAGAAAGATAATAAATACATAAGGTATGCCTTTTGAGGAACTACACAATGCTTGGGGAAAATAAAACAAGGTGCTTAGCAATATATAAAAACTGGTTATGGTAATGAATCCTTAATGGGAAACTATTTCACCTGTACCAATAATGGCCTTAAAGAAGAGAGCCAGATAACATAAAGTGGGACCTAAAATATGTTGTTTTTCTTTTTGAAAAAGCCATCATCAGAGTTGGCAAGGAGGTAAAATTCCTGCATTAAAAACTTGATTGAAGAGTATAGTCAGAAACCAATGAAAGCACTATTTGTGATTTAATCCCACCAATTGCCACCTTAAATCCTTTTTGGCACAAGAAAAGAAAGGAGGAATGGAAGGAAGGAAGGCCAACTTTCAAACATTTAGGTGCTGAGCTGCCACTTCCCAAGGGCACATTTTGAAATATATAGGGATATTTTTAGTTGTCACAGTCAGTAGGGTGGGAGAAGGGAGACACTGGCATTTAGTGGGTGGGGCCAGAGGTGTGAACCACTGAGAGATTTGTGTGACAGGCTCACCCAATGAAGAATTTCCCTGCCCAAAATGCTAACAGCACACCTCTTTAAAAGCATTGCTTGTTTCTCACATAGACAACAGAATATTCTGCAATTAGAAAAGAAGAAACTCTCTCTCTATATATATTATTTATACATATACACATACATATACACAGGAAAAGGCTAGAAATATTTCCTAGGTGATCACTTGAATCATGACTTAAGGATTTAGAGTAAGTCAGTAGCAGAGAAAAAAATTATTCTTACTCATAACCATTTGCACTAGATTTCCTCTATTAAAGTTTAATATTTCTTGAAAATCTACCTAAAGAACTGGAGATGGACCCCCTATGCCCATTTACTCTCGCTTGAATTGTCAGGCTCCACCACATCATCCGAGTCTTCAGAATCTAGTCTTCTGGGAAAGGAGTGGTTTTGCCTTGATTTAAATAGCCAGATGGTGTCACCACCTGTTCTAAGGTCTTTATTTCCAGTTGGTTCCAATAGAGCTTTTTGTACCACCTCTATTCAACAGGGGGAGAAGATAGGCAAAGTGAGCGCAATTAATTCCTAGCACAATGATAGCCTTTCCAAGGTGGTTTTAAACACTCTAAGTTACCTACTATAACTTAGTTTGTTTATTTACTGAAGATGCTGGAAAAACATTGTTTATTCAGACTTACTTAGACTAATAAGTATGTATCGGAAAAGTTCCAGTTCTTTATTTTGTGACATTGTATACTGGGTTTTTGAAGTTGCTATCTGAAACTTAAAGTCAATAATCTTCGCATATCAATGCTTTTTTGAAAGACATAGCTTGACTCCATCTATTAAAGAAGCAAGTGACAACTAGATAGGGCTCATTTGAAGATGCGCTACGTACGACCCACAGAAAAACCTACTGAAGAATCTCCACAACAAAATGGACCAAAACAACCTCAAAGATGGTGCTATCAACTAATCCTAGCATAATGCACACGACTTTCCTTGATGGAGATATTATATCAATAGAACCTGCCAGCCAGAAGGCTAGGGAAGTTATTTATTTATTTAAATGGCTTTTTTTTTTTTTCAGCTTACAAGTTGCACTGATATTTTGTGTCATTTTTATCAAAGTCAGAGATGAAAGGCTCTGGCTTTGCTTTGAGAACACTGACAACTCCAAAATGTAAAGCCCAGAGTATGTCCAACTTGAGCATCACATCAACCACACATGAATAACTGATAAGAAATCCCTGCAATGTTGTGAGTTTAATGTTAGTAAAAGTTTGGATGTGGAATGAAAGTGACAAATGCTTATAGATGCCGGGAGAATGTTGATTCTCAGAGGTCCCTTTCATGAGGAATTGGTCTTTTACCTTGTAGTTTGTGATGCCTACCATGGTACCAAACACAGTTGATGTTTTAATTTTAATAGATTTATCATTTATGAAAGTTTGGCTCATTCAAAATCAGGCTGTATGCAAAGGCATTCTTGCAGATTACAAATCAACACATACTTATTGTCTTAAATGATCAACTATAGGCAATTAAGAGGCACTGGTATTATCTGGCCTTTGAGGAGGTTGCTAGAATCAAGTAACAATCACTGTAAAAAATACTGAAGGACTACATCAAAGAAACATTTAAGAATGAGTTAGGCCACTAAGCTCATCAAAGCTTTCCTTTCTTTAGTGCCCCATTTTTCTAGGATCCAAATGCTTCTAGAAGGACCCATGACTATCTCACTAGTGTATGTAGATAAAGAACATTCCATGCTTTAATTATTTTCTAAGTAAGAAAAAATAAGTGTTTTAATATTGATTCTCAATTTGTTCTACTTGTTCTTTTTTAATGCCTCCAGTGCCAATGCAAAAGGAATCTTTTTCATGATATTCTAGTCATTATATAATGTTCCGATATTCCTTTCTGTAAACTATTGTTTAACAAAATCACAGGATTAAATGCGATCTTTTATTTGGGGATATTTTCACATAAATTTACCATTTCTATTTATTTTCTAGTTCTTTAGAAATACTGTCAAGATTTATTAAAGCTCATTAAACACAGTTACCTTTTAAATTTTTAAAGAAATCAATCTGTTATAATTCCTGTCTTTGAAATAAGTTTTTGATCAGTTCCCCTTTTTGTGTATGTAAATGCTGTATCTAGACACACAAATCTTATACCAATGTTTGCTGATGTACAAAAATATAAAATTTTCCCTAAGCTCGAAATCTGGCTTTAAAGCTATCTCCATCATGAACAGGTACAATATTTAGGGCAACAGCTGGCACTTCAGTTGCTCATGGGGGGAAACTCCCTCTGTTCTATACACTGTGCCAGCAAATAGGATACCCAGCTATCTAACAAGCCAAACACATGTTAGTGAAGTCTGCGATACAAGTTACTTTAAAAATTAGTACTGCAGCTTTTATACTCCCAGTTCTAACTCACTGAACAGGAATGCCTTTAAAAAAAGCAGATAATCAATTATGGTAATTCCTTTTTTTACAGTAGCTGATGCGCAGAGTGTAGCACTCTGCCAAGATTTGGGATAGCTGGGACCATTCTGACTTATTTCCACTCAAATTATTTCACTCAGTCTTATCCAGCTTATCGCGAATATCTTTCCTGGGCTACTGATTTTTGATCTTTCTCTTTAATCCTTCATGATATAACCTTGCAGTTATTGTTGATTATTTTTGGCCGGATTTAATATCTTCATTTCAATCTTAAAATCACAGAGTCAAAGTCAGAAAGCGTGTTTTTACATTTTCACCCTCATAAATAGATTTAAGACCTAATAATATCATATATTTCAGCTACCGTTTACCAGCTTCTGAAACTTCATCTCCCATTCTGTCTTATAATTTTCTAATTTTCTCCTTCACTGGTCTCATTCCCCCAATCCCTCTGTTCTGGAAAAACTTCAAGAGTTATGTTTAGCAGCTCTAGCTATGTCTGAACATTTCTCTTTGCAATTCAAATAATCATCTGAGGCTGATTTTAACAGCCTTCTTTACTCCATTCCATCTTTTACCCTTGCTGCGTAATGTTTACTGATGAATGTCTTTCTCCCATTTCTTAACGGATCTAAGTGGTCTAGTTACTGCACGGGAAGCCTAAAGGTTTGAACACTAAGTATACATTTCTCTTGGCTATTTTCCACACCTCTAAACATTCTCTTAAATGCAACGGGGCTTCTGTTTCAATGGTAACAGAAGTTATCAGAGAACACTAGTTTAGACAGCAAGCAAGCCGAACTCCAACTGTTCAGACAGCCTGACTTTTACAGTAAAAGGAAAGGCCCTGGGCCAAGACCACTGAGATGAGCAGGTATTTTTAGTTCACTTGTAGGCCAGCTCTAATGTAATTCTGAAATGTTTTCTTCAAACCAAGCCCGACTTTTTCAGGGCTGTCCAAATCTGTTTTCTTTTATAGCAAGTACAAATTCTTGGAGCAAGGGAAGCATGCGTATCATTTGCAAGGCTGCTGCATGTCTATGGTGTTGATGCCCGATGGCTCAAATTAGTCCGCAAAACAGATGAGCGCATTGTAATTAGCTCTTGTCAAACTGTTAGAAATACAAAAACCAATTCCGCTGTAATAAAAATTATGAAAAGGAAAAATCTCTCATATCATTTTCAGCCAAAATAGTTCCTGAAATGTCTGTAGTTTAGGATTCCAGAGTTCTAAAAGAAGGCCATTTCATTTTCAGAAAAGCTTTCACTTCATTGACATGGAGATGCTGGGATGTATTATCTTTCAGTCATTTTTGTTGTTGTATTTGATTGCCTATAAAACCTCATTTCTAAAAATGACCTGTCAGGAGTGGACAGATTTTGTTGAGCCACACGCTTCTGATGTACAATTCTCAACAAACATTTATATGCTGAGTATTTTTTAAATCAAAATTTTCTACACTTTTTAAAAATCAGTGTGTTACTATAAGTTTTCCCGAATCACTAAATGTTGCATTCTATTTTTAAAAAGAGGATATTAAGCAGGCATTAATCATAGGTTCAGATGTGATACCTTTGATGTCAAACTCTCACATGATAATCATCTGTTTCTTGTTGACAATTTACTTGGATATTCATTGTCTAGGACAGTGACTCAAAAGACTACTTTGCTCAAATCTTTTAAATTATTCACAAGCTTTAGGAGGGTTCTGGAGCTCTCTCTGGAATTTAATGTACTCTCAAAGAAAAATATGGGCTATTAATAGGCAGCTATTTTAAAAAGCAAATTATATTAACCAAAAGGTGGTATAGTTTGAGAATAGGTTATATGTACAAAAAAATAAAACAAAACAAAAAAACACTTCTACATGTCTTCAGAATTTTCCCAAAGATATATGCAGGTGTACTTGTAAGAATGAGCAAGAGGGTGTAAAATGAAACTATCTTTAAAAGTAATAAAATTACAATATACATGAGTTAATATAAAGCCTGGTGCCATGGCATGTACCCATAGTCCTAGCTACCTGGGAGGCTGAGGCAGGAGAATTGCTGGAGCCCAGGAGTTCGAGGCTGTAGTGCACTATGATCACGTCTTTGAATAGCCACTGTACTTTAGCCTGGGCAATTTAGTGAGACTTCATCTCTTAATAAAAAGAAAAAAAAGGAAAGAGCTGGGCATGGTAATGCATGCCTGTAATCCCAGCTACTCAAGGAGGCTGAGGTGGGAGGCTCGCTTGAGCCTAGGAGTTTGAGGTTGCAGTGAGCTATGATTGTGCCACTGGATGCTAGCTTGGGTGACTGAGCTAAAAAAAGTAAATATGAAATGGATCATAGAGCTTAATCCATAAAACCTATAGAAGAAAACATAGAAGAAAATATTTGTGGCCTTGGGGTAGGCAAAGAATTCGTAGATACAACACCAAAAGCATGATCTTTCTTTCTCTCTCTTTGTAATAAATATAATTATCATAATACTTAATAAATGTTAAATATATGTATTTAATATATATTTAAGAATTCTGATTCATTACATTTACAAATTTTGTGCTCTAAAAAGACACCATTAAAAAAGATAAACCACACATTGAGAGACGGTAATTGTAAATCATAGATCTGATAAAGAGCTTGTATTCAGGCTCTATAAAGAACACTTAAAACTTAATATGCAAAGGCAAAAATCCAATAAAAAATGATAAACATTTAAATAGACATTTCACAAAAGAAAGCATATGAATGGTGACTAAGCACATGAAAAGATGTTCACCATCATTAGTCACTAGGGAAATGTAAATTAAACCACAATGTGATACCACTTCACATCCACTATAGTGGCTATAAGCAGGACAAAAAGTATTAAGTGTTGGTGAAGATATGGAGAAACTAGAATCCTCGTATGTGTAAAAGGGTACAGCCACTTTGGAAAACATTTTGGTAGTTTCTTAAAAAGGTAAACTTTCCATACAAGCCAATAATTCCATTCCTCGGTATCTATCCAAGAGAAATGAAAACATACACCCACATAAAGATGTGTACATGAATGTTAATAACAGCATTATTCATGATACTCCAAAAATGGAAACAATTCAAATATTTACCAATTGGATAATCAAAATGAGCTATATCCATACAATGGAATGTTATTCAGCACTAAAATAAAGATACTACTGACACATTCTATGTACTCAAAATGGACTCAAAATCATTCCACTAAGTGAAAGAAGTCAGATGCAAAGGACATGGATATGATTCCATTCATATGAAATGTTCAGAAAAGGCCAATCACTAGAGATCAAAATCAGATTAATGGCTGTCAAGGGCTGAAGGTGGGACCAGGGAGTGCCTGTAATCAGGCAGGAGGGATCCTTTGAGGTAATATTTGTGCATTTCTGCAAATTTACCAAAAATCAGTAAACTACACACTTAAAATGGGCAAATTTTATGGAATATAAATTATACTTCAGTAAAGTTGTTTAAAATAAAAAGGAGTAAACTTTTGTGGAAGTAAATTTCAATTCAAATAAATAAGAGAAATTAGGCTGAGGCAATGAACGGTAATGATCTTGGGTGTATCTTACCAATATTCTCAAAATATTTAAAATGCTATTAATAGTTGACATTACCCACATGATGATTCTTTAGACAGTTGCTCTTCACTTGAGTTCAGAGAAGTTCTGCAAATGCTATTAAGAAATCGCTAAAGCAAATATCAGCAACAATGTTTGCTAATTATAATCGGAAAAGCACCCTAAGGTGAGATTATTATGCAACTAGTTCTAAATTCCCATGAAAAATATGATCAATTTTGAAAAAAAAATTTAATTTATCACTTTCTAAATAAAAATGGCTTAGAATTTTTTTTTAAAAAATGCTATGAAAACTCAGAGAAGATATGGAAAGAAATAGAAAAGGAAGGAAGGGTAGCCTTAACATGCTGAAAGAAAAAGAGTTAAAACAAAACAAAAACAAATCTTGGCACAAGAGAATGAGGATAGAGTACACAAGGTCACCTTTTCTGCCCAGAAGAAAGCACTACTGGATAAATATGACAATGTTTTCTTATTTTGAAATCAGGATGAGGCACTCTTTTAATTTGGGCCTATCTAGAGTCTTAGGTTTACATTTACATTCCTCAGTGATCTATGTTACCAAGTTACCTGAAGACCTATCAGGAAACAAAACTTCTTACCCCCACCTTCATCCATAGGAAATATAGCAGGAAAAAATGTTAGGAGATATTTGTTTTATTTTTCTGGTCAATAATGGTCAGCAACTCCCTTTAGATGATTGAGTTTGTTTTTCTCTGTATATTACATCAAGAAAATAGAAATGAAACCACTGAACACAGCAGGACAAGTAAATGAAATCTGAAAACTGCTTCCAACTGTTTTAATGCAAGCACTTCTAGAACTCTAGGATAATCTTGTATCTTCCTATACCACTATAAAATATTTCTTAACTTTTTTTCCACTCTAAAGCTTAATACATGTGGTTGTAAGTTAACTAAATTATAGCAAGCATGGAAAAGCAGGTAAGCCCTGGCAGATTTCCCATTGTTTTTACAGCCATTTTCTCTATGTATCAATTGCTGCAATCTAAACGGGCTCCCTTTTCTGCTGTCAGCTTCTATAGAGCTATTCTATCTCCCGGGGAGACAGGTGTGGCTTTGTCCTCCAAGTGCACAACACTGGGCAGAATCCAGCTCTCCTTTCAGTGGCTCTCTGTTGTGGCAACATCGCACTCCTTTCATTTATGTCCTTGCCTTTCAGACGTGTTTGATCACACTCCTGTCTAGAAGGGTTCATCGTGTTTCTCGCTCTAATAAAGACTTGGTAGCAACTCTGGATTCAGTGTTTGCTAGTGTAATAAAGAGGTAGCAATATGTTTCCTCTTTTCTAGCTTTAGCTCCATCTTGAGGAGACATGGAGAGGTATATGGCTTTTAAATATCTGTTAGAAAAGAACATTGGCTCAAGACTTGGTTTTGGTCTTACTGCAAATTAGAGCAAAGGTACATGGATTGGAGTTCGTGACAAAGAGAGGGCAATGTACTACCTAAAAGCAAAACACACATCATACCATCTATCATGCAATGCTCTGGATTGTCTATATAGCTTTGCTTTGCTTTCCTCTCCTTTATGCAAAATGAGGGGCAACTGGCATACAGATGGGGAGGAATAGCCTAAAATGTATACCACGAAAAGGTAAAATAAAAAGAGCTAAATAATACTTTCTGATTTCTCCCATAACACAAGTATGCTTGTTTTATTTTCCTATTGAGAAACTTCATGGATAATAAGAGCCCTAAATCAGCTGAAACATTTATAGTGTTCAAGGCCAAATAGGTGTGTATAAATATGTTCACCAAGTGGGTTATGGATATAACATGTTTGTGTATACAGATATAAGATGTGTGTATATAAATTTATATCTTATCCATATCTATCTATACTTTTATCTATTTATCCCATGGGAAGTGCATACTCACAAATATTAAGTAATTATTTATGGGACTCTCTCCTTCAACTGTAGAATGGAAATATCAATTACATTATGTGAAAGTTCATTAAATGCTGTTAATAAGCTTATCTCACTTTTAAGAAAATAATTTTACAGGGATTAATATGGTATTGTTAATATATTTAAGATACTTTATTATTTTGAAACCTAATAGGAATTGAATATGAAGCTAGATATAATTTTAACTAAATAAAATTATTACCATGGAGAATTAACTATAACTAAGCATTTCTATGTCCCAAAAGACCATTTAACTTTTTTCCCCTTTATTGTTTTTAATTATAATTTTTATATATTTTATATTTGTATTCATATTGCAGATAGAAACATTGAGTTTTGGATGAGGCAAGCATTTTCTAACATGTACAGTAGTAATAATTTTTAATCTCTACTTCACAATCTTATTTCCAAAAATAAGGTGCTAAAATTTGACATGATTTTAAACAATTTCTGTACCCTCTCTTCAAGATCATATGAAAAGATCCTAAATATATATATTTACAGATTATTAAATGTAAAAGAGTATTCTTATATGATTTAAGGACCTCATTACTCTAAAAATTTCTCCCTCTCCATTTTTTAAAAAGATGATTTTTCTACTTTTTTTCTCCTTCCCCGTTTTAAGATCCATTCCATTTTAAAGACTGTTAGAGATAAAAGGTGTCAAAGATAAGAAATGCTCTTGATAACTGGTACTGAAAACCTGTAACAGAGAAATCCTGCTGAAACCCTATCTTCTCACACCTTCAAGATTCACCCAGTGTCTTGGCACAGCTAACATGTCCTATACAGAAGGAGTTGAAACTTGCTACATCATAACCTTTGAACTCCACCATCTTTTTGACAATTATAAGAGTCTTAGCCCCCTGATGTGCTGGTTACTGTAAAAAGCACAGTTCTGGTTCTTGAGGGATTTTTATTGTTGCTTTCGTTATTGTTTCTTTTGTTAAACTTCAACTGCAATTCTAGGAAAATTCTATTTGTATGAGTCTGGCTTGATCTGCAACACAAGAAAGTTAGTATGGGGAAGGAGGGTGGGAAGGTACCATGCCCTCCCAAAGATCAGTTAATCAGCTTATTATTTGTATGTGGTGTTTCCTCTCCTCATCTAATTATTGGTTCAAACATATGGTGATTCTTGCCTTTATTAGGAACTGTTGGCCCGTTTATGTTTACCACCTATCTATTGTTAACATCTCTTACTGCTCTGTTCAGCACCCTGATTTTCCTTCAGGAAACCCTCCCCCAGTTTTAGTTGATGGTTTCTGGTGGAGCTGGTTCCACCTCTGGTTCTAGCCAGATGGACATTTGACCCAGACCTGGTCAACGAGAGCATTACCTCTTCCTGTTCATAGTCATTGATTCAAGGATGTCTGATCAGAACAATGAGACTCAACTGTCAATCTTCAGAATTATTTAAAAAGAAAATCTCTCCTTTTTCCTGACCAAAAGCTAAAATGTAAACCTGAAGGTTGAATTATTTGAGTCCCCAGAACCAGACATGTCTGAAAGGATAATTTGGCCTTCCGCATATACACATACAAAAGTAAGTAAAAAAAAAAAAAAAAAGACAATTTAAACATATGATGTAATTTATATAGTTTTAAAAAATTTTAATTCATCCATCATTCCTGGCCCCCATCAGACTGACTTAATTAGAATCTCTGGCAGTGGGACCTTGGAATCTGTATTTTTAGTCATTCTCTGTGTTTCAGGGGATCAGCTAATTTAAGGACCCATTATGAACGTTCACTAAAGGGCCCCACTCTTTTCCAACACTGTCAACATTCCAGATGAAGTTCACATAGTGGCCCAAAGGGACATGGCTATTCTCCTGGTAGCTTGTTGGCACCATTCTTTTTCTCCTCCAGTCCAGAAAGAAAAGAAATTACAATTATGTGGGAGAAACGTTAATGGAAGGAGGTCTTCTTTCTTCCTTCATCTCTCTCTTTCTCTCTCTTTGGCACATAGAACTGGTTCAGTCCCTAATCTCATCTGTGTTCTGGAAAATGTGGGGCTTACCTTCCTGGCACCTGTTTGACTAGGACTGGTCAGACAGAATGATCAGATAAAATTTAATTTGAAAGAGAACACCAAAAATCTTACCAAATTCAATTTTTCTCATTGTCTTAGAAAATTCAGGTAATACCTATAGAAGGAACCAAATTTGTCCATTAGAGCCTAGAATTTAGGACAAGGGGTTGTTTTGGTGACATAGCTTCCTAAGCTATAAATAGAGTGAGTGAGGGTGTGGATTTCCAGAACTCAATTGAATGGGTGGGTTCCTTTTCTCAGATTCATAAAACAAGAGACATTATTTCAAATTTACACTCTTGTGTTTCTGATTGGCTTCCAGTCCTGCTCTGTACAGTACAGTTGCTCAGAAAAGTTGAGATAAAATCTTCAGAGATTTCCAGCCTTAAGATCTGCTGAAGGGTGGTCTCCAATCCTTGCAGATGTGTTTATCTATGGCAACTTGAAGGGCGACAATAAATCCAATGTGGCCATCTCATTAAAAAGAGGTTATTATTTATTCCCCAAAATTATCAACCTATTTATATCATTACACATTCTGGGCTGGTTTCCCCCATGATAATTTGCTAGTCAACCTTCTCAAGCCAAAGTTTTACCTAAGGAGAAAGAGGATTCCAGGCAAGTATTTTACCACCAACTGTTGTACCTTTTAGGAAAATTGGCCATAAGCAATATGCTATGCTTTCAGATAGTTCATTCTGGGGCTTTTCAAAAGGGACAGGAATTCATTAAGGATGGTCCTCTGGGCATCCAGTGATTAATGATCCCATAGAACCTGTCCCTTTGTGTCATCTTGAGTTGGGTTTTGTGAGAAAGTTGTCTTGATGGATAGAAATTTCCACTGAGATGAAACAGGATGTGTTCTCCCCTCCTTCACACCATCCTGCACCTTCTTCTTTTTAACTTGTATCTTAATGGCTTGTCACTTTTCACTGAGCTGGATGCAGAGTGAAAAGACAACAAAAAAAAGCCTTTCCTAGTGTATTGACGTCATGGCTTTATTGTCACAAAATAGGTGTGAGCTTAAAAAACAAATATCCTACTATTCAATGAGTTTTAAAAAATAGCTCAAGATAAATCATTCTAAAACCGAAATAACTGTTTTTGGCAGATGCTCAGAAACACTCAACTTGCTTACAGCTAACCACTCTGAACAGATTATTACCTAAGGGTAGCTAGTTTTGGTGGAGGACTCACAGGAAGTTATAAGGTTAGTTGTTCAATGGGTGCTCTAATGAGCCTTTCCGTATGCCTATGGTAGTGGGAGTTTCATAACATCATCTTTAACATTTTTGCAGGCTAAAATAATCACAGTCGTGCTCTTTGGCATAGAATTTTGAGGTTTGTGAGAAAAATCTTGTCCCATTCTCAGCCCATGTCCATGTGGAGGCGAGGTGGCATTTTACAGACTTATGTTTTGGTTAGGCTTCTCAACTTTTAAAAGAGTTGTCAACTATATTCCCATCTCAGCTGAGGCTTAAAGCATGGTCTGTCCCTAATTGGCAACAGAATATTTGCACTCCAAGTACTTGTCAAAAGAGGATAACGCTGAATGCTTGCTGCCCAGTGCCTATCAAAAATCAGTCGTGAGAAATTGTATTTATGGAAAGTTGCCTGAAGGACATACATTCCTTTTTAGACCTTCTAAATTATATTTTTGGATTTAGCCAAACCAGTTGAGAGTAACATACTTAAACCCCATGGCTATGTCACCTCAAAATAATGGTTACTATTTGTGGCCGATGTGCCTAGCACCGAGATAGTTGCTTTTCATACATTAGTAACAATCTTTAAAATAACCATGCCAAAGGGGTTAATATCTCCATTTTCCAGATTAGGAAATACTCCCAGCTCCATCAAGTAGCTTGCTCAAGGCCACCCAGCAAGTAAATGACATTTTACATGATTCAAACCAAGTCTGTCTGGCTTCAGATTCATGCCATGTATACAGAGCTAGAGTTGCTTTCGCTGAACTGCATTTCGGTGTTGCAGCAGCAGCCTCTATTGAGGGAATTTAGCAGAAAGAACTCTATGAAACGCAGCACTGTATTAACCCTAGAGATTTTGTTCACATTATACAGTGAAAACTTTATGAAGCCTCTTGAATAAGAATTTTTGAGGTCTTAGTACTAGAAATAGCAACTAACAAGCTTAATATAGAAATATTAAGTAGATTGTGAATCACATAACCAATAGGGTTTCCCTTCATCGACTTTCTGGGAATCTCAGATCCCAAATTTTGACCTTCCTCTGTCTAGCACGTGATCCCTGCATTGTATGTGTCACTTTCACCACTAGAATTACCTTATTTTTCCTCCCATTCTCTAACCACCAGTGTGACTCCTTCATTTACATATTTAATTTGTAATACTGCATATATACGTAATCTACTTCCATTATTTTCATATGTTTTCAGTATAAATAAAACTCGAATAAGAAGCCTACACTTATTAAGCAGTTGATGTGTTTCAGGAACTGTGTTGAATGGTATTTTATTCTACAGTTATTCCTTGGTAAACACGGGGATTGGTTCCAGGACCACCTGTGGACAGCAAAATCCACGCATACTCAAGTCCTGCAGTCAGCCCTGTGGAACCCGAATATACAAGAAGTTGGCCCGCCCTATATATGGGTTTCACATCCCCCGAATACTGATCTGTGTTTGGTGGGAAAAAAATCTGGGTATAAGTGTAACCATGCAGTTCAGACTTGTGTTCTTCAAGGGTCAACTGCATTTTCCTTTTAGTAAATGTAAATTAGGTTCCGTTATTAGCCCCATTTTACAGATGAGTAAAATGTGGCTCATAGAAGTGAAATAAATGCCCAAGGTCACACAGCAGAGCCAGACATCTGCCTGACTCCAGAACCTGAACTCTTAAACACCATGCATATGTCCCTTCAGCTGCACATCATGGGCATTTAACGGGAACAGAGGGACACCACATATTGGGACTAGAAGAAGACCTGGGGGTAAGGAGAAAGAAAAGATGGGGAAAAGATGTCCTAAAGGGAAGAAAGGGAGCAAGTAAAAATAGATGAGAGAAAAGTAAGGCAAAGAAAAGGAATGGAAGGTAACAGAGAAGAAGATGAGCATGGGACAGAGATGGAATATGTTCACAACTCTGCCTCAGTGGCATATGACTGTCTGAATGCTCAGAAGTTTTTTTCTTGAATGTTCTGCTCTGAGTTTTACCAACATACAAAGCCTCTCTCTCTCTTTCTGTCTGATCCACTCCTTTGCACAAGTCTCTGCTACTCTGAATTGCTGTTCATTCTGTTTTGTGTTTGTGCTCTTAACCTGATTAGTTTCTACCACCTAATGGAAAACACTGGCACACTCTTTATAGCATCTAACCTAGCAGAAGCAACATTTGGGGTGTTTCATGTGAATTCACAGGAAACAGTCTGGAATTTCTTTCACTTCAAATAAATTCTTCCCTGTTACTATTCATAGAGGTAAACAAAAAGAAGATTTAAACAAACAAATAAAACCAAGACCAAACTCCTTTGTTCTCCTGACCCCAGACCAGGAAAACAACACCTTTTAGTCTTTTGCCACAACTGGGACAAAGGTAAAATCACTCTTGAGGAGTACAGCTATTTACATGGGCTTGTCTACATCAGAATAAGCTATCCCTGAAATTTGAATTTATAATTAATTCTTCCAAAAATGTTAAAAGTAGCCTTTATTGTAATAGAAAACAGCTTCCCTGCTTTTACTTTCAAATGTAATATTTATTTTTAAAATAAAGACTTCTTTTCCCATGGAATTGTAAAGGTTCATCTACAGAGAAAAGGATGATATGGGTTTTAAAAGTTCACAGTGGAACCCCTGAGGTGTCTATCAATTTACCAGCTAGAAATAGCTTTGAGATGTAATATCTGTCATACTGATGGTCTTTGAGAGAATTGTGCTGTGGAGTTGTTGATTCCTTCAGGTCTTATTTGGATCTGATATCCCAAATATGAGAATTTCTTCTGAGTTTTTAATGTTTTTAGATCAAATCTCATTTTTTACTTAATTGGTCCTTTATGGAGGAAATATGTATTTAATATTTGGAGGTGAACATTCCTCGCGTTTCCACATGGAGGTGCTACCTCCCGGTCACACTCTTGGCTTCTTAGTCTTTCCTCTTCTACATGGGAGAGATTTCTAAACACAGACAAGTTGGGTCATTTCTTAAATTTCATTGACTCTATCTGAGAGGAATGATGGAATGGTGAAATAAGCATGGGTTTGGTCCCAGGTTTAGCCCCAGTTCCACCACCCAGGAACTGGGGCACTTTGGGTGAGCTATGGCCCAATCAATCATACAGGATTGTTTTGAAGGTAATGGAAGTGAACATGCTTTGTAAATGGCAAAGCATTAACAAATTAAAGATAATTAGATCCAAGTCTAGATCCATGTATAGATATAAATAAAGGAAAGGCTCTGGATTTCCATTCTGCTGCTGCAAGTTAGCTAACATTTATTGAGTGCTGGTAGATTATCAGAACATATAGTGCTATAGACTTCTTTAAAGTGTAGGTCACTGAAGTTCAGGGTCACATCAAGAACTCAACACCAATATTAGTAAAGCAGCCAGCTTTGCCAGTAGACTGGAGACTGAGAGTTAAGTTCCTAAGTGAGAATGCCAAGAAAAATTCTAGATGCTGAGAATACCATATGATTATTGGCTAATGTAGTTCCAAGTTGATGACATCAATTCAAGGGTATTCCTGAAAAGGCCAAAATGGGCCTACATATTATGCTCTGGTTCATCCAATTTTCCATCACTGGGTGTCCAACAGGGAAGTCCAAACCACTGCTATATGCTTCTAATTTGCAATATATTATAAAGCATTTGTTTTATCTTTTGTAACCATGCACAAATAAAAATACGTTTACAAAGAATTTTTATAAGATCCTTATGTAGTTTTTAAACTCCCAAATATAAATGCCAGAAATAATCTTGAAATGTCCTTTAAGGACACATTGAAAATTTTCATCTTACAGCTGACAGACACCTTGACATTTTAGCCATTGAGCGTGGTGTTTCATCCTGTCCACAGGATCCATTTTTAGGAGTCAAAGGTGCTTACATAAGAAAACTTAGTGTAATGTGATTCACCTAAGCTTTAATGAGTTTTATATTAAATGTTCTTTACAAATTAAACTCAGGCTAACATGCTTAAAAGTGTAAATGTCTACAACAATTTCATGGGAATACAATATTTATATATTTCTGAGGCAAATGTACTTTTAGGCTAAGTTCTTAAGAGTCACTAAATCTGGATATATGCATTTTCTGATGGCAAATATTTAGGTATTCCGTTTTTTCAAATAACAATTTAAAAACTGGATAAAAATTTTTAATGCCAATAATATTCAGGCTAGAGGGAAGGGAGAAAGATAAATTCAAAAGAAGTAACCCTCCTATGGAATACTTTACTGATCAAGTAGCGACCTAGGACAAGCTTCTTTAATGAACCTGCTGATGCTTGATTAGGGTATTAAAAGATTTTTGAAAAATGGGGCAATCCCAAGGGCTCTACAGTTTCTGTGGTATCCTTAATTAATTCCACTTTGAGTTCATTATTCAACAGCTGCTTTAGGAAAATAAAAGGTCTGCATCTCTTTACACAAATGTTTGAGAGTTATTTTATAATGCAGTCCCTCCTTGCATAAGCCATTTGTTCTAAACTAGAAATGAGAAGCTACTTCCATTGCCAAGGGAGTTAGGAAAGTTATCCAGTTTTACCTTTCCTTTCTTCAGTGTAAGAGAAGAAAGTTCCCAAGTAATCACCATACCCTCCCCAGAAAGACCCCAGCTTTCAAAGCTTCCTTTCTACCTGAGGTTATTTTTGCTGGGGAAATATGTCTGTGATTTCTTTGATCGACACCTTAAACATTTAGATCTCCCTGTACGCATTGTTTTGAAAAAATGTATTTGGCTTCTCTGACTCACAGTCCACGATTTACCCTTTGACTTCTTCTCTCAGTCATTTTGACACAGGTTCTTTTCTCTTGCTTTGGGCTATGTGAACTAACACACACACACACACACACATGCACATGCACACACGCACACACAATCCCCTTCAGAATGACTTCATGACAAGTGGTCTGCTTCTGAGCACTACCTTAAATTCCAGCTGCCCTGTTGGCTCCTGTACTTACAAAGTCTGAATTTACTGTGGGCCCTTGTAGTGCAATTTTTGACACATCATTAAGCTCCCTTTTCATTGGGAGCCTAAGGGCATATTCAGGCTCACTGCGAAGAGTGCGCCTAAGTAACGGTTAAAACACGTGTCATGAGCTGCAAGGGGCTTGTTTGCCAGCAGGGCAAACAGTTCACTGTAGCTCAAGCGATATCCTACAACAGGGTGGGTAGAGATAATGAGATAACCACACACCACAAGTGAGCTGTTCATCTTTGTCTTCAAGCATCTAAGAACACAGTTATCTCAGTAGGATGGTGCACCCCGGAGAGTTATAAATATCTTTCAGAAAGGTAAAGAAAAACAGTCAAAGAAAACACATCCGAAAAATACAAGCACAAGAAGACTTGAGAACAATTTCTTTGAAGCAAAATTTCAGCTATACCAGAACTTATTGAATCAGGCCAATAAGTTCTGTGTGCTTTTTGTGCAATATGTTTTATTTTAATTGTATGTAGATTTATTCTAATGTTGTGATGCTAATCAACCTGTGTAGCTATAATAAAATAAAGGCAATGTCAACACCTCTTCAACTAATCACACTGCTTTTTTCATCCTAGACGCTGTATGCTCCCTACACAACACCAAAGCACTATAAAAATTATTTATACAAATAAACTATTATCTAAAGACTGAAAAGGTGTAATAAATTATGCGTAATATGGTGCAATTATGTGGTAATTTCTTTGTTTTAATTATTTGTATAGTTTTAATGAAGGGGTTGCTAGAAGGTGGAACCATTTCTATATTTAATGGAAAAAACAAATTTGTTTTTAAGAATGAAAACAAAGATAATTAGCTCTTAAATTAGAGGCATACTAATATATGCATGTTCCTAAATTATTGCCAGTATTATTACTTTGTTTGTGTTATCAAAACTTTTCTCTCTGGAGCTCTGATGTTGGTTATTCCAGTTATTTTTCTCATTTCTGTTAAATGTATTAATATCTTGCTGTTCATCAAGTGCCAAAATAAAGGTTAAAAAAGTTCTGTAGATTATCTACAGAAGAAAAATTGGGGTGGGTGATGACAACTATGATCTTTCAAGATGTAGTTTACGAATGCATAATAACTTAAGAAAGTGAGAAAAAAAATAGATTTATCAAGAAAAGAGAGAACTAGCCTAAATTCAACACAGCAAATCAGCAAATTTCTTCAGGGAAAGACATCAAATTTGAAAGGCATCAATACTTTTCTGCTGTCACCAAACTGTTATTTATGCTCATGTACCAGCTGGATTTGTGTATGTGCGTGCATAATCTTTTTCTCACCACTGATGTCATCATTAAAGCTGTGCAAGAATTTTGATTTTCGCTTTGCACAATCTTCAGGGGAGACTTGGCCATTATGGTGAAAGTTTGTGACAAGTTTGTAAAAGTAAGAAATGCAGGCTTTAAGGCAGTGAAATGTCACCACTGCAAAATAGAGTAAGCTTTCCTGAGTGTGTGTTATTTTGTTTGTCCAGGCCACATTGAAGGAGACAGGCCACATTGCCCTCCACAGGGCAGTTGTGGAGAAATAGGTAACCATTCTCTTAGAAGAAAGACATTTAATATTATTACCCATATAACATTCCCCATAACTAGCTATCCTTTATGAATATTCAAAGAATATTCTAGAATCTCAAGACATATATTTTTCACAACTCATAGAAAGATATCAGCCATTGGACATCTGATTCTCAAGGCAGAAACTATTAATAGAACTGCTTTTTATCACTATAAACCTTACTTATAAGGTTTATAAAGGCTTGAAGATACTAAGACTTTTAGGGTTTTTGAATATGACATCTCGAATCTGTAATAAAGTAATTTTCAGACTAGAAGGCAATAGTCAGGAACAGTAGGAGGTGGCAGACCATGAGGCAATTCAGAGGCAACTGATTCCAGAGTCGGAGATCTCAGGTTGCACAGGTGCTAATTTGGGTGAAGAGTGTGGAAGGTGGAACCTGAGAAAGGGGTCCCTTCCTTATCGTTAACGTGGCTTCACTAGACACTCGTTTCTGACTGGCCTGGCAGCTTCTTCAGTCAGGCAATGTGCTCTTATGATCTTTCAGTGATTTTTCCAGAATCAATCTAACCCCAAACAACCTATTTCTAAACAAAATTTCACCTAATAACTGGATTAGGAGATAATGTGTAGTTATTGTACATTATCTTTCTCAGTTTAGTTAGCAGTTGACCAATGCTTAGCACTAAGGGTGTAAGAGTTGGGGAGAGGATTTTGAAAGGGAAGGTGATTTTTATTATTAACTGATCTTACTATTATGATGATGATGATGATTAACTGACTTTTGTTAAGTGTCTCCTATGAGAATGGCTCAGTGATAGACCCTTTTCATATATTTTCTTACCTTATTCTCACAAAAGCCTGAAAAGTAGGTATGTGTTTCTCCATTCTGACAAAGGAGGTAACCAATGGTTAAGATTAGATAACTTGTACAAGGTGAGAAATGTAACAGAAAGGAGTGAGTCACAGTGACCTGAGTGTGGCCTGGCTCTGTCCTGCTAGTTCTGTGACAGTGGGCAAGTGACTTAACATCGTTGGGCTTTGTTGTCCTCATCTATAGGGTTGTTGTTTGTCAAGAGCAGAGGTGCCACGTACAACAACTCGATGGCTGTTGATTCCTAATACGTGCGCACTAAAAGGGTTGCTTCTGCCAGTCCTATAGTCCCTGGGACTTCTCATAACCACATCATCATCATTGTCTCAGTAGAGTCATAATTTGCATCCATGCCCGTCTTACTTCAAAGTACTTGCCCTTTCTTTAATAGAGTTCTTTAAACTGGATTATGGGAAGAAGTGAGCAAGAGAATAAACCCATCTGTATGTCTGCACTGTGTCATTGAGAGGTGCCAAATGTACACAAAATGCTAACCTGTCTTCAAGGGCTTACTATCCAGCTAGGGGGAGAAAACACACACATACGACAACCAATTTAATACATAAAACATGCTACTGTTTTGTTAAGCAGCAGAATGAATGGTAAAGACTTTCTGTCTTTACCATTTTAGGAGTTGAGGGGTTTTCATTATTATATTTCTTCACCTTCTCCAGCCTCCTGTGCTTTTCTGGTTACCATGGCGGCCGAAATCAACTAAGATTCTTTATAAAGACACTCAGGGTTGAGATTTAATGCTGGAAGTTTTATACTATGAAATTTCCTTTCCCTAGTGATTTTATGATTTCACAGTCTGAGCCTTTGTCTTTGAATAGATTTAAAAGACCCACCTAATTGCTCAAGGTTTTGTCCTAGGCAGCAGAAACCTTAGTTTCTTGTATAAACTGGAGCTGATAACATTTGCAATTTCCCATTTATATCAACTTTGCTTTTCTTAGACAAAAGGGCAAGATAAGCAAGGTAATTATTAGATCCTGCTCTGGAGTTTAAAAATCATGGACTTAAAAAATTATGGGGCCATTTGTGTCCCAGGAAGCAAAGAGGTTTTGATTGAGAATATATTCTACTTTATATAGGACCATTAGTAATGCCAATCTTAGAGAGCTTCTTTTCCCTAACAGCAAATCTTTTTGAAAACCTGACTTTTAATCTCTTTCCAGGAAGATTCTATGGATTTGACAGAGCAAAAATGAGTCACTCACTCTCTCCCGGGGATGGGAGGGTAGGTAGCAGAGCACAGTGATTAAGAACACAGGGAGCTGGCATGTTTGGTGTGAATCCCAGATCCACTATTTCAGAGTTATGGGTCCCTGGATAAATTCCTCCACTTCTCTGTCCTGTGGTCTCTTTATCTGTAAAGTGAAGATAATAGAATAACTACCATATGAGATTGTTCTGAGGGTTAAATGAGTTTCTGTTTATAGAGTCCTTAGAATAAAGCCTGGCACATGGCACACACAACTTAGGTTAAATGAATCAAAGGAGTTGAGCTTGCTTGCACATTTACAGAGCTAGTTTTCTTTAAGCATCTTTCATGTCAGAGGGAGAGAGTACGTATCTTAAATCGAAAGCACTTGGGTTTGAGGGTGGAGATGAGAGACTGGGACACTGGTTAATTGACCAGTCATCTCTTAAAGCAGAATGAACCTTAATAATGGCCCTCAAGTCAGATTATTCTTCATGCTCACATAAGAGTATTAATTTTATACTTCATATTATGATTGCAAGGAGTCAGAAAAGTAGACATCCTGAGGCACTGCTCTTGGACAGGACTTTTGGCAATGATATTTAAACGTTTCTTCAAATACCACTATTTGATTTAAGGCAGTGATTTGTTAACTGGGTCATCTGTAACACATATCCCTTCCTTTTTTTGGAAATACACCTGTTTCTTGGATTTGATTTGGCTCTTAATTCAAACAGACCTCCAAGTGCTCTGAAACAAAATCAACCTAAAATTATACACTTATCTAGAGTTACATTTAGGCCATATGGTTTAAGTTGTCCAAATGTCACAGAAGCAACAGCAGCAGCCATCATCATACTTTACACTTACCCAGCATCTTTCCTGCCAGAATATTATGTAAGTTATAAAAGTTTCATTAAGGCAGAGGTGTTAACCCTAATTCCAAAAGGACAGTCATTTAACTGCTGTGATTTGGTTTAGCTCTGCTTCCTAGTGCATTGCTACATAAGAGTTACTCAAAGTCCATTACAGCCTCATGATAGCATTCTTATAACTGAAAGTGTCTAAACTACGAGCTCCTACGATGTACAAGACAGGTGAGAGGCACGTAAGACCAACACTTTGCTCTTGGGTCCCTGAGAAGACTCAACTAAATCATTAGACTCTCTGCACTAGAGTCAGAGAACAATCTTGGGTGGGATGGCACTTCCAGAAACTCCCGTACAATGCACTGGAAAATTCTGGGTAGTGTGGACATCTCAGTGCATCATCTTAAGTATTTACCCATTGGAACTTGAAATTCTCTATCAGGTTACCAAATCTGCTTCTTAGCATCCAGCACTATCCAGCCAGATATATAGCAGGTGCTCAAGAAAAAAATGTTGAGTGGACAAATAAATGTATTAAATGCATGATTATCCTGTTGCAAGTGTAACAATCAGAGAGTTTTGTAGTATATATTTGGAGTAAATGTGTTGGATTTAGGCATAGAAAAAGCAATAAGGTGATGCTGGACAAGGAAGATGACAGTAGGGTGGCCAGGGGCAGGTGTAGGCTGGTTCCCTAAGTAGTATAGTGTGATTAAGAAACAAATTTCATCATAATTTTGCCTAGTATTACTCCTGTAGTATTTAATGTCTCTGAAATTATCTCAGCTGGATATTAGGAATATGTATGCTTTCTTGCTCATTAACCAAACCCACCAATGAATGAACTGATCAACCAGGCCATGGGCTAGGTACAAGGTCACAGAGACAAAGACTACCCTCAGTGCTTTCCCTGCAGTCAGTGAGCTCAGACTGAAATGCAAGAGCTCAAAATTCAAAATTCAACCTTTTGAGCCATGTCCCAGCTTTTTTTCCAGTACTGATACTTTTCTATCACCGCCAAGTTGAAGCCATCACAGTGGAATATTCAGAAAATTTTATAATCAATGCTAACCACAAGCTTAGGTAAATATCACGTTACTCCTAGATTTTGCTTTACCTGCTAACCCAGAGTAGGAGGACATTGAGCCGATACATAGGATCTTCCCTGCAGTCACGTTTTCACACTAGAATACTGAAAAACTCCAAGGTTTACACAGCAGTTTGCTGAGGATATGTAGTAATAAGGCTAAATACAATAGGAAACATTTTTTTTCTTGGTAGTAATTTTTAAAAGATGTAAAATAAGCATGAAAAAGTTTCAGAATAGAATGACTAAGTCATATATATTTTTAAATAATATGAGAGACTTCAAAAAAAATTTCTTACTCACATAGTGCCTCTCAGGCTGGGCCCACCCAAACTTCTCTGGGGTGGGCATTCACTCACTCTCCCCTACTGATAATGGGGTACCTGGGAAGCGCTGCAAAGCAAACCCAAACAATGCGTTCGAAGCCTGGCTCTGGCACATCCTAACTCTATGATCTCAGGCAAATCTCTTTTTCAGAGCTTTGATTTCCTATTCCATGAAATGCTAAAATAACAGCATCTTCTTTAAAAGATGATTATAAAGATCACATGATGACATTTGCACACTGCCTAGCATATAATATATGCTCAATAAATATTCATTCTCCTTAATTGAAAGAAACTAATTTACAAACCACATTCTAGGACTTTCCATACCCTCAATTCAGTATTTAATTATGTCCTCTGGTGGTAATTAGAGATCTAGAGCAATGACCTCAGGCAAAGCACTGGAAATATGGCTGCATGTGATACCACAGGGGATACAGAGCCCCATTCTTTGAATCAACCTGGAATCATTGTCAATGAATCCCATATGCTAAAACTGGGTTGGGTTCAAAGTGACATCCATCTTAAACTCAGATAATGTGGCTGGAGGAAAAAATCCCCTTTTCCCCAACTCTCATGGGGATTCTTGGAGCCATCTAAGTAAGTCTGACAATGGAAGAAACAATAAAGAGAGGACCTCATTTAGGAATTGCAAAACTACTCATAGGAGAAACAGGACAAAATTGAGAAGACTAGGATATAGAGAGAGGAACAGGGAGATGACAAATAGCTTCCTCTTCTCTCTTGTCTCATTCGTCAGTTGCAGTATTGGGGGTCTGGCAATGAGAGTGTGGGAAAGGCTTTGTTTAAATCTTCCAGGAGAATAATTTATATTAATAATATGAGAAGAAATTTTAACCCCTACTGGGACCACTTGATTGGGACTTTTAATGTCCTCTGCTTCAGATTTCTTAAGGCTTTCTTCCTGTGTAACACTTTTGTTTTCTCCTTATTTGTTATTTTGGGTTGGGAAAGGAAAAGAACATCACCCTTAGTAATCAAACGCCTGGATTTATCTGGGCTTACTGTCCACGTGGTATTGAGCAAATGACTTAAACCCACTGCACTTAGTTTTCAATCCTAAAATGAAGTTCTATCACAAGACTCATGTGCTCTTGTAAGAACAAAATCATCTAATATTTGTGATATAATCCAGACAGCAATATCTCCTAATTTCTATAAAGGTGGGGTATTGCTATCTGGAAGTAGCTAGGTGATTTGTCTTGAAGTTGCATTTATTTAACTATTAAGCAAGCTGTAATTACTGAGCATCAATGTTTATTTGACGTGGATTCCTGGGTGGGAGGAAGAAGAGAATTTGTTGATGGAGAGTACCATTCTTAGTAGCTATTTGGCCATTTCAGATAAAACAGCTCGATGCTTGGCACAAAGTAGAAGCATCTTTGACACTGGGGTACCACAGGAGACAGAGAAGCATCCAGCTGGCTGTCTGGCATGCAACTGAAACTTAAAAGGAAAGTAGATGGGCCCTTCCATTGTTCTTCTAGCATTGCCAGCCCAATTCTCCAGGGAATGGAGGCAGAGATTCAAAGGCATACCCCCAGGATGGAAAGGTACCACTGAAAATTAAATAATGGTGTTGCAAGAAAGTATTTAATATGTTGGCAACCCCAGATACAATGATGGCATAGGTAACTTAGGTAACAAATCTATGGTCAATCACAAAGATTGGCATTTTGATTGGAAAAGCTCTTAGTATACAGATTTTTTTCCCCATTAAAAATAGCTGAAAAATAAAGCTGGTTTTCTATGCCATTGCTACTTACCATTTCACAGTGGCACAACTCCCACCCCAAATGTTGTGGAGTTATATTCAGTACAGATTTGTTTATCAGTTCTTCTACCCCATCCATTTTTCAGCAGCTGATTAGTCTCCCTGGGATGTAGACACATCTCTGATCAAGAGCAGCTTGACTCTCCCCCATCTTCACACATGCATCCCAATATCCACATTACTCCTAATAAATGTGCTTATATATACATATACAGGCACATTTTTATGCATATATGTCCCCCACATTGTATTCAAAGGCACATTCTGAATGGATGTATATATGCGCTCATATACATATAGGAATCCAGCTGGATTCCCAGAGGGAAATGTGGAACACATTGTTAAAATGTCTGTCATCCAAGTAAGAGAAACAAAAATGAGCTGGGCATTAAATTTGCATACAGCCCCGAGCACAGAGGTTCCTGTATGTGCACCGTTCTACTGTTCTTGATGATGGGCATATCTGACAGAAAGATTCTGTCAGGATTAGCTCAGGAAAAACACCCCCAAGGAGATAATTTGAAGACATACTGAGAATTTGCCTCAATACATGAAAATAAACATGAAATCCTCAGCACACTCTGCACATTGAAAAGTTCCCACCAACACCCCACCACACACCAGGGGATAATCTACTGCAGCTAATTAACACACAGTCATACGCAAGGCTGTTAGAAGTGGTTGCCACTTAGGATTGATTTAGTTGCTGCGGTGCTTAAAAGAGACTTGAGAAGGTTTTTGTGTAAATGTGGGAGGAAAGAAGAGGAAATAAAAGTGTAAAAACAGCTGCAAAATTAAAAGGTGCTAAGGTCTTTCCCTCACCCCCACCCCCGAAGACATTAGGGAAACTGACTGAGAGATGATTAGTATTCCAGTAAAGAAAGCTGCTTACTTGATCTTTTGTTTCCTTCCACATCAAAATTACACACACACACACACTCACACAGGGTCTATAGATTGTGACTATGAAAAAGGGCACGTTTTACTTCATAAGCAAACAAGCTCTTCATTAAATGCTAACATATGGATTGTGTCATCTAAAAAACAACAACAATCTTTTCTCTTCCCTGTATACTTCTCACTTTATTTCATCTTTCTGATCCATTTAGATTTTCAGAAAAGTTATTAATTAATAATATGTTTTGAGAAAAAAAATCATCAAGGAATAAAGGACCACCAACAATTCGTTCTTATATTATCTTTGCAATATGAAAAGGAAAGAACAAATCTTATGACTTTAAAACGTTCTTCCTCAAAGTGAATGTTATGGATACTATCTTATGAATAAACAATATAACTACTAATAATGATAACGTAATAGTGCAACTGAGTAAATCAAGTGGTTCTAGCAATTTGCTTTTTATTACTGAAACATGATAGAAATAATATAGAAAGCACCATTAGTGAAAACCCTCCTAAGTCAGGCTTTGTGAAGATTTAGAGAGTTGCAATTGATTTTTTTGCCTTGACATAAGGGTTCACTAAAGAAAATTATAATAACATAAAAAGGATTTCAGAGGATAGGGTATTTACTTTGGATTTGAGAATGCCCCCCCCCTTTTTTTTTTAGCTCTACCATTTATATCCAAAATAGCCAGAAACCATTCTTAATTCAGGGTAATTCTACTTGCCTATATTTTACTTTCCGTTAGTGAAGATACTGTTTATTAGGAATAAAATTTATATGTAAAAAATTCTTTAAAATACATTGTAATTTTAGACTAGCCTACAAAATAAAAGTCAACAAAAGCATATTGACATTGAGTATCTGCCATGTACAAAGCCCTCGACCACTTCCTGAGTAGAATTCATAAATGCAACCTGTTTT
>VBSM01002608.1:36327533-36422466 GCA_008086735.1 Cheirogaleus medius
GGCTCTCTCTCCAAATGTTAACCAAGAAAGATTAGGTGGAAGCAGCTGCTCAGTCTATTTTAAATAGAAGAGATACCTAGAGCCAAAAGGGACTGTGAAAGATCACCCTCCTCCTATATCTGCTTCATTTCGCTTCTGGGACATTCCCCCATTCACACTGCCATCAGTAATGACAAGGCTTTCTGTTTTTCATTCTTTACAAAAAGGAGTTGGAGAGAGAAGGAAAGTTCAAAATGTTTCAACAAATGGGTGGACAATTCATTTTGTTAATTGACCTCCACAGCCACACTCATCCGCTCTAAGAGCACCAAAACCTGCGGTGCCACTTTAAGAGCCTGCTTTTCCTTCTGGGTGTGAGGTGGCAGAGAGGCACTCGGGAGACACTGAGCGAGGAAGATGGATTGAAGAGTGTCAGGATGTCAGCCTCAGTGAAATCCTGGCAGCTCCCGACTGCCAGCTGTAGGAACACTTTTCTGAACCTCCTTCATGCACAAGTTTTACTTTACATTGATGATTTTTTTAAAAAATGGATCTTTACTATTTCTTTCTCTCCTCCCACACCAATTTCTGGTTTCTTTTTTCCATCTTGTGAAACTCTGTCTCCTTCCCTCTCTTGATTCGGTCATCCCTTTTCCAATTGACTGCATATCTTTTTGTGGAAGGAACCCAGTCCGGCTCTCTAGCCTGACTTCATTAGAATGACCTGAGGGGAGTTGGATTTTACTCATCTTGCCTCTGCCTTATCCAAGACCAATTAAGTCAGAATCACTGAAGGACAGAAACTGTGTTGTGTGTGTGTGTGTGTGTGGGTGGGTGTGGGTGTGCGCGCGCACGTGCTTCTAAAGCACCCATGGTAATTCTAATGAGCATCTAGTAAATGAATTGCAGGAGCCCAGCAGCAGCAGCAGCACCTCAAGAAATGAAAATTCTTGAGACCCCCCCCCTCTTTCCCTACTGCATCCGAAAACCTGGGAGCTGGTCCAGATTTCTGTGTTTTTACAAGTTTTCTAGGTAATCCTGAAACATGCTAAAATTTGAGAACCTCTGCGCTAGACCACTGTCATTTTTGTTTTCTAAGTCTCCTGCCTGCAGCATCAGCATCGCCTAGAAACTCCACCTTCACCCAAGTCAATTACAATCTGGCTTTTAACAAGATCCCCAGGTGATGTGTATGTGCATCAAAGGCTGAGAAGCACTGTTTGAAAAACTTGTTCAAAGTTCCACGCACTCTGCCAAGTTGCTGGCTGTTATGATCTTAATCAATTTAGCAGTCATTCATTTCTCAAAAATGGAACCCATTTATTGTTTTGCTGTTAAAAGAGAAACAAAGTTGATTTTTCTATGTGATATCAAGTCTAAGTCTTTCTGTAAACTTCTGCTTCTTTTCTAAGGGTATTTCCACATTGCTTGGAAAAATGAAGAAATAAAGGCCAAATTCCTGATTTTTTTCCCTAGTTCTGAGATGTATTCATCTTACTGCTCTGGAAATGTGATCTCTGAGGCTTGACAGAGAACAAAGATGGACTCTCTTTTTTGTCCCTCTCCCCCCACCCTCTAGGAACAGATCTCTGAGGGGGTGAAAAAAAATCTTTTTTGACCATATTAAGAGGCGGTAATGTGTGTATTTGTATGTATGTGTTGGGGTAGGGTAAATTAGAAAGAGACAGAAACATCATACCCACCAATTCAAGTTCATCACCCCTCAGGGTCAATCCCTGGTGTGAGGATGCCCCAGATGTCTTTATAACAGAGGGAGCTCTGTTGCATGTTATGGTTATTCTAAAACTATGAGAACCAGTGTAATGGTAAAAGATCACAAACCCACCTGCTCAAGCACCTGTTCTTCTACTCTTCTATATTCATCTGCAACTTCAGCCTCATTTAGCTCAGATAAGACTGATCCCTCGAAACTGCAGGTCCTTCACCTGTTTAGTATCCCAGCCCTAAGCCTTGGTTTGGGGAGGGGGTGGAGAGTGGGCAGAGAGAAGGGCTATCAGATGATCTACATTTGTAGCTAATAGAAAGGACATTGTCAGAGCTGAAAAGAGCACACTAAAAACATAATTTAAAACTCTGCCTGAATCTGATTATAACCAACATGTAAATCAACTACATTTAATAAACGATTATGTCATTGAGTTTTATAACCAGAAAGTTGTAGAAAAATAAAGAAGTATGTAAAATCAAATGAGTAACATTAAGAAATAAAGAAGCCTCCCTACCGTATTAAAGTTAATTTTCTCACCCCCGTTTCACCGGGTCTGTTCAAAACTTCTTAGTCACTCAAGTTACTTCTCTCTGAGCTTTTCCCCTACCCTACAGCCCTGGGGGTCACCGTAGGAGAAAATGACTTCTCTATCTAAGCACTTAAGATGTGAATATTTGTTGTGAGCCAGCTGCAGCTCTAATAGCCACTGATCCATGGAATCAAAAGCTACTCCTCACAAACAATGAGCTCTTCTTGTTCCTGAAGCCGCACTCTGTAACCTTCACAGGTATTATAAAAAGTAGGCATGATGAGAACCAAATGCAACCACAGACATAGTTCCTTATCATGATTACTTTCAAACTTCAGAAAAGGAGTTGAAGTTTCACCAACAAATATGGTAACTGATGACATACAATTTCTTAGACTATGGGATAATTTCTGCAAAATAAGATGCATTGTATTGCTGTTTTATTGGTGAACACCTAAAACTTAAAATACTGACAGTCGGAAATATGTGGACATAGGGTTGAAAATAAAAAGTTAGTTCTTCTCCCAACTAACTGTAATTTTTAATATTGAGAAATACAATCATTCAGAAATAATTTGTTTAAAGGATCCCTGAAATAAACTAGGCTTCATTCTCTAAAATCCAGTGGCTTCCTTGCTAGCAAAGGAATATACACAAGAATGAGGGTTTATAATTTTTTTTAAACTCCACAAAAACATCATAGAATTAGACATTCATAGATGTGTGACATATTACCTAAAATTAAAATATACTGAGATTTTAGTGTAATTAAAATTCATTTCCCTCCTTCATAAGATATGATTATAATAAAATATAATTTTTTTCACAGGCACTTTATTAATTGGTATTTCAATAGTAATAATAAAATGGAACAAAAATATTTTATTCTGGAAGTTATTATTATATGGGTGCTAATTAAACCTTTTCTAGTAATACTAATAAATATGTGCTGTTTGTTTCTTCTGCCTGAAATTCTTTCTTACTCTTCTTTACCATCAAACTCCTATTCATCCTCTAAGACCCAGCTCAAATGCTCCTTCTTCTTTGTAACCTGCTTCCATCTCTATTTCACAGGGATCAGATAGTAACTGATTTGGAATCCCCATCTAGAGCAGAGTCTGGCAATTTAGCAGGCACTTAGTTGATATGGTGAAGGAAGAAATGAAGGAACAAAAATAGACCAAAATTGGACAAATACCCCTGTTAACAAAATAGAATTAACTTTCTGAAATAAATAGAAAGTTATAATTCTAGAAACATCATGGACTATTTTCAACCCATAAATTAGAAATAAAGGTACATTTTGATATGGAGCACATGCTCTGCAAGTGTTTGAATTAATACAATGCTGTCAATAATTTAAAAAAAAAAACTGCTGCTTCAATAAAAGGAAATTTTCTTTGCCACTTAAAAAATTCATAAGCAATGGCACTTTGCAGTATTTATTTAAAAATAACTAGTCCCAATAATAATGCTGGTCCTTTCGGCTTTTAACTATTCTCAATAGACATAGAATAATCATGTCTAAACTGGAAAAGGTTTTGAGATGCTCACAGCAGCACCTCATTGCATGTGAGAGAGTGCCTGACTTCAAGAGCGCTTGTATAATCTATGCTACCTAAGTACTAAAATGTTATTCTGTATTTTAGAAGACTTATGGGTTTTTTTTATCTGAAGGGTTGTATGAGAAACAAAGCATTACATTTCAGACAAGAGGTCTCATGATTTTCAAGATTCCAGGTTATGCACTGAACCATTCTGCTGTCTCCCACCTATGTGAGGTCACAATGCAAAGTAAAGTCACCTCTGAGCAAAATCGTGAACTTTAAGGCCAAACAACTGCATAAATAATCTGTAGGCCACAAAGATCACAGACCATCATCAAAGTCTGGAATTTATGCAAATAACACTGCTTACATTTAACAGATCTGTAATGGTGTAAGCTTTTCTAGCCTAAATAAATGACTAAATGGAGAGCTTTTATGGTGCAAGATTGCTACCTACAGGCCAAACTGCAGAATGACATACATGATGGCGAGGAGGAGGAAAAAGGTAAACAATTTTATATAACAGCATGAAAGTTATTTACTGACAAGTAGATAAGCCCAGGAGCATGTAAAGATTGCATAATACACACTGGAATATGGATTGACGGTTTTTGTTTTAAAACCACATGCAGTTTTAGAGTTTTGAATTATTTCCCCTTTTTTCCTTTGGAAGGTTTCTTTCCTTTATCTTCTGAAAAATGTAAATTGCTTTCCTGATGGGGAAAATGTTCTATCACAATAATGTATTACAACATCTCTATAGATTCTATATGGAGATTCCATGTAGAATCTGTATTGATAATTTTAATTGTTTTTGGTAGAGTGATCAATCACAAAATTTGGAAATAGTTTCTATGCTGTGAACAAACCTCCTGAGGCAGTGGTGGTGGGGTAAGGGGACGGTTCATACAACATATTCCCTGACTCTAATATATCTTTTTGAACAAAATCCATTTGTTCAAAACTATCAACATTCAATATTTAGAGTAATTTAGAGGTCGTATATTTTAAAACTCTATTTCTTGTTTAAGAAAATATTGAATACTTTGGTGAGGAAGCTCAGATGGTAGTCCATCTTACAATAAAGGAATCTGATTTTCACTGGCAAAAATATCAAATTAACAATGAATTCTCAGTAATTTATATAGAAGCCCACATTTTTTGAATTTCAGATAGTGACTTTAAAAATGCAGATACAAGGCAAGTTATTATAATTGCCTTTTCCTTTCAATTATAAAGAAATTCCAACTCTAAAGAGATTAGGTTTCAAAACTGAATAATATATTATGGTTAAAACACATCAACAATCTGTCACTCCATATGTACAAATAAACATATTCCACTATCACTGCACATGCCATAAATGAGGCCAATGAAACATCTGAAAAGGTAGAGCAAATTCTTCTGCACAGTGTTATGGATGCTAAGTAACATTGCCAACATTTGCTAAGATCTGCATAAAGGAAAATTACCCATCTTTAATCCTGTTATTTATGTAGTTCAAACATTCTGTTTACCTCTCTGATGGAGATGTTCTACACATCCTTACTTTTAAACACAATTTAGAACATGTTCAGGTTGCATAGGGAAAGAATATTATTCTTATATTTGATTGCTTTTGAATAATAAAAATTTTAATAATATATTTTTGAAATATTGAGGTAATAAACTAAGATGAAATTCAATTAAAAGTTTGAATATAACAATCATCAAAGAAAAGTCATTTACTAGAAATAAACATGCTAGTTTATTCTGATTTATAGACAACTACATATTGTTCAGCATTTCCTTCAACTATGAATTTTAAGCAATTAGGTGATGTAATAAATGTGTGTAATAGAATCCATAAGTTTAAAAGTGGAAGTGGGGAAGGCATTAACCTACAGGTGCTTATTTTTCCCTACTATCACCGTCTCTTGAAAAGCAAATGTTTTATATATGACGCTTAATTGTATATAATCATAATTATGTGATAATTAAATGATCTCTATTTTATTTTAATTAAGCAGATAATCTTTTTATTAGAAATGGTTCTCTATAACTAAATTGTTCAGGAGAAATTTTAATAAAGATTGAGGACAGAACCATATAATTTCTAAAAGCAGATTCATAACAAATTTTCTATGAAATTAATATTTAATTCATTTAAAAATACTTTTCCTCTTAAATAGTTCTTGGTAAATTAGACTGTTACTTTTACAACTGATTCATACTTTGTTCAGTCAGTACAATTGTGAACAGAACTAGTGAGAATGTTCAGGATGTGTGAGAGAATTATTAATTAAGAGTAAAAAAAAGCTTTTAATATTGCCCTCTTAGGCAAACTAGATTTTAAAGGCCTTATTATTATTTACCTGGGCCAAATAAATTCATGAGTACAGCCCTTAATTCTATAATAACATAATTATAAACCATAACAAAGGGCAAGAATTTTCCTACTGCATTTTAGAAAGCTTTTGGAACAAAATATAAAAATGTAAAATAAAAAATTCTATTATAGTTGGTGGATATTTATCCTAAGGCTATCAAAAACAACTACAATTATTGACTGTTAGAAATAGTGTCATTATTCTGTTGGTATAAGTGTAATGTTAAAGCAAGGTATTAGCAAATTGCCCATATATATAACAAAACTATTTTTCTTAGCCTGCAGAATGGTTTTTAACATTTTTCTCATTTGTATATTTTCATTGTTCTTATGCTAAACATGAATGAATCCTAAAACTAAATTCACATTACTAATATGAATTCTAGACCTATTAGGCCTCTTTCTAGCAAGGATGTTACTTTTATCTTTGTTACATTCTCTGCAAAACTCATTGGTAACATACTTTCAGAAAATGCCAGCCAATAAACTACACTAAAATAATTTTCTTTATAAAAGCTTCATGATCTTTGGCATCGTTCACTATTTTCAAAGCCATAAAATAACAGATAACAAATATATGACTCACAAATTATCAATTATGAAAAATAATCTGGTTCAGAAAGCTGCACTAATGTAAAAAGATGGATCACTTGTCACAAACCAATAAAGGCTATTGTTTGTGAATCCAATATTTGATTTTATCATTTATGTTGGGCAACTTAAAATGATTTTTAAACCACATTACTTTTTGAAAAAAAATTGTTATAAAGGTGAACACAGCGATTGGTGGGGGTGGGGAAGTAACCAGATATAATCTGTCATTCTTGAAACAATTTATATTCCTAACATTGAATTCAGGCTACAAATCTAAATCCCAAAGACCTGGTCAGCAAGGATGGATACGTTGGAAAGGATTCTACCGTGTTCCAGAGAATGGACAGTAGCAGGAATGTTAGTATGACTTTGAGTTTATCCTTTCTTTTCATGTGCCATTCTGATGGCTGCAAATTTGCAGCTATGATGCTTCATTATGCAAAGAAGGTTAAGCCCTGTGTTTTTAAGACAAGTGTGGCTTGTTATACTTCTTAGGAGGGTAGCTGCTTTTTCTGACTTTGTATTACACAGAGAAAAGCACAATGAGGTTACCCAGCTCAGAAAACCTTTATGACACATCCTTTTCCAGGTTGTTTCATATTTATCATTTCATAATGAAGGAAGAGGTAAAATTCTCACTAAACAAAGGGGTACCCCTGTGAGTGGATGGGAACAGAAATGTCCTACATGGTGTCATCTGAGGGCTTCTCCAATGGTTTACCTGTTCTCTGATATCTCAGTTACAGCCTGCTTGTAAATAAGGACTTGTATGTTTAAGAAAATCAGACTTACTTTGTCCACAAAGCCAGGGATGAAATATACATATGTTATTTAGGGATGGCCCCATTCCTACCCCTAGATAACAGACTTGATCATCAGCTTGTCTAGTTGTCATCCTGGAAGTCCCAGGGAACAAGTCCTAAGGGATTATTCCAGGCACAGATGAGTTTCAGCGGCATAAAATACAGCAGACACAGGCAGAGGGTGGCAGGAACCACAGGGCGGATAATGGGGGTAATATCAGAGTAATGATATGCCCAGATGGGTATCTGGTGAGGAGACTGGAGGACGGTGAAGATGGGATGAGTTTAAAGGTAGAAAGGTAGTCACAGTCTAGAGATACTTCATCCATGGCACAATGAACCTTTACCACAAAAGACTTCTCCCTCCTTACTCGGGGAAGAAACAGTACAAATTATGAAATAAACAGAAAAAGGAAGAGCCCAAGGGCCTAGTTATATATGCCAAAACATAATAAGAAAAATTAAGTGTTAAACCCTGGATCGACCTCTAACAGCTTGTTTGAGGTGGGGGTCACGAATTTTGCTTGAGGTGGGGATCATGAATGTTCTTGGATATATTCCTACTTGGACTCTGAAAAGAAGTGAAAATGAGGTTGGGGGATGGAATGATTGACTAACTATTCAATTATGGCAACTGCTAGCTAATGAAGACCTATTACAACTAAATTTTAATAGAAAATGTGCTAATTGACTAGGTTGGAGCTTAGAACAAGCATATGGCTAAGATGTTTGAATTACCTAGTCTGGTTCCATGTCAGTGATCAACTATAGCACTGAAAATTGAGTGTTTCTATGACAACTACTGAGCTTACTGAGTAAGGAGTGGGTGACCAAACTTGAGAGATGAGTTTCTCCAAATAATCTATGATCCATTAGTCCCTAGACTGTTTGACCTGGAGGCTCATCAGCTGAAGTATGCTTTTTCTCAAGATATTCATCTCACTTACAGCCTTGGCAAAGCTTAAATCAGACTCTTATGTGGATAATATTGCATAGGATTTATTTTTAATTGGAAAGAGTATCTAAAGCATGCATCTGATTTTCTTATAAAAGTGAAACAAATTGACACATTCTGACTAGATTCAATGTCATGACGAGTACTTGTAATAATTTCTGTAGCTTCTCAGTGGGGCCAGCCTCTAAGTCAAAGCCTACCTACCTAGTAACTTTCAGGAGATGTGTGTTTCATCATCCACAATAGTAGACCAAAAAATGTTCTTTTCCAATGTCATTCTAAACTAAAATTCAAAACAGGTGTTTGATACTAAGGATGTAACCAAAATATTCCCCTTTATAACCTGCAACTCCGATAAGACTTCCTTCGGAAATATAATGGTTACAAAGCCTAGTATGGCTTTAACAAACCCCTATTTTCTTCTTTCTGCTCCATACAATGTGCAGTCTATTTGCACCCATTCAGGACTAAATTACAGATAAAGTTACAGCAAATTTGTTTTCTCAAAAAAGCAGTCAGCCCTAATATCCCTTGAGTAATAAAGGCCTTGTCTTTCATTCAGAACTAGAACTGGAATAATTTTCTCCAAGAAACAAACTCTACTTCCTGCGACAATGGACCTGTTCTTAAAATTCTGAATGGGATACAGCTCAATTTGCAGGTGTTCAGGTATAAAGGTCAAAGGGCATTTGACCCCCCAACTGGCAATTGTTGCTGTGGTAGGTAACTTCAATCTGCTAGTTATATCATTCTATTAGATAAGCTGCCAGAGTTTTCAGCTCTGAATTACCAAGGTAGGCTCAAGTGAATCAATAATTTATACAGATATATCTCATTCATTCTGATGGTATAAAGATACATACTAACAGCCTGCTGCAGCCACGGAACAAAGCCAGAGACATTATTTAAAAAGAAAGAGGGAAAAAGAAACCCATTTATCTTTGTGAACAAAACCATTATGTAATAATGACCTAATGGCTTATTAATTTTATTTTTCAACTGTTTTAACAAACACTGTGATGAGATAGATAATCTCTTTATGAATCTCAATAAGATTGCTCTGGTGAATGTTAAGACAACATTTAAAACTTTCAGACTAATTTTAAAACAGAATGATATTTCACATAACCATATGATATAAATCATTGAAAAAAATTCATGTACCTAAGAAGGTTGGGTGAACTAGCTTAACTAAATCTCACAAATATTTTATTACTGAATTTCCGTATACAATTACTTCCTAAAAAATGAGAATCAAATACATTTAGGGACTGTACACTAAGAATATTGTTAATATAGCCTTATGCTGTTAATCATTACCTGGGGATAATTATACAGTGTTTTATACACCAATCCTATGACATTTTTATTAACTCATAATCCCTGTGCTAACAGTGGTGCATTAAACAAGTAATAATTAAGAGGGCAGCAAATATTAAAAATGCCTACTTTAAAATTCTTCAATCATGTTAAAGGGAATCCTCTAACACGTGAGTTTCTCTAAAGAAAAGCAGTACCCAGAACAATGTGGTTATGACATAATAATCAATAAACCTGGATCACTTAAATAATATTTCCATAATTTATGGCTGTGGTCCTTAAGGATTAAGGGGATTCATAATCTAAAAACATAATAAAAATCCCTCCTAGCAACTTTAATTTTAAACAGTGACTGTTTCTTGACAGACCTGGAAATTTATTTGAGGATAAGATGCATTAGAAGTTGGTCCCTTGCCCATTTTACCTCTTTGAGTTCAAGGCTGGACATGTGTATGGTGTGGACACAGGAACCTATTGCATTTGGACTGGGTTTAGGAAGACTGTGTGCAAAATTAATTAGGGCAACAGAGCCAAAGAGAAGGAGGATAACAATCAGAGGTAATACTCAGGTACCCTCGTTTGCTCCATGTGGAGAAATTATCTTTCGTCTTCTTTTTCAGGGAAACCCTTTGGGAAATATGGCAGATGATAAAAGTCTGAGAGAAAATAAAAGCTCTTGTGTGAGAGAAAAAGAGAGTGAGAGCGAGAGAGAGAGAGAGAGAGAGAGAGTGAGAGAGAGAGACTAATATTGTGGCCTCTACCTAAAGTCCTTAAGCCTTTCTATGCGACATTCTGGGGCTGCCTGCTGTAGTCAGTTAACATTTCTGGCCTTCCAAGAAAAATGTAACTAGTCCTTTAAAAGCAGACAGAGGAAGGAGAAATAATGGAGTGCCCCATTTCTGACAGTCAAGAGAGAAAAGAGAGAAATGTTCCCACACTGATCTCATTAAGATGACGAGAATAATGAGTGTGAATCTTATGTATGGATCTCACAGCAGATAGAGGAGGGCAAACATGTATCCCCCATCCACCCTTTTAGGATGCCTGATACACCACATTTATTCTCAGCTTCATCTGATACTACTCTTAGGGGTTTCTCTTACAATATTACAGCTTTAACTTCAAGTTTTGCTGCTGAAGTCATCTGAGTCAGCCACTCAGCACAGTTTCATTGAGTGTGCATGAAAACTGGGGAAGACCTGTTAATGGCAACTGAAATGCATCCCAAGCAGAACAGCCAGAATTTATTTCCTGTCACTGGCTCTGGTAATGCATTAAAAATACTGGCAAATGGCATTTTCCAGTTCACAATCTATTTTATTTCTTAGTTCCTTAAACTTAGGCTAAGAAGTCTAGCCAATTAGAAATAGAACCCAGGTATTATTAAATATGTCTCTGGTATATTTTTGGAGAAAGAGCCATGCATTTGTGGCAAACACTGATGGGACATTTTTCCTGGTGAATTATTTCCCATTTTTAGGTCCAGTGTAGGATATTTGCCAATAATCATTTTAAGTTAAATACTTTTTCATACTGATACAAATTTTGAAATATTAAATAACTCTGAGAAACAAAAACCTGCGGTGTTGTGGTCATGTATATTATTCAAGTCTAAATTATCCACAGGCTCTTCTACTTAAGGACTTCAAAGCATTTCATACAAATGATTTAATTTAGCTTTCTTCACTCCAGTAACTCCAATAACAATAAATTAGTGCACCAAGTTTATAGCAAACTATGCCACCCATAATTTATATAATGAAGTGGACAACATCTTAGAAATTCACATCAAAACCTGCCCAAATTATTATTTCAGTACTGCCACTACTTTGTAAAGGAATATACTGTTCCATTATGTTGTTTAATTTTATGCTGGAGTAATTTGGATCTATAAAATTTAAAGGAAATTTAGGAAGATGGTGATACAGTGAAGCTGGGTCACCAGTTTTTCTAAATAATTGAAACACATACACTGTTTCCCTGGCATTTATTTAGTCTAATGGAAATTTAGGCCATGGGCAGGTTCATCTCAGCTACCATTTAATCAATGTGGATCAATATAGGTAGTTTAAGCTATTTAAGCAACTCAATGAAAATATATGTTTGAAACCTGTGAAATATATTCTTAATGAGTCGACATTTACTTTTGGGGGGAAAAAGCCATTTATCCTACTTGGAGGCCAAATGATAACTCCTGTCTAAAATGTACCTTGTTTAAACACACACTGAACTCTTTAAGAGATCTTTATTGCCATACGCACATGTCTATGCAGTGTTTTGGGGAGCTATAGTGTGATGTGATCTCAATTTATAGAAAAGTTCATCAAAACATAATATACATACATTACTTAAACTGCAAGAATAATGCTACGCAGATTGAGTGCAGATTTACTAGAACAAGTAGGCAATCCTAGCCCTCCCCGATCAACACATTTTTGAACAGAAAATACCAAGGATCAGGAGTCCAATTTTATACTCAGAATTCTACAGAACAATGTCAGACACCTGGTTTCTCTTCATTAAGGGCAATTTGACTTACAAGTTTCACCTTTCTTATCTTCTCATTGCTGCCTTTGAAGCTTCCATTACTAGCAATTGGGGAAGAAGGAGAGTAACTGTTTTAGTAAGTCATTTTACCTTTTAGCACTTTAATCTCCTGTCCTGCAAAATAATCTCTAAACATCCTTCAGTTGTAACATTCTATGACTTGCTCTGCACCATTCAAAGCTCACGCAACCTCCACCTTTGTAGGCTCTTTGCCTTTGCCATTAGGAAGGTGCCCCACCCTGAAGCTGGGGTTGAGATAGATGTGTTCCTGACATTCTGAGCACCAAGCCTCAATTCCATTGAGTCTACTTTTTCCAAGTGATGTTTCTATCAATAGCTAGTACCCTATGAAGGGATCGGTAGGCTTTGTGAGTGATTCTGTCATTATCTACGACGTTGCCACTATAGAGAAACGTGTTCCAAGGTGTCTAAACAACTGTCCTAAAAAACAGACTTTTACATTTTGTTTAGAGGCTGGGAGCCTATATGAAAAGCATTCTGTTTTAACTACACATCAGCCAAGATTTAGGACTTAGAAATAAAACTGTAGTAGAAGGTTCATACTGAGAATTTAAAACATGAAGAAAACAGTGCATATTCAGTCAACTAATAGAACCCAGGTTAAAGATCTCTCTTATAAATACCAGCCTTCTGGTTGAGGTATACAATAGGCTCTTGCAATGGAAGAACCAAACTCTATTTAAAAGAATTTAGCTGGGAAGGGTAGCAGGGTTGGGAGTATAGCCAGAGGTTGTTTCACAAGTATAGTTAAATAGGATGAATAAGTTCTAGTGTTTCATAGTACTACAGGGTGACTATAATTAACAACAATTTATTGTATATTTTCAAATAGCTAGAAGAGCAGATTTTGAATGTTCCCAACACAAAGAAATGAAAAATGTTTTAGGTGATGGATATGTTAATTACCCTGATTTTAACATTACATATTACATATATATTTATGGAAATAGCACACTGTACTCCACAAATAGGTACATTACATGTCAATTAAAAATAATAAAAACAAAAAAAAAAGAATTTAAACAAGCCAGATATATGCTGACCCTCTTAAATTTTCAATATTGCTGCCTAACTAAAAAAAAATAAACTCTGCCATTTGAACTTCTATAATTATGAATTAATTTTCTCTGAGTATTGGCCATCACTTTACTAACATCTCTTATATTCACTCCAAAAGATTTCTCTAATTGACTAAGGGAAACATTGTTTAGTTTGCTGACATTTTATGACAAAACTGGATGAAATACTCTTGTTTCAAACATTTAAACATTTCCTGAAGTCTGCTTGGCAGGAACTGCATAGAATGCTAACTATGGAAAATGCAGTAGAGTTATTTGTATATAGCTATGTGGGATATAAAACATCATATATTTACATATTGTTGATAAATTGCAATAGTAAAAGTTTTTGACCTATGGTGAACTGGGTAACTTGTCCTGAAGAACAGCCAGTAGAACAAGTATCTTCACTGTTTTAAGTAACTTTCTTATTCTATAACCTTTTATTTTCTGCCCTTAAATGAAGATCTAATAGGTGATTGAGCCTAATATCTCAATTTATATCTTTACTTCTCTGACATATTCATTTAAGAATATAAAGATTATTTATTAGTTATAAATACAGTGTAATATTTGGATAAAATCCATCAAACCCTCATAGAGAGAGTGACTATATTACCTAGTCCAGAATTTATGTAGACTTCTGTACTTCTCTGTTTTGGTGAAGCACAACACTGAACCCTCGGAATTGGGGTAGAGAAGAAAACCCTCATATGGGTTTGCATAAGGGGGAAGATTAAATTCTTCAATCTCTATGTAGCCAAACAAAATCTTTCCTTTAATTGGACTCTAATGCAGTCAATAATTTTCTGTAGAGATCACAAACTCTCTTTCTCCAGATTGGTTCCCTATGGGAAAAATTTGTATCATAGGCAAACTACAGAAAATCCAAACTAGACTTTACCACCAAGAGCATAAAAGTAAATGGAGTTAAACTTACATTAATCCTCAGAGCACTCATTCTCAATGGGGCGATATAACAGTTAAGGGGATAAAAATTGGTTCTTGAGAGGAACAAAAATTCTTAGACATTACAATAATTTGTGGCCCTACAAAGCTCAACATCCCCTGACAAACTTTTATTCCTTAGTATTTAATTTCCCTCATTAAATTAAAAGAAATGTTTCTCCTTAGGGGAGCAAATATGAAAAAAAAAGTAGAGAAACACTGATTTAAAATTAAAGCCAAATTTTGTTTCTAAAATCTTTTATTCTTTCCCTTAAAATTAGGGCTGACTCATTTTTATCCAATTATCTGTTTATACTTTGATATACTTTCCATCTTTCCTTGCCTCTTAGCTTTTCTCTGATTCTCTCTTCATTATTTTGCTTTGCGCCAATAGCTGATGACTGGTGTGAACATCTGTACTGTGTTACTGATCTCTAAATGTTACCACTTGCTGAGTGTTAGACCTCTGTCATCATAGCAAAGTAGAAGATGCAACAGAGTCATAACTTGCAGACCTACCTGTGGCAAAGACTGACTACAGTGTTTATCCCCAATTCCTACTGTCATTTAAAATGTGGTAAAATGATGGCAAGAAAAGGGGCAAGGAAAAACAGAAACATCTTCCTTAATATTTCATGTTGGCTTCTCACTTGGTAAATTAACTCTAACATGTTCATAATTCTAATGCATATCTTTACAACTAGCCAAAATAGAAAAATGGGAAACAGAAAGCATTCTACTCCCATTTCTTAATTTTTACCAGCTACAAAAGGGCATGAAAACACACGAAGAGTGAACTTAATGACTAAAGAATATTAATGACTGCATCACCACTATAATTTACAACAATCCAAAAGTTATTACTCTTTATGAAATTTTACTAAAATAAATTATATAATTATTCATTTAAACTTTTTCCTTTGCAAAATATACAATAATGTGTTACAATGGAATGCAGCTTGCCATTTTGTTCAGCATGTGCATCCCTTACACTTTAAATTGAAGTTGGAAAGTAGAGAATCCTTCAGAGGACAGGAACATTGGTTTAGGAATCTGGGGACACACAATGAGACAACTCTGATTCATTATTTTACAATTTTTTGATCATTAGTCAACTCAGTTGTAAAATATGGACCATGCAACGTATTTTTTAAGTGTCTTATAAAGGTTTGAGGGCTGAAACTACCAGATAAGTATGCGAGGCAGCTTGAGGTAAAACAGGACAGTGGCCAGAAAAAGACCACACTGGGGCTCTGGTGTCCACCACGCTAACTTTCATTGCATGCACCATCAAGGCTCACACGTGGGTTAATTCTTGGATTCAATATGGTGTCATCGTTATGTTGGCTATATTTGCAAATTATTTTTGACTGTAACATAGCACAACAGCACTATACCTGAGAAGAAGTGAAATAGTTTTATTTTTTTCCAAATCACCCACAAAAGAAAACTTTTCCAGATTACAGCATCCTACTACTTCCCAAATTGAGGACAAAGGTGGAAGAGAAGAGATCAGAGAAAACATGTGTGTTACCTGCCACAGGTATTAATTCTTCTTCTTCTAAATATGAGATAAAATCTAGGAGAAATAAGCCTTTCAGAAGAGTAGCAGACCCTGTAGCTTACATGATTACCTCCCTCCAAAGAGTAGAAATCTGTTTTACTGACATCTATGAAACAAAAAAGGGCGTTGGCATTATTTATAGAGAACTAAATGCTGATTTGAGGAAGTTTTGTGTTATAGATTTAGCAGATGCAAAATCAAAACAAAAATGACTATACATTTAAATAGGCTTGAAAACGGAATTAGAGCATCACTCTTCAGGAAGGATTAGAGAAAATGTTTTATTCCATTATTATCTGGTTTGCTATGTTTCTTAAAATTCAGGGTTGATTTTAGCTACTAGTGATCAATTATAAAACCCAACTCACTTCTAAATTATGTTCTTTGGGGGACTTTTATGTAATTGCAAGAATTATATGCAATGTTTCATGAAAGGTATGTTAAAGAAAACCTTGTAGTTTTCTTTATAATAATTTATAATTTTTCATTTAATTTATAATTTTTCATGTAATTCAAGATGATGCTTGAAAAAATTTCTTCCCTGGAATTGAGATAAATTTAAGAAAAAAATGTATATTTGAGTGTCAACTTCATGTGCCAGCATGTCCATATGAGTTGGGCATAAAATCTATTTACTGAAAAGAAAATTATAGTACTACAACTTCTAAGTGTCAATACTTTTTGGCTCTGTGAAAGGAATTTTAGGCAACTTTGGAGGTATAGAATCTTTTAAATCAGTGAAATTCTACACAAGTTTTCTTCTTTCCTTGTATGTTTGTGAAGAAAATATTTAACATAGCTTTAAAATTTGCATAAATTGGAAGTATTGTTTAGTAAACTCAGTACATGTTCATGTCAGGGGAAAGCATAAATGAAGAAAGGTGGGCAGAAGGGCTTGGAACCTCATGCTCACATAATTAGGAAAATGCACAAGTATAAGAATAGGACTCTCAATTGTAGATCATTTTGCTTTTGTACTTGTTTTTTTTTTATTTTTCAGGGGTCCTTCTGTTTTGCTATTGTGGAGAAAGTAACAAAAATTATATCTGCGACATTTCCAATTTTTCTGCTAGCACTAAAAAAATAATCATAGCAATAGTTACAAAAAAAAGCTTCTATAAAAATCATCTGAAAATTGCCATAGACTTAAAGCATAATTTTGTTAGTGTGGTATTACTGATGTCTCTTAAATTTTCAAAATGGAAATTTCTGTTGGAAACTTAAAGTGGCCTTCAATATGTCCACTGTAATTACCCTGCATTTCATTGTTCAGTAATATGAATGCGGACTTGAACTACAGGTGATGTAGACATGGGCCTTTGTTTTTACACCGGTATTTCTTCTTAAGCAATGCTCCCTTTTTAGTCTTTGATCATGATGGTCACTTAAAATGTCCTTATGGTTTGTAATAACTTTTAAAAAAATCCTATGTTGTTTAATACCAGCAAGCTTTCTAAATAGGAAGTATCCAATAAGGTATCTTTAGGAGCCTGTTGTCTTTGGATCGTTGTATTATATTCCCATTGCCTCTGCAAGTTCAGTTCCTCCTCCTTTGCTTGTGCATCCTTCATTTTTTAAAAAAATCATTTGGCTACACAAAGCTGCCTCATGTCATTCTTTGCATACATCATCTCTTTTTTTCTCTCTTTCTGCATAATGGCCCAGCTTTCTGGGAGTAGCAGTTGTCCCGAATGTGATCCTTTACTAAAATGGGGATTGAATGAAGGTGGAGCACAAATTATCTGGAAGCAAAGGAAAATGAGGCATTTGGAAAGGACCCAGAAAAGAACAAATAATGAACCAGAGTGGCTTCGATGAATTGCTGTAGAGGGAATTCTTGGTTTTGACACAAAAGGAACACACGGACACCAAGGAAAACCTAGGGAGAGAATCTCAGTAGGAAACCTGCCTTGTAGGCTGCGCAGGACAGAGGGTTGAAGTCAGTAGCCTCCAGATATGAACAGAAACAAATGTATTTTATGACTAACAGTTAAGCATTCAAACATGCCGTTTTTTGGAACACAGAGTACTTTGAGGAGTTGACATCCCTTCATAATTCATGTTCATTGTTCCTCTAAGTAAAATATGTGTCTCCCTTTAGTTATTCTGTTAGGAATTGTACTTTAAAAGCAAGAGGACATTTTTGATAATGCATATCTTAAGACTTTTCATTAAAGTACCAAATTTAAATTCTACCTTTTTGTGCACTCTGACATTTTTGTCTGGCATTTTCATTAATTTTGCGACATACATAAATGTAGCTGAAATGTTAACTGATCAATACTTTGTCTCTCTCATGTAGCACTAGCGCTCCGTTCCCCAAGGACCACGCAGCAGAACAGAAATTAAATGTGTAAAATATCAAATGTTAATGTTAAACACAGCGGCACTTACTGTATAACGACAGAAAAGGCTAAAACAATTCCAAATGGACAGATGGTACCACAAATTATCTACAATCACATTTAAAGATTAAAGTTTGTCCTGTAAAATAATTCTTTGACGCACACTGAAGTGTGTCCTTTTACTGATAGCTCAGTTGTCCAATTATTTTCGTGCTCATTACAGTGAGAAATGACAGTACTGAAAAGAAAGAGAGAATGTGCACTCTTTTTTTGCCATGTTACACCCACTGACATCCACAAGAACACAAATGTCTGGTCAAGAGCCTGATGAAAATTAGGCCCAATTTATGAGACATTTCCATGTCTACAATAGATGATTCCCAAAGACAAGCAGTGCCTTCTGCACCGCACACATCTGTGTTGGTGCTTAGGCAGACAATATTCATAGTAAAATTGCACACAAAAATAAGGACATTCCCAGAAACGTGTTTGCTTATATTTTATCTATCACCTTCCAGACTGATTTCTGCCTCCAATATCATCAGCTGGCTTTAAACCTTCTCCACAACACATAGGTAGTGCTAAAGAGGCTGGAGCTGCTCTAACCCTACATTTCTTGTGCTCCTCACTTTAATTGACATTGGGACAAAAAGAAGCATTGTTTTTCTGCTTGGATTTTATTATTCTACATTTATTTTTGGATACTAAATTAGAAAAGAAAAATCAAACTGAATAGAATAAAGGCACTTAAACATTATAAAGTTTACTGATCTGGGCCCAAAATCAAGCCACGTAATGGTACAAATGCATGTGCTCCATGAGGCAGCTGCATTTATGAAAAAGTGGGCCAAGTGAAACAAATATTATAATAATAGACCCATGATCCATCAACAGGGAATGATGGGAACAATATGTTTGTAACAATGGGGTGCTGCTCATACTCTTCTCCTGATGGAAAGCAGTTCTTTTCAATAAACTGGCCAAAAAAGGCTCTACTTATGCAATGAGATCTTTGAAACATTTTGTTTTTAAATACTTACATCATTTAATACCTGCAAGATGAATAAATACCCTATAATAGCTTTTTTTCTGAGCTGTTTTGATATTAAAATTACAAGGTATATATTTTAAAAGCTCTTTTAGGAAGGAAATAATATCTGCTGTGTGGTCTTAGGCAAGGTACTTAACTTTTCTGTGCTTCAGTTTTTTCTTTCTGTATACTGGGAAAACAACAGTATCTACTGCACAAGGTTTTGGGGAGTATTAGTATTTCACTAATGTGTGAAAGCACTTTCATGAATTAATGCATGAAGAATTGTTCCTTGGCACATAGTAAGTTCTTAATAAATACTATTATTATATAATCTTTTTATATTGAAATTTAATCTGAGGTTAAAATAGATGATTGATAAAAGATTATGAAATAGCTCAGGTTTTAAATGGAAACTCCAGGGAAAATTGCTATAATAGTATTAAGCTATGTTTATCATGATTTAAATAACTAGCTTTGTTAGAGCAAACCCTTATTTACCTGGCATCATTAAAGAATGAGGTTCTTCACCTAAGAAAAATTTTCAGATTAATTGGCTAATTGATTGGTCAATTGGTTTAGTCAGCCATTTATATTGGGAGCTTACTAAATGCTAGATACTATTTGGATGATGTTGGAGTACCAGAAAGAAAAAGACATGATCCCATTCTCCTAGAACTCCCAGTGCAGGTCTAAATAAATGTTCGGTTTTGTTATTATTAGTAGTTGTTTTAATCACATTCAATAGAATGTAATCCAGCACTTCTGGTTTCCAGCAAAACATAGTTAATATTATTGTTTCTTCTCACTGTGTGTCCACATCGTAGTTTGTAGCTTCTTTTTTCGCCATCAGTGTCAGGAGTCCCTTTTTCTACCTTTATTGTGTTCGTCTCTCTTTTTTTGTGAGCCTCTTGCATTCAGCTTGTGTTTCATAAGACTGAATCTGTCAGACACTGACCACCAGCTAAGAGAGATACTATTGCATTTCTTTCCCAATGAACTTCGATCTCCTTACAGTGAAAATACTCAAGTAATATATAAATGTTCCTCAGTTGCTCAGTATCCCAAGCCTGATATATTTTTTTTAGAAATCAAAAGTAAATTGTAAAAAAAAAGGCTGCCATCTTGAATTCATTTTACATGAATGACCTCCAGAAGCCAGAAATTTATAAGACTTATACAACACATTGCAATGCTAAAGTGTTAAAAAATGAATGTTCCTGAACAAATGACATACTTATATACATTTCTCTGTTTTCAAAGTTTACAAACAGCTGTGAGGAATGACTTTAGAAGGAGTGAATCAAAAATGGCAGCACAACCTTCTGAGTAGAATTTTTTTTGTACCTGTTATATGGCCCCATAGAACCTGGAAGTAATATTATAAAATATACATAGGAACTCAATATCATTTTTTCTCACTAATGTCAAAGTGCCTCTTAGCTAGTGAAAAATCAGAATAAAGTTTGCTTAACAGTACCCTAATGTATTTATCATGTGAAAGAGTTACTAAAAGAATATTGAGAGACGGAGATTTTTTTCCTAGAACTTAATGATGATGACAATGACTTTCTTTAAGAATACAACAACGGGTCTATGAGAAGCAGGCTGCCTAACTTTCTGGTAACTTACAAGACAAAGGGACATACACACTCTTTGTTCCATGTGCTCAGACATTAATGAAAGTCCCATACAAGGCATGAGAGGAGGACAGAGCTCAAAGTACTAGACAGATGTGCATACACTCATTTGAATGGTAATACTAAAATGTTGATTTGTTACTATAATTAAGGCTCTTCTTGTAAGCCCCTATAATAAAGTCATATTCTGCAAAACTGGCAACTATAAGGAAACATAAGGTACTGATATTCTAGCAAACATGAAAATAAAATAAACAATTTCAAAAGGACTCCACTTAAACTTCAAACTGAAATCCTGAATAAGCAAAAATAACATGAGAAGAAAATCACAGCTAAAGCTCAGAGGAAAGTATTCTTTTGGATTTTCTAGCTCTGCCAGTTGGTCTCATAAGCAGTTTTTAAATAATCAAAGCAAAATTCTACAAGAAGAACATTATTAAAGTACTATTTGGATCTATCAAATTCTCACTTGTGACTTTTTAAAACCTGAAAATCTCAGAAATAATAAACCATCTCTTAAATAGGTCACATTCACTCCCAATTGATTCATAAATTAAAGCATTATCAACTAGCATTCTACTGCCAATGATTTTCATATTTTGAAAAAGTAACTATAAAACAAATGAAATCAAATTGAGGATGGTCAAGATTATTACTATTATTATTTTTCACAGTGAGTAGTTTTCTTGGCTCTCCTATTGGGATTTGGAATTATGCAATATGTAAAATTTTACTTTTTAACTGTCACAGAGAAAATTATACATTGGCTGAGATGTCTTGTGTTCCGGAAATCTGAGGGGGGAAAATGTATTCTTGGACTCAGACCTTGTACAATCCATCAGGTTCCTGCCCACGGCAAATCTGTCCAGTAAAGTCTTAAAATAGGAGTTTTTAAATGGCCACATCAACATAACTGTTACTATAGCCACAGAAACATGAAGCTATGATTACTGAATTTAATGAATAACAATGTAAGTAATACAGTATGATCATACCACAAAAGCAGCGAGACTCCTTGGGGGTGAATCCCAATCAAAGCAACTATTAACGTAGTATGCAGCATTTACAAGCACCATGACACAACGTTTCATTCTGATAAAGTTTCTTAGTAGCAGCTGTAAGGAAAATGAAAATATTATTAGAATTTGCGAGACTAAAAACCATTTGATATGCTGTAAAATTCTTTAAGCTTATTGTGATTTAAAAAGGATTCAGGAAGTTAATAAAGTTGTACAAACATACCAAGCAATTTGGCTCACAAGTTAAAGAAAAAGAAGTATTTCTGAAGAAAGTAGAAAGAATTGACTTAGAGCAACTTGTTAGCTAAATATGTATTTTAAAATAATGTTATATAGGTTGGAATACCTGGCCCCACAAAAAAAAAATTTCTAACAGATTAAAAAATTTTTTGCTACTTACATACTGAATCTTTATTAATTTTAAACTCTTAAATTTTGTTATGGTTTTAAGATTCTTTAAATGTTTTAATTTTAAGATATTTCAAAGTGAAATGTATAACTTGCTATGTTTTTATTTAGGGTCTTAGAGAAAAACGTCAAATATTGCTTTCTTATAGAAAGCAGGTTTTTTCACCATTTTAGTAGGATTCCTCTCTTTTTTACTATTTTATCTATCAAAAATCTGTCTACCATCTCTCTATTTGTACCTTTCTCTCTCTCTCTCTCTCCCCCCCACAATAAATCTAACTGATATTTTCTCATTACTTTTTCATAATTTTGTAGGTAGGGAAAAACTTATAGTAACCAAATACTTTATAAAATCTCTTATTAAAAATGTATATGAGAATTGATATAATTTAAATTTAAAGTTTAAAACTAATGCATACTACAGCTGTAAAAATGAATAGCTCATGTACTAGATGATAGTTCAAAAAATTACATTAGCTATATTAATAATTAAAATAATTATGTGTCTGCAGGTTAATATTTTGCTATTACCAAATATACTTTAATGATGATCTGGTATTTGTAAGAAGTAGCTAATAAAGATTACTAAGCTTACATGGAAAAAATACATGTGTGTAAATATAAATGTATTTGTAGACCAATTTTAACAAGTTGCTAAAATTGAAATTCGTTGCAGGCTAGAGCCTCCCTATTTGTTTTCCTTCTTGGTCCCTATCACCTTCCTTAAAAAGCTATTTTTGGTGAATTTATTAGATTAAAAATAAATTCAGGCTTCAAATGCCAAAAAAATTAATTAAATATTTAAAGGCACAGATAAATTCAGTATACTTTGTAGTGGTAGCAAATACATTTTATCTCTCTTAATTTGATGTAAACATTTTTTAAAAGGGGGGCTTATCACTTTGTCTTAACTTGATATCAAGCTTAATTTAAGATTGTAAGCAATAGATAGCAATAGATAGCAAGCTTAATTTAAAATTCCTTCAGGATAGAAAAATTAGATTTCCTGATTTTCTATTTTCTTACCTAAAAATGCCAATAAAAGTATACTTCTAAAAGATCATAGTTAAAATCTAATTAACAGGAAGATTTCCCTTAGAAGATGAAGCCCTCTTCTCATCTGGATTAGAGGGAAGAGCTTTATGCTGGGCTCACTTTACACACACCTGCATCATACCTGTGGGTGGTCTGGACATATATTTGAATCTCAGCTTTTGGTGTTCTCCTTTACACATACCATGGCAATCAAATTGTATTTTATGTTCAAAATGATCATTCTTTTGCTAAAGCATGAATACATATCCATTATATGTAGTACCTACATTCTCCCCTTTCCTTTCTGACCACCTCCCCCATCTAATTTATTAGTTTGGTATTGTCCCTGTTTGATCTTTTAGAGAAAGGGAAAAAAAAAGAAGAAAAAGAATGAAAAAAACAAAGAGCCATTTTCAATAAGTAGATGATCAAAAATTCCACAGTCATCCCCCCTCCATACCTCCAAAGTTTATTTGAATTTACTTAGATGTTTTACAGATACAATCAGGTCTTCCCAGAGGGATTAATCTTTCCTTGCATTTTACCTGTTTAGAGAGTCTGTTTTCCTCTTCAATGTACTTCTGTTCTTTGGGTATTAATGTTCGTAAGCTGGCTTTCACCTATACATCAACATATGTGTCTGTTATGGATTAATATATTACAAATGTTTACAAGTTTTTCACGCAGTTCAATTTGCAATAATTTCTAAAGTTTCAAAGTCGTGGCTGCTGTGCTCATAAAATATAAATGTATACAGTTGCACATGCATGCGCTTCCCTTTCTTATGCCGGCAGGCAGCGGCCAGAGCACAACCGCAGCAGCAGTCGCCAAGTATAACAGAAAGTGTGGGTGTGCCAGGCTGTGGCAGAAGCGTATTCTCCAGGATACATCAAGGTTTAGAGAAAATGAGGAATGACAGAAATTCTCTACAAATCAGGAACAAAAGCTTTCATGAAACTGAACTCTTTAGCAGTACAAAAAAGCCAAAGTTAAGACTTACAGCATTAAAAATCACATCTATTTCAAGATAGATGACCCCCTTTGTTGGCCCTGTCAGCTGCTTGTTTTTCAAGACGTAGGCTTTCTGTTCACCATTTTGAATCTGCGGGAAAAGGACATGACAGCCGTCTGTCTTGCGGTCTCCACTGAATACACTCTCTCAGTGACCTTTCACCCCCAGCTGCTGAAACTGACAGAGAACCCAAAACAACTGTGGCAATTCTGACAAGTACCTGTTCATTACCAGGATCAAGTCTGTCAGGAAAAATTAACTATCATGGGATTCAACATGGCCGTGAATTGAGTATGTTAAAATTTTTAGTGTTCTTATTACAGACCTTGGTTGAGAAATGACAGACATAGAGCTGAGAGTTTTTTTTTTTTTTTTCCATGAGCAAAAGCAACACAGAACAGTGTGTCAGGTGAATAAAACTTACAGACAGCAATGGTATAGCAACTTTGCCCAGAAAGTCAGCACTTCGATCCCGATCTTCGTCATAAACTGTCACTTCAAGAACTGAATGGATATCTTTAATGTTGCTGCATAATAAATATACATAAGAAAAAATAGATTTCATTAGTGGGAAATAAGAACTAGAATGGTTTTGGAAATTTAGATAGCTCCAGCTGATTTTTTATGTGTGTGTGTGTTTATGTATGTTATTTGCATACCCACGTACACAAGGTAGCTTGGTATCTGACAGAATTTCCCATAATGCACCTTAGTCGACTACAGTGATGATTCTATTATCTGGAACTTCGAACACCATTGTAATTTCAAGTTATAATTTTTTAATGAAATATAATTTCCCAACTGGATGGACACAGAATAAGTTATTGGAAAAAAAAATCAGGAAGTGGCACTGGTGTTTTTTAGACGTTTCCTTCTTCTCATTAGCACAATAATTCATATCTTCCCATTTTCCCCTCATAAAACACTACCAGATTTGATATCATCAAGAGTCACAGTATATTTTACATAATTATTCTTTTTCATAATAATAAGATATTTCCTTTCGTTTATAGCTCTCGCCAAAACATTGGTTTAGTTTCTTTTAGGTTTACAGTAAAAATTAACAAACATAGAAAATCGAATGGAAAAAACGTAACATTTAGCTGTTGTCCCACCCTGGAATTTAGAAATTAAGTAGTGTTCCATTATGTTCCAAAGACAACATGTTAATAAACAACTGTATGAGCTCTTCATATTTTTGTTTCTGGAAAATAAGCACAAATTGTTGACAGCATTTATTCTTTGATCAAACTGTTTACGAAGAAAACATGAATTAAGAGAAAACAAAAAAGTGAATATATTCATTACTGAAAAATTGCAACCACATGTGAGAAGAGGCTTTATCAGGGCACAATCAATTAATGGCTTTGATAATAATCAAACCTATTCATTCAATTATGCATTCCAGAGAAAAACACTCTCCACAATCTTCTTAGGAGTGCAAGTCTCCTGACCAGGCTTTTATCTCTTATAAAAATGTGGAATTCCTTAAAAATAAATTGGTCAGATAATTAAAGCTGATTAGTTCCTGGCTCTTAAAGCAGAGACATTATACGAAATTAATGAAGAATTTAGCAGTTTTTCATATACAAAAAATAAAATTATTGTAGAAAACTTTTAAAAAGTACTTCTCTTTGGAGAGTTTTCCTTTGTTCAGAGTCAATTTCTAAAACCTAGTTTTAAAAAACTGAACTTAGGAGATACTATAGTGTAGCATTGGCAGTTTGCAGTGCATGATTGAAAAGGTCTACAAACTTTTTTAAAACAAAAGGAAAATTAATGCAAAGGGTGTTTTGGGTATCTAGGACAATACTTAATATTCTTATTGTGCGAAAATGAAACAAACCAAAACTAAAGCATCTGCCGAATTCGTGACCAGATTGTTTGCTGATTTCAGCAATGAAACAAATAGAGCTTTGTCCTCCTTGGTGTCAATGCAATTGGGAAGAATTTCAATAGCAAGTATAAAAGGAAGAAGCAGTATGGCAATTCAGTTAATGGGAGCAAAACTCTTAGTCAAATCATAGAGAAAGGACAGTTTTAAAAAAAGGCTGTGAAAACGAAGAAAAATAGCATACCATTTTTCCCAGGCTTCACTCTCATGAAGGTAGGAAGTTAGGAAATTCATTGTTAGCAAAGGCAGGCCAGATGCACTGAGTTGTGAATCAGTTAAGAATAAACACATACACTGAAAAAAAAACCTCTAAAATAAGTACAATTTAATACCATTTCTGAAATGAGCCCAAGGTAATGCCTACTTACAACGTGAAGACTTTGTTCCACTCAGGATTGAGATTTTTGTAGACGGTATGTGTTAGCAGTCTATCATTGTTCAGTTCTACCACACAAAATGGGTCACTTTTACCTACAAGAGATTTTGGGTGAACATTTTTAGTATAAATAGCACCCACAGTTCACAGTGTCATGATCATGACAATATTTCTTTTTCAAAAAGTTTTATAGTAAACAAAATGTGAAGTGCAATTTTTAAAATTGCAAAAATACCCTATCAAAGTAGAGTTAGATGTAATTGGTTGATGTTAGCAATTGTTATAATTCATAGCTATTTAGAGCCTGAAAAAGTAAAAGAAAGAAAATTATATAGCTACCATTTCAATTTGCAATTTTTTTTACAAAACTAATACATAACTGCTAATTATGATAGAGAGTGTGACACATGTCTGTCCTTAAATAAGTTTTTATTTAATTCTATAATAACCATTTGAAAAGTTCAGCCCCTTTACTTTTATGCATGTGTTTTTCAATTCATCTGATTTACTAGTAATCAGGAATTTCTGATTCTGTAGCAGGAATTTCTAATCAAGTTTATTTTGCCAAAACTGCTATATTGCAGAATTACAACATTTTAATTGGACTAAGATTTAGTTATTTTCTTCTGAGATATCTAGGGCCTCACAGGAAGGTAAATTGGACCCTCTGAGGCAAAAAAAATTCTGCCACTTGAAACTTAACATCAACAATCAATCTGCATGTTAAAGAGCAGTATTTTTTTCTGTCCCCTGAAAGTAAAGGATTTAGAAATTATCATCTGTTTATAGACACTCTGCCTTGTCATATTCAAATCTTACCTATTTGGCAGTTATGTTTTGTGAAGTCCTCAATATTTTCGTAATGTCATATAATATGTTCTGTATTATAAGAACCCATAAAGTGAAAGGCTCTATGGGGGCAGCATTAATGATATTAGTGCAGCATGTAATTTGTTTGATACCTTATACAAATGACAATGAAATCAATATTTAGACAAAGCTGTCCAGAGGTCATATCTTTTAAACTATAATATTGATTTAGACTACATAAGAGGTTAATGTGCATATTATTAACTTTAATGATAAAGAATAATTGTTTTAAATGCATTGTGAATTGTAGCCACAGTAGTTTACACTTCTGCGAAAGCTTAAATATCATTGAAGATTTTCAATTAAATTTTAATGGGAAGGAATTCATTAGCTATCAGTGACACATAAGCTATGTATTCCCATACAGCTTTGTATTTACTTTCCATATAGTAATTCTTAAAATGAGCTGTACAAACTTTGACTCACCTTTAATTTAATTTATTAATTTTATATTAAAAAAGAGATTTAATATGTGTGTGCTAGTTCAGGAGCCTCATATATCCCAGGATAATTGCATAATTTAACATTATGGTGGTCTTCGCAATTTTGTATCTTAGGAATAATTTTTAATGAAGAATAGAGAACTGGAAATCTCCAAGGTCTGGTGAAAATTTTATTTCTGGGTTAGGATCTGTATTATCTCCCCCACCCTCACCTTCTTCATCCTCTTACCCTGCCTGTTACCTCCCTCACTTCCAACTCACATGCCCCATGGAAGATAGTGTTCAAAAAATAATATTTCGTTCATTAAAACACATTGTAATAGGTTTATATTTGGCATATCAACTTTATTTTCTTCCACAGAATTCAGATACAAGCATAAACAGGCAGATGAAAACTATTTTCAAAATATATTTAAATATAAGGTACTAGATAAGACCCTTCCCAATAATTGTGCCATGCCTTAGTGGTAGACAGTAGGCCACACGCATATGAAAAGTTGGGTGATAGTTTGACTGTAAATTCACTCATTTAACATATATTTATTGCTTACCAAGTACCAGGCAGTGTTATGTGTTGAGGAGACAGCAGTCAACAAAACAACTAAAAAAAAAAAAAAAAAATCCCTGACCTTATGAAATTTACAATGAGGAAGAAGACAGATAATAAACACATTCTATAGGATTTTAGAAGGTGATAAGTACTATGGAGAAAAATAAAAATGAGAAAGGTGATGGGGAGTGCTGGTATATATATGCAATTTTTAAAAAAAGGCTGTAGAGAAAGTCTCACTGAGAAAGTGACATTATAGGTAAAGAAATGAGGAGGTGAACGGAGGAGCCTGGGTTACCCAGAGGAACAGACTGTGCAAAGCCCAGGGAAGTGGCTATGCCTGGAGTCTCTAGAATATTCGGGATGCCAGTGTGACTGGAGGAATGGGTTGGGAAGGTGAGGGGAGCATCGCAGGTCACTCAGAGAGGTCTCAGGACAGTGGCAGGCCTCTGAAAGGACTTGGCTTTCACTCCCATTAAGAGGGGAAGTTTATGGAGGGGGTTGAGTTGAGGAATGACATGATCTGATGGGTGCTATTTGGAAAGCAAGGTGGAGAAAGGGCAATGGAGGAGGGAGGGAGAAGAGTGAGGAGGCTATTGCGATAATCCAGGGAGGGAAAGTGGTTGGATTCTGGATATATTTTGAGGGTAGAATCAACAGGATCTGCAGATGTCAATATTGAATAATCTATGATGACCTCATATTATTATTTGAAAATGGAAAACAGTTCATTGAGCTTAGCCAAGCCAGTCTTTCCCCCCACCCCCCAAGGACAATAAGCATTCAACAAGGTGCTCAGACTGGATATCTCTAGAATCTGACAAAGAGGAAAATTTAGGTAAGGGGAGAGCAGGCAATTTTATGTTTAATTTATATTCATCTTTTCCTTTGAAAAAGTTATCTTTTTACAGTTATCAGTAATGGATGCCCACATCAGATCTTTACACACTGTGTTATTTTTGACTAATTTAGAAAGCTTCCTTCTGCCACTGTATGATTCAAGGGCAATTAAAAATGAACAGCAATCTGAACCAAAATAATAGTAAATGCACAATATCAAGTTCTATGAACTTACCACTAAAGAGCATTCACTGCAGTTTTATCTTAAAAAAATGGCTACACATAGCTAATGTGCTTATCTGGTTTGCTAAATAATGCTTTAAATGACTGGCTTTTCAGTTCCTAAATTTTGCAGCCTTGATTATCTGCCACTTAAACAAACAAAACCAATCAGAGGAATACTATTGATGGACCTAACCAGTAATTATCTCCTTAATTATTCCTTCCTTTCATCCTTTTGTCATTCCATTTAGACTCTATGACATGCTACTCTGCTTGCTGAGAGTACCTGGGCTGTGGGGTTGACTCTAGGATGGGGTGTGGATGTCTATAAAGTGCACTATGTTCTCTAAAGCTCCAGAGAGTGATACAAAGCAGTGCCCTGCAATGTTCTCATTCAATGCTTTATGGCTAGAGGTTCAAGGAATGAAGGCAGTATCCAAAGTTGAAATGTATTTTATTTCTCATAATTTTTGAGTATTTAAAGAGCCTAAATGTTTGAGAACACAGATTTTCTTGTCTCCCTCTGACTCATTTTTGTCATAAGACTAAAGCAGACCTGTAAGTACCAACTGGCTCTTCCTTAAGCCCTATCATTTTGGCTAAAAAAGTTCACATCCCTTGGCAATGCAAGAAACTGGAGAATTTGGTTTAGATAGAAGACCGAAATTGCAGCAGTGCTGGGCGAGGGCAGGGACTGTGGGATTGATTGTTTTACCCATGACAGCTAGAAAGGAATCAGCCTTCTTTGAGAACATGGCAGTTTTCCATGTTGACAATTTTCTCGAGAGACATAGAAATTGAGTCTCTGCTCTGCTCATCCCAGAATTATAAGTCTGATTAAGACATAGTCCAGCTCTCAAGCCATGCAAAATTTAGAAGCCATGATAGACATGTAAATACGCAATTATGATGCTGGGTTGTTAAGTGTCATAATAAAGGTAAGTGAAGAGTGCAATGGGAGCAATGGGAAGGAAGCACGTCATTCTACAACCCTAGAACAGGAAGGGGGAAAGGATGTGAAGACTTTCCCAGGGGAGGTGACTCTCGTGGTCTATGGTGATTGCACATTTCTCTCACCAGTGTTTTTAGAAGTGAAGGACAATAACATAAAAAGTGTACTTTAACAATTTATTATCAGGAATATTTAGCTTAAATCTATTTGTGTATCCCTTTAATAAGTTCTTTATAAGACAAAAACTTAGGTGTTACATAACCACTATAAAATAGATACTTAAAAATATTATATTAGGACTGATGTATTTATCCATAATCTAGTTATTAATAAAAACTAAGAGCTATTTTTTTCCTATGGAGTTTTATCTTTAAAAAAAAAATCTCCCAAAGGAATTCACATTAGAAAGAGACTCTTTTACACCCTAACTCTAAAACAGAATCTACAACAGATTTTTAAAGCATATACTTTACTACCTCAATTATTCTTTTGGTGAAAAGGCATTCCTATAACAATGAAAACAAACATCAGAATTGTCTCCAATGAGGGTCTTTTCTGGCGATCTTCAAAACGGCACCAAGGATTAAACGGGGTGCACTGACTAGCTAATTCTCTCTCCTTCTTAGTCCTTGCTCTTTAAGGTCACAACACTGACATACTGACAAAGAACTGTGGGAAAGTCTGTACCGCCCCTGCTCACTCGCTACCTGTTTTGTGGGCAAAGGGACGAGTTCAGTTTGTGCAAACTCCTGGATTGAACATTAAAGTCACTCAAAAGATGCTGAATGATATTCTTGCTCCCAGAATAGAGAGCTAATCCTGATCCATCCCTGGTGGGCTTTGTCCAGGGTCCTTTTGCTCCTGACAAGGAGCATAATTTTCTGGGTGTGATGTGTTATAAAAATGTGTGTGTGTGGATACCCAGTGACCACCTCTTTGTTGCCATGTCTGAAAACATAGAAGGCTTTCAGTAGTATGGAAAGCAATTCATACCCATGAGGGCCTTTTATTTGGGGCCTACCTTGCACAAATAAAGCTCTTTGGTTTAATTTCCTCAGTTGCCACAGTTTGAAATGGCTGTAATCTTTTTTTAAAAAATTACAATCAAGGTTGCCATCTGTCCTTTCTACAAACTGGAAATTCAATCAGAAAAAATAACAATGTTATAGTCGAAGGACTTCCATTGGGCCCATCAGAACAAAAAGCAATGTATGTTGAAGATGTCTTCCAAGTCTCCTCCTCTTATCACTGAAGATGTGGTTTTTGACCTTAGCTGTTTTCATTGACTGACCTAAACATATTTTAAACATCTGATTGGTAGAATTAGATTAACTGACACTCTTCACACTAGGTCCCCACTAGGTCTGATTCTGGGACTGAGCGGTAATAATAGGGCTTCTCTTTTCCACCAAGTCTTGAAGCAGGTTTCATTATGGCAGGGAAATCAACACCCTAGAGTTGTGGCTCTCAAGCTACTAGATTCAATACATCTTTATTTTTTATATTGAAGATTTGATAATGCATAATGTCCTCTTTACCATCCCGAAATAAAATAAAACTGATTCATAAATGAGTTCAAATTTTAATATAATGCCTGAGCTCTATTATAAAGGAAGACTAAATAGAAAGTTGTTTACAAATAAAAATATGCCTTGATTTATTTAACAAATACTTATCGATAGATTCACGGCTGATGGATACAATGCACACTAACAGGGTGAAGGGCACCCTTATTACTTTGACTTGAACTGTACAAAAGCAAATTATATAACCAAAATGTGTGTACTCCTGTAAAATTCTTAAATTTAAAAAAGAATACTTATTGCGTGCTTAATGTGTCAGGTCATATGAACAAAGAAGGGAAAGGTAAGGTCTCTGCTCTTTTAGAATTGATCTGGTGGGTAGGGGAGGAGAGAAAGAGAATAAATATTGAGCATAGTGAATAAGGAGACTATATGATATGTTAGAGAGTAATATATGTTAATGGAAAACAGAAAAACAGAGTAGAATAAGGAGTTTGAAGGGGGCATGGAGGGGCACAGCACATAGATTTAGTTAGGGTGGTTGGAATAGGTCTCCTTGAGGATGTGAGGTCTGAGCAAAGAACTGAAGGAGGTGAAGGAGTGGCTAAGTGACATCTGGAGAAAAGCGATCCGGGTAGAAGAAGAGCAAGACCAAAGCTTGGTGTGCTCAGGGCCTCTGATAGTGGGACCCAGTGAACAAGTGGGAGATTAGTAGATGTCAGAGAAGTAATGGGGTACCAGATCATGAAGTGCCTTGGACACCGTCCTAGGGTCTTTGGTGTATACCAAGTGAAATGGCAGCCATTTGCAAGGCTTGAATAAATAATTCTATGCATTTATTGCATTCAGGAGGCAATCTAGGCTCAGATAATAATGAAACAGGTTTTAAACCTATATCAATGTCTATATTTAGTCATGCAGGACTGAATTTCATTACGTAAGATTGTCTGATGACTTGTAGGACATTTAGCATCCCCAGCCCCAGCTACCCAGCACCAGTAGTGCTCCGCAATCATTGTGGTGACTAAAGTTGCCTCAAAACTCTCCAAGACACCCAAGGGAACAATACTACCCTCTCCCCAGTTGAGAATCCTTGCCCTACAGCAACAATTCTTAAACATTTTGGTCTTAGGAAGTCTTAAAAATTATCAAGGATCTCAAAGAGTTATTGTTTTTGTGGGCTATATCTTCCAAAACTTAACATTTTAGAAATTAAAAATGATAACATTAAAAATACATATTCATTCACTAAAAATAATAAAAAATCCCATGGCATGTTAATGTCAGAGTAATCAAACCTTATGTAGACTTTGGAAAACTCCATTGTACATTCATGAGAGAATGAGAGTGAAAAAAGGCAAATAACATCTTAGTATTATTATGAAAATAGTTTTGAATTCACACATCCCTAAATTGGTCTTGGGGCTCCCCAGAGGTTCCTGGAACACACTTTGAAAACTATGACTAATGGAAAAGATAAAGCTCAATATAAATATGAGTTTATTTACCTTGGGGTCTAGAACTAGATGAGAAAGAATATTTATAGGATTGTGTGTAACTAGATGCATTCTTGAGTCCTAGAATTGAACCATCTTGATATATGCTGAAAAGCTCAAAATTTATAACAAAAGAATGAAAAGTGAAATGAGACTGATGAGAAACTGAAAAAGAAAGAAGAGGGAAACCATGGGATCTATAAAATGAGGAGAGGTGGTGAGAAAATTATGCTCAAGCTTTTAAGAGTTTAGATATAATTTATCTAAATTATAAGATATAATTTCTCTAAATTTTTAACATAATTTGTTAAAAATATTTAAAAACTTCATTTTCAATGCATATTTAATATAGAAACTATCAATATATGCAAGTGATTTGTTACAAGCTTAGAAACACAAAAGTTTTCTGATCGAAAATGAGTATAAAAATATATTATAAGCTCTTTTGTTTTTGCAAGCCTTCCTAATTTACCTTAGGATTTATGGTAAATTTATATTCAATTAGACTCCCCTGCAGAAAAGCATGAGATTTCAGATAAGCTTCCCTGTAAGTAAAGTAATTAGCTGAAGAGATCTTTTGCAGTGAAATGAAATTCTTTAGGCTTAAAAAAATTAAGTACTGTATTAGGTGATTACACTTTTTAAATTTTTGTTAACTAGCCAAATATAATTGGAAATTGGAAATTGTCATCTGCCAAGGCTTTGCCTTTAGAATGATGTCTTTATCTTTTTTATTATTCTTCTACAAAATATCTTATCCAAGAGTCTGTTATTCATCTTGGTATCTACTGTAGTATCTCAGAATTTGAGGGCCTGGAAAGAAGGCTTAGAGGCCAAGTTTAAAAGCTCAGGTAGGTCTTGCCCCCCCTACTTGCAACCAGGGGGTTCTTCAGGTTCTGATTCAATAGTTCCAGTGATAGGAAATCATCACCTCCACAGGAATCTTCTGATCTATTTTTTTGGCAATTATAATTTTTGGAAAATGATTCTGCACATAATATATAAAATTATGTCTCCATAGATTTTATCTGTTCTATGATTTGCCTTCTGTAGTAATTTAAAAATCTAAATAAAATGATACATGTAAAGGGAGCAGCATCTGTCACATAGAGAATGACCAATGTGCCTTACCTGCCCTCCCATGTTGGATATTGTGGATGGCTTGCCCAGGACCCGTTCTAACTATTTTCTAGTGTCTCTTTTTGAACTACAGAGGCTGTGAAGCCCAAAGTGACATTTCTAGACTCCCTTGCAGCTAGAGATGCAGATGTGATTTAGGTTGTACAAGTCAGATGTACTTGTCTAAGATTTGAGATTAGAACTCAATTAACTGAGAGCATATGGCGTCCATTTCTTTGCTGTAGACTGAATGTGGGAGTCCTGTAATACACAGTTGTCACAGCATCTTGTGAACTTGCTAGTGTCAGTAACTCCTTGGTTCTGCCCTGTGGCTTTAGTATTAAATTCTAGAGACTGAGCTTAGAGTCTGTTTTCTTAGGCCCTTCTTGTCCCCAAAGATTCTGTGATCTGTTTAATGCTCTATAATAAATCTCCTTCTGATGAAATTTGCCAGAAGGAAATTTGCTCTCTGTACCTGTACCTTGGCCATTACCCACCTTGCCAGCTCATATCTACACTCTCCTTATGACAGGCCTTTGGGTAATCGACAAAAGAAATCTTTACCCCTCAACATTTATCTTTCTCCAGAACAAGTAAACTGGTGGCTTCAGTGGAAAGTTCTGGATCAGTATGCTTGCTCTGTGATTTATGAGTTTGAGTGTGTGTGTGTGTGTGTGTGTGTGTATTGGTCATGGACAAATTACTTAACCTCTCCACACTTCAGTTTTCTAGTTTTTAAAGTGGGGATAACAACAGTACCTAATTAGGTTGTTGTGAGATTGGTTGTGATAATCCTTGTACCAAGCTCAGGGTAGTATCTGACATGTGATCGGGGCTAAATAAATGTGAGTCGCCATTGTTATTGTTATTGTTATTATTATCATTATCCTAGAGCTATTCTCAATTGACTTGATTTGAAAACACCAGATTGAGAACATATTCTTGTTAATCAACGTCCTTCTTTAAAGAGTGGCTTCCAAAATTGGATTGCATATTCCAGTATATGTGATGAGTATCATTCTCAAAATTTCACTTTTATTCAATGTAATAACATTGATGTATGTATAATTCACTCTAATGGAGTTTAAACTCAACTCAAATCCTAAAGTATTTTCTGTATTTTCTACCGTTAAAGCAAGACATCCCTGTTTTGTACTCGGGAAAGAATTTAGATCTATAATTTTTAATGTTCATCTTGTTGAATTAAGCCTATTATTTGTCTGCTGTATAGTACTGTATACATACACTGGTCTCACATAAAATGAATTAAATAGCCTTCCTAGCAACTGTGATAAGGAAGCAGTCAATTATCTCCTCAAAGTCATTAGTAAATACGCTGAGCAGTTTAGACCAAGGACAGAGCCCTGTGTCTTTCCACTTGGCATCCCCATTGACATCAATCCTTTAATAATCACTCTTTAGGCTTGACTGTTTAGTCATTTATGACTCTATACTATCATATAATCACAACATCTCTGTAGTAAGATTTTTTTTTCAAACACCTAGTTAAATTTAGATTCTCTCTATCTGCAGCACTTCTCTGATACATCGTTCTAGAAAACGCATCATTTAGCCACATAATTATATTTTAATATATCAAAATATAAACAATTTTAAACAGTGATTTTAGCATCTAAAAGCATTTCTTCAGGCACTGAGTAAAATCCTGGGACTAACCTTCCAAGCCAAATCAGCAATTTGCTATTTCTTTACTCAAAGGATCATTTTGTAATCTTAGTTCCACAGAACCTAATTAATTATTTTATAGTATTTCTCTTTCCCTCATTTCCCATTGATAGTGGGACCACCACTTTCTCAGCCCATAGTGCTTCACCTCTAGAGCATATCAGACCCAATTATTAATCTCTTTTGTCATCCCACCTATTCTTCCAGAGCCGTATCTTCTAACCATGTGACCTGCATATGAATCACACATGATTTCTGTAATTCCCTTTAAAACACTGGCTCAGACTCAGGCCCTGTCAGTTCCTGTGCCAAATTAACATTTTCATTTCTCTTTTCAGAAATATTTGATAACAACTGTTTGGTTTTAGAGGAACACTTTTGCATTTCTAAATTAGAATGGGACTAGTTTTAAAAAATGCAATTACTGAGAGAAAGTAACTTTTATTTCTATGTAAGATGTGATGACGGAAGAAGGAAGAGCAATGAGTTGCTTTCTTTCCTTGTGATATTTTTATTTGTTAATCTCATTCTATAGAGATTTATACAATATTAATACATTTATCATGCATGTGTGTGTAACATTGTTTTCTAAATTAGGTATGTTATTTGATAAGAATATGAGATGTTAGACATTTTGATGCATTATAAGCTGGATTAAATGTCTTTTCAAAGTATAGTATCTGCTAAAAATCTTCTATAAGTATAATTATTAAAAAGCAAATGGGACATTAGCTTACATAATAAAAATAAAGCATACTTTGCTTGGGAAATTTTCAATACACTCTGTTAAAACTTTAGGGGTTTTGTTTCAAGCAATATAATTTTAAGATGTTAATAGAGTAAAAGTTAGAAACTAAGAATATCTGTATATAATTCTCATTTATTTGGTAAATTATTTTATCCTCGATAATCCAGAAATAGTACCCCCATAATATGCTGAAATAAAAAAAAAAGAAATACTGAAAACAGAAATATGAAGGATTTTTATTCTACTTTACACGGTACTTTCAATGGAACTATGTAGAATTTAAAGGATTTATATTTTCTCTTCTTGCAACATAAGTTTTAAATAATGATTATAAAATCCAAGGCTGCATTTATCAGATATCATCAATGTTCTTAAATATGATGATGGCAATTAAAGGCACATGCTATTACAAATTCAAACTGCCACAATTCTATAAAAGAAACAACTTAGCTACTTTTTCCAATAAAGCAATTGTATTCTGTGAGCTATCTGAAGCAACAATTGTATATATATTATGCAATTTGCTAGAGTAACCCACAAAAAGTTAATTTTTTTAAAGGACAATATCTGGTCTATGTTATGTGTATGTGCTTGGTATTTCTCCAACTGTATATAAAACTTTCAAAGAACAGACTTGCCTTTTTCTATACAATTGCCTTTTCATTTTCTTTCTCTGAATAGACCCATAATGTTCAGGGAAAATACCAAGAATAATAAATCCAAATCTCTGTATAAAATATACCTTCATGACACACTCAAGCTGGAAATCACAGGAACCAGTAAAAATGCAGGCAGCCTACTGATAATGAGGTCAGAAATACAAATAAATTTACTTTTAATGAAGACTGGAGGCACAGTAATCAAAGTGTTAAAATTCATTTCATGCATATCTCATTTGCTTCTTAGCTGATATTTACCACGCAATTCTGTGAGAAAGTAGAGGCCTAAGATGCTCCAGATAAATGGCTCAATTAATTGTACAGAGGTAGACCTCTTTGAGCTGAGCCAGAGCTGTGAGCTCTTTATTAAAAGCACTATTCTGTAGCCCATAACCTTGTTCCTTGACTCCTCTCTGGTTTCCAATTTAAACAAGTCCCCATGCGGCCTGCTCTAAAGGGCTTTGTCTCCCTGTCATTGTTAAGAGAGCTGAGGCATCCTGGAAGTGTGAAATCAGACCTCATGAGTTGAACGGTTCCCCAGGGAACGCCGGACTGCGCAGAAGGTCAAAGTCATGGGCCGGACCATCTAAAAGTGTCTGATCGCCAGTCTGTGACACAGCAAGTTGGGGGTGGGGGTTGAGGGGGTGGGGGCTAGACTGAAGAGGACTGAAATTGAACACATCTTAATTAAAGCCCACAGACAGCAAAACAAAATGTTTTCTAGGCAGCCTGTCAAATGGGGCTTAAATTTAGCTCTGCTAATGAATCTGAGCTGCTAACTGTTATTTCTTAAGATAATAAGACTCTCACGGAAGCTGATAAAAAAACTGTAGCATGTCTTTTTCTGCTGTTTTGTTACTTAAATATTTTCCAACAATGAAGACAGTTTTCCAAAAGAAAAACATGGGAAAACTCTATGCAAATAAAGGGGTAGTAAACATCTCTTAATAACTAGTAGGTTTCCAGACTACAGGGCTGGCAAGTCGCAAGTCTTATATGCACAGCCTTGTTTTAGAAAAAGATGCATTCATTTAATGGAACGATGTCAGTGACAGATCCTGTTAATTGTAAAATTCTTTCTCTCTCTCTCTCTCTTCCTTTTTCTCTCCCTCTCTTGTTTTCTGAAAAAGATGGTGTATTAATTTGACAGATCAATTCACCTGGGGTGGAGAAGTTTTATATTAGTGTACCTTTTAATACAGTGAAAAGGTAGGGCATCTTTTGAAGGGTTTCACAGTTCTCCCATATCACTGTTTCTGAAACTGAGTGGCTGGTCTCCCTGGGGAGGTTACGACCTCTTCCTCAGGAGGAAAAGAAAAAGAAAAAAACACACACACACACACACACAAAACCACTCCCCCACCACAACCCAGGGGAAAACGAAGGGGAGGGGCTGAGGAGAAGAACTCTCTTCTCTTTCTTCTCTTGGAACTTAAAAGAACCAAAAGGCCAGGTCTAAATTAAAGCCTCACTCAATATAGAAGACTTCAAATGTTCTGTTGAAGCAGAAATTAGGCCCTGCTCAAGGATAAGAAGAATCAGAAGCTAGAAAAGACAAATTACAATGTGAACTATTTCCTACCACCGAAAAAATTTTCCCTCCTTATTGGCCTTTCCTCACGATCTGTCCAGTTTTAAGGAACACTTGATTTAGCAGTAGAGAGAATCTTCCCCAGTGAACGCAGGGCCAGCCAGTCTCTAGGTTTTGCTTTGATGGTGCAGAGAGACATTAACCTTTTCACTGGTTAGTTGAAAGCTAAGTAAGTTGTACTGAGAGGAATTTTTTCAGTTACTCAAACTTTTTTCCCTCACGAAGAATTTAGCTGACCAACTTTTCAAACCCGAGTGCTACTTTCTCAGGCTGTGAAAGGCTGCCCACCATTTGACTGAAATTTCAATCCACTCTTGTGCCTCGCTCAATGCATGTGTATGTGTGGGAGTTGTAAATTGAGGCCTTAACCACCAGAGTTAATCTCTTTTTTAAATCTGTATTAACCTTAATGATTTGAAGTGCACTGTCCAACACTGGGCTATTGAGATGGAAGAAAAAACTACCCTCAACTATCAACAGTTTATTAGGGGCTTAACTGAAGTGACCTACTGTAGTAGTGTTCAGCTGAACAAGGCTATAGGCTTTTTGTGGAAAGGGAAAGAATTGAGGGTTTCATTAAAAAGTAATTTGTGCTTTATACTCACTCATTCAAAGAGAGTCTCAATTGCTCTTTATTCACACAGAGTTAATACAGTATCACAATGTTTCTCAATGAATGTGTTGTAACAAAAGAAAAATTTTACATTTTGAAAGAGAAAAATTCTTTGTAACTGCAGTAAGATTGATGGCTACTTAAAAGATTATAGAATCTTTCTCTCTTGTGCTCATGTTTAATGATGGAATATTATAATTTAAAAAGTTTTGCTTCAACAATGGAAGTTTAACTTTATGCTCGGCTCATTACAAATATTTTAAAAATAGAGCTAAGTTGGTCAAATAAAAATCGGTCTTGTTAGACTTATCTAGAAAAAAAGTGTTCTGAAGCTAACCAAGTACCTCATAGGAATAGCCTCATTTGTACCAAATCAGGAAATATTCTTCTCTTAGCACAGAAAGTTATCAGTGATTTAAAATCTCCCCTCTCCATCCACAACACTCCTAAATGGATGCTAATTTGAGGATGTGAAGACAGCGCCATTCCCTCAAGTCCCTCTTTTCAAACTATTGTTTCATATCTTGAGCTTGACTGCTACTATGTACTGAGACATACATCGTATCTTTAAAGTTCTTCATTAAATGACTAAGAGCTAAAGTAGACAAAGAGCTTACTTGTACTTTAAATTTAATGACAAAAATCAGGAAGCATCAGGATATATGTAAGTATTTATCCTTTTCAGAAGTAAAGATTATTTTACCAATTGGTGGTATATTCAGACTTTTCTGACTTAAATATATAGCCCTCAATTTTTGCTGCCATTACAAATGTCATAAAGACCACAGAAGGTCTAAGAGTGAGCAAGGTCAAAGACTGAATTATCTTCTTGCCCCTGAATAGTTCAACATCTCTCTTGCTCAATTCAGAGCACATTAGATTATAAGGTCAGCACAGAATGAGGAATCATTAGATTTATATCCCTAAAACTGGAGAGGAAAAAATGGAGACTCAGTTATTTAGTATTCTCCAAATTAATGTTCATTTTATCAAGTCAAAATTATGTCTCATTGACTCCCTAGGGAAAAGGCTATTGTTACTCCCATCAATTTACATAGAACCATTAGGAAAGAAATATCTCTATTTTTTCCAGTTTTGAAAGAACATGTACTTTCACTTCCACAGTGGCATATAGGCCACTGGGTTAATGCAGTTTGCATATTCATGAAGTTTAAAAATCAATGACAGCTTCTCTCCAAGAAAAGAAAAACTTATATAATTGTATTCAATTGTAAAATAGGCAGGTATCTAAGCTCTTGATGTAACTGGTACTTGCCTTTTTCTTTAAGAAATTACTGTGCCCAGATTAATTTAATTAAAACCATACCAGAAATAAAATTCATAAAAAAGGAAATGAATAAACTTAACATTCATTAATTGTTTAGTACAAGGAGCCAAGTCAGTATATATGCAAAGAGATCACAAACTACTTTCTCTTCTACTATCTTCAGGTATGCCTATTTTGAAAAAATATGTGACAGTTGTTACCTTCTTGGTTCCAATGAGTTGATAATTACCTCTTTAAAGAAAATGTAAATTCCCACCATTTTTATTTTTATCACACAATAAATAATCATTCGACACTAATATTAAAATTTTAAAATATCAAAGTTTGGAGCAAACATCTGCTATTTTAGTTTGAAGGCATGTTATCTTTTCATTTGGTTTTAATCCTGTCGAATAAATTAATGAAAGGTACAGTGATTTGCAGACCCTAGGATGGTAGGAAAAGCACATTTCCTTTCAAACAAGTCTGTTACCTCTTCAGTGTCATCTTGCTAAACATTCACAGTGTAATTTCCACAAGTAATAAATCTGTACTTTCAGAAACAGTGATAGTTTCACCAAAATTGTTCAAGACAGTCCTATTTATTGTGTAATTTAAGATGTATAATTTAAGGAATAGCATGAATATCCCCCAAATCCTTATGAAATGAAATCATAAATGAATGGTCACATGGTTATAAACCCCCAAAATGATTTAATTTGGGAAATTGATGAAATAATTGCCATCAGCCCATTTGTTAATATATCACAGAAACAGCAATACCCAAATCAGAAAGCTTTGAGAGCCAAAACTCATTTTGGCATTTTTACAGGCCCGTTTCCTAGTTTAAAAAATTCCAATCTAGATACTTAGTTTAGGATCCAGAATTATCTCTGGGATGTGCTAAAGAATTTGGACAACTAAGAGATCAGATCAGCAACCCAAATATCAATAGTTCATACAAAGTTCTTGAGTATTATATATCTAAACTTCTCAATGAACTGTGCAACGGATTTCATACGTTTGAATTCCAAGTATTGATGCTATGAGGGAAGCTGATGCTGTCTGAGAGAAGATGATACAACATTGCTCTAATACCTGAAAAAATGACAATACCTGGGAAATATATTCCCATTACATTGATTAAACTTTGGAGGAGGCAACAATTCAAAAGTTATCTTGCATTTCATTGTTTATTTTCAACATATTACCCTGCCTTTAAAAAGCAAAGATAGTATAAAAGCAGGGGGGTTGGGCTGGGTGCAGTGGCTCAGGCCTGTAATCCTAGCACTCTGGGAGGCCATGGCGGGAGGATCATTTGAACTCAGGAGTTCGAGACCAGCCTGAGCAAGAGCGAAACCTCTGTTTCTACTAAAAAAATAGAAAGAAATTAGTTGGATAACTAAAAATATATAGAAAAATTAGCCTGGCATGGTGGTGCATGCCTGTAGTCCCAGCTACTTGGGAGGCTGAGGCAGGAGGATTGCTTGAGCCCAGGAGTTTGAGGTTGCTGTGAGCTAGGCTGATGCCACCACACTCTAGCCTGGACAATAGAGTGAGACTCTGTCTCAAGAAAAAAAAAACAGGGGGGTTGGCAAATCTTTGTAAAATCAACCCTGAATCTTTACTTTTAAACTATTTACTTTGCTGATCCAGTTAGGCGAAATGCAGAGTTGGGTTATTAAATGGTTGTATGTAGACTTTGCATGCTGCTGATACATGGAATAGGAGAATTGCATCATTTCTTACCTGTGACGTCAGCGGCCATCAACCCTTCTGCTCTGATAACTTTCACCTGGAGAAATCCCACATCTTTCAGGTTGTGAAATATCCTCAATGGGCTCTGCAAGACCACAACACTGGTGTTAGAAAAGAAAGGTCCTAAGGACTCTCAGAGAGTGTTCTGAGAATACACGAAGTTTTATAGTTTATCTCAGGATACTGTTTAAAGGGGTTGAAAGGGTCATTTGTGTTTCTTCAGTACAATTTACCCCTCTACCATCATGAATGTGCACACACACACACACACACACACACATTTATGTAGGCAATTGTTGTCATGTAGGTAGGTTTTCTGAGAGAATAAAAAAAATTCCATATTTACTTCCCATAAATAAGTATCAACAGATGGTGAACAATAAGTTATGGAATAGATATGTCTGCTTTCTACCTTCAATATCCTCTACCAAAGCACACTAAGAAGAAATCTTTCATCTGATGGTTTGGAGACAAATGATTCTTTTTTTTTTTTTTTTTTGAGACAAGAATTTGCTACGTTGCCTGGCTGAGCTTGTCTCAAATTCCTGGAATCAGGGATCCTGCCACCTCAGCCTTCCATGTAGCAGAGACTACAGGTGTATGCTACTACACCTGGCAATGATTCTTAATATTGAATTTTAAGTTGTTGACTGTGTAACACTCTTCAGACTTTAGGGGTAAGAAAGTCAATATTAGACTAATTGTTTTTGTCTGCTGTTTTCTTCTTCATGAGTTTTGGAAATTGCATGTGCTAGATGAGGGTTAAATTATCTAAAGACTATTTTCTAATATTTATTTCAAAAGAATTATGCAGTTCCATAAAACTTTTAAATAAAAGACTTACATAGTCTTTTAAAATAAATCAAATTGATGACTAAAAATAAATTCAAGAGCGGTAATTTTTCTTTATTGTTTTAGTTGCTATTTTATTATGTATAGAAGTAGAAGTATGGTAACTTGGATAGAAAACCCAGATCCAAATGATAAAGTCTATTTCACTTCATAAATTAATAATGGTGATGTTTTAATAAGTATAATACTTATAGAAATTAAAGGAGAGAAACCAATACAATAATTTGGAAGTCTAATTAATGGGCACAAATACTTTGAGAATGAAATAGACCTATAGAATGCCGATATGCATTTATTTATTTACACTTCATAGCATTTTTCTTTTACTTCTACTCAGTAAATCAAAGGTACTTATTTATCATAATTTTTAAAATGTTTCAAGACCAGGGACCATAACATATTTTTGCATAATAAAGTTATCTATTAAAATGTTACTAGAGTAAAAAGCATTCTCATCGTCATTGTATTAATAACGTGAGAATACTGGCAAGCAAAAGCTTATTGTGTTATGAATTTTATCAGTCCTGTATGACTAGTCACTGTTTACAATGAAGCTGACCTTGGTATATTGAGAGGAGGAAATGCAGATATATGAGTAATCTCATAGCCTAACTTTTTAAAAATAGTGTTTAGCACAAGGATTAACTCTTAATCTTTTATTGTTTTTAAACAGTTGTTTAGCACCAAAATCTGTTTAAAATACCCAGATGACAGGGTGCAGTAAAAACGCAATTCTCTCTCTACTTAAATTCCTGTAAGTTAAGGGTTTAACGGTGGGGGCTTTAGTCAGCAGTCTTAGAATTCAGAGGTTTGTAGGCAGGTTGTGTTCCTACAGCAACATCAAGTTTGGGAAGCTTCTTATCTCAGAGCTTACTCAGTATTATAAACCAGATAAGTCTCCTACCCTAATGATGGGAAATAATGTTATCAAAGGTTTCTGTACTTTAATTTTCAGGGGTTATTTGAACCAAGTTTCACTGTGACTAAAACAAATAACATCAGTCCTCATGTCTAAGAATCATTTCATACTGGTGACCTCATTCCACAGACACATTGTCTTCTAGCGCTTCAGCTCTGATGCTCTGCTTCCCATTTGGGTGGGTAATTATTGTTTGAAGGTTTCATTTCCCCAAGTCAGCTGACACTCAGTAATTTATTGCAAATTTCAACTGGTTAGGCCAGTGACACACATAGATTATAATAAGAACTCCAAAAAAAGCAAATAAATATATCAGTTAAAAAAATATAACTTTAGGTAATGCTTAATCAAGAGGTATTCCTGCCTTGTATTTATGGTTATTTCAGAAGGCCTAAAAACCTGGATGGCTTCTGAAGGCAGACATTTCCATAGCAGAGGAATCTATGATTTGCTGTGAATCCTTTCAGCCCTCAATAGATGGGAAAAGATTGAAATGCTCTGGAGAGGAGTCCTCTTTATTTTTTTAATGAAAGGCTGTATAATATATTTTCTCTATGGCTGCAGCAGCTGTCAGGGAGAGCATCTCAGTTCAGCTCTATTACGGGAGAGGCAATACCCCATCCTACGGCATTGAGATGCTCTGAGGGGCCAGAGCTGATTGACAGCTTGTCACCGTGACGTCTTATTCCATCTCTGTTATGGAGAAAATTAATGTCACACCACCAGCCTTATGACTCGCTGTCATCTTAGAACCACTCACCTTTTATCAATGCTCTAAATAACATTTCAAGCCCATCGTCTCACGGTGGACAATCCGGTCAAGGGACATTAAATCAGATGACTGTGAAATGTCATAATAAAAATGGAATGCTAACAACTTCTTCTCTAAACTAGCTCCTCTGGTTTTTAAACTGTGACAAGGGGGAGCAAGGGTTCCACACACCCGTTCTGAAAAGGTCATACAATCGCTCTTGGTCTGCTACCCATTACTACCTGCCCCTACTGACCTTCCCTCCTGCCCTCCCCCCAAAAGAAGAAAAAAAAAGAAAAATGGAATTAGCCATCTTCTCAGGACGTGGCGATCAAATAATGGCTCATGCGGTAATGCCCGTTTAATTTGTGGGGCTTCAATGCTTAGCAATGAAGTGCTCCACGACAGCAGTGGAAAGCATTTTCAGGGCTGTTTCACGGCAGAATGGGGCAATTCATTTACTTTCCTGACCACGACAGTGCCAAATCAAATTCTTAAGATTGACCTCCACTCTTAAAATACACATGTTCTTATAGGAAAACATATAAATAATTCTCCAAACAAATAACGTCTTTTATATGTCTCCCCAAAACATGTAGTATTTCAGACACGATATGGCATTCGTTCATTCATTTCATTACCTGTATAAATAAAAAGGAAACATACGGAAGCCCTAAAATATAGGTCTTTGTCCTTGCATTGCTATGAGTAATCATAACACATGTGCTCTATTGCATATAGTAGCATCTTAGCAAGTCTGTCTCTAGAGGGAGGTATAGGCCTCTGTCTGAAATCAGGGCTGAAAAAATAGCATATTTAAACATGGTTCACTTTTTAATATATTGAGCAGAATATAATCTGAAAAGTTGCTCAGACATCCACATAATATTACACATCTTATTGAAATAACTAACATTTGAAAGAAAGCGTGGGCACAAATATTCAAATTCTGAATGGAAATGGCTAATGTAAAGAAGTCCACCCAGCAAAAAGAAAAAAAAAAAATCAATAATAGGCGGATTACTTCTAATTACCGAGGCAGCAGTATCATCTTAATATATGGGATAATATCAAAATATTAATCCATCAACTACAGTATGATAATAGCTAGAAGAATTTTTATATTAATATACCGATTAATTCCTCTAAAATTGTTTTAATTCATGAGGCTCACTTCTGGTAACAGGGGAATAAGTTTTGCTGGCTACCAAAATGTGAACTAATCTTCATAATTGCAATTATATATTAGAAGATGCCACACAATACCTTAGGATCTTAGGTGGTTTAAAAATATATACTATTTAGCCTTGCTAAGTCACCTCTATTAAACTGTTTATGATAACACCATTGGTGGGTGCGTTGTACAAGCATTAGCAGACAGCTGATTCGGTGGAGATAGCTAGAATAAATTTGCTGAAGCGCACATCCTGCTAATCTGTTTGAAGAATATTGTAGAGCATTAGTACCAGCACTTCATGTTATCTGCACAGCCTGATAAGGTACATCTTTATTAAATTCAGTTATTGAAAGGATGTCAGTCAGCAAATAGGAATATTTTAAAACCTAAAAAAAAAAAATAGCCATTCTTTGTTAGTCAGAGCTTGGTTTCATGGCTGAGTGTCTAGAGGAGCCTTCTAAACACCTGGCAGCATTGTACAATACAAGCTTTGTAATTTTAAGTGGAAAAGCCTTTTTCCCAGCTTCATGGGCACTGAGGCATTTACTTTTTCAAGCCTCCACCGAGAGAGAATGGTGGAGTAAGAGCTCCCCTCTCTGCCGAGTCAAGAAAACTGCATGGTGGGAAATGCACAATGGGAGGATGCTGGGAAATAGGAAGATTTGGTTGGGAATATTTGGGTTTGGTCAAATTTGAGGACGGTAGTTATTTTAGTGGCTCACGATTCCATCCTGTCACTCTGCATTGGATCAACAGGAAAGTGGCTTCCTTTTAAGTTTATTTCTCATTGAATGAAAAAAAAAATTTAAAGAAATGAAGCGAGGCTTTTCTGGGCAGTGGTAAATAAAAACCACTTCCGTGAATACTCTCTGGTTACCAAGCTACCAATTAACGTAAATGCCATTAACTGCATCTCAAACTTGGAAAGACAAGGAAATCTTAAACTGCAGCTACAAAGATTCAGTGAATTCATTTTGAAGTAATGTGGTGTAAACTCGCCCTTCCTTTCCAGGCAGTTTCCCTGCATGATAAAATCGGTGACTAGAATCTCAGCATCCAGAACTTGCTCTGGAAGAGAGCCTAGAGTCAACCGGGCCTCTAGACATCACTGGGTCACGTAAGTGCTTCTGCAAAGGTGGCATTTGCATGTTGCCCAGCCTTTTACTTCTGCTGATTCTTCTGTCAGCTGCTTGGAAATACTTCTGTCACACCAGGTAAATTGTTTGCAACCTCGTCCGATCACACGTGGTTTCAGAAGGAGGAGGGTTACATACGTACATATCTCTTTAATATCTCCTCCCGTTCTTTCTGGTCCTCCAGGGAGTTGACAGAGAGGTCAGCGATGCTGACTGTGGCTGAGGCTGTCAGAGTGACCAGCAGCACCAGATGTCCCTCGCCCTCTTCCAGCTGAAGCTCCAGCTTGTGTGTCTGTTCCCTACTGAGGGCCGACAGGTCGACCTGGCACCTAGAAACAAATGCTTTGAATCAGCAAGTGGCTTTTTATTTTTTTTTTTAAATTTTTTTTGCCATATCAAACAGTTGCTCAGAGCTATGTGAAAAATAAATCAATAGAAATACTATTTGGAACACTAGAAGTATACATCTTTCATGTCAGCTGACTTTCTTTGCAAAGTTTAGATCCTGATTATCTTAGGGTCTATAATGGCTTATTTCCTGTTAGTTACCAAAAACGTGCCTATCTGAAATTTGACTATTAACCACTGGCACTGTATTCACAATGCGATGAGGACTTCCCATCCCTGCACGGCCCAAGGAGCTAGTTCAGTGGGGCTTTGCGAATGGAAAGACTGCCGTGAGCTGTCTAGAGAAGAAAACTACCAAGAGTCTGAGTTTTTGTGTCACTTTTATAACAATGGGTATTTCCCGTCATTCATAAATGTTATTAAGCGGTCAATCAAATATATGCCATCGTGATGCCGTAAGTTTTACATTTTCAAAACTATGCCAATTTATTCATAGTACACTGCATAAATCTAAATAAAAACACACAAATCTCCCGAAACATGATACGGCCGAAGTGCTCGGTCCCAGAGTGGTGCTAACAGGGGGTAGTCCACGTTCTGTCTGCCCCCCTCTCAGAGACAGACACCTTGAAAATGCTTTTCATAAAAATGTCAATTGATTTTGAAGAGAAAGGTAATGTGGTTACTGCAAGGCTAATTAAACCGAGAGAAAGGTGGCAGACGTGAATAAAAGGCATTTAAAACAGGAAATAGCCAATCATAAGATTAAATGTGGTAACATATCATAAACGGAGTGGTCAGTTATCAGGGACAGATTAAATTCTTGCTCCTTTTTATTCCTCAGTCTATTTGGTGTTTAATGTTTTACTTTCAAAGTAAACTCCTATGAACAGGGCCTCAAAGCTTGTAGTTGGGTTCGAACATCTCTTTAGCATGAGTGACTGAACCAAAGTCCAACATTTACCTTTTATTTTTGCCTGTTGGTTAACATGAGAAACGTCTGGGACTAGACACAAAAGAGAGGAAGAGGAATATTGACACAAGAAATGAAAATGAAAAGAAATGCCCTGGTCAGTAGTGGAAAGTCTATGTGTGCTAAATGCTAACTATTGAGAAAGTAAGTAATTAGAGTCTGTACCTAGTCTGGAAAACACTTTCTGGGAGTTAGAATGTACATCAAATAACCTCATTGTTTCTACTAAGACAACATCCATTTTAAGATGCTCTCATGCTGTCTCCTTAGACTCTAAATGTAAAAATATATATATATATATCAAATCCCTTATCTAATATTCTAATTTTAATTAGAATTAGGTTCTTATCTATAACACCTGGAAAAATTGAGGGTAACAATATAGCAGTGAAAAACCACCATTCAAACATATTCTCTAAGAAAAAGGAAAAACATGAATATGATTTTTTAGAGCTCTTTCCAGCACCTGGCACAGGGCCTGCCTGTAGTTTGTTTACTGTGAATGAATCTTTGGCTTGGATTGGGAGTACAATACCAGGGAATTGAACAGGGATTATAATTCAGAAAGTATTTTTGGTTGGATACAGTTGAAACCAAGAAGCTTCTTTCACTTAACTTTGTTTTCTCTTTTTTTCCTTTCTCTCACTTTGATCACACATTTCCCAGTCCCTTTCTTGTCTTTTTTGGGGGGGGATCGTGGGGATAGAGTCTTGCTCTGTTGCCCTAGATAGAGTGCAGTAGCATCATCATAGCTCACTACAACCTCAAACTCCTGGGCTCAAATAATCCTCCTGCCTCAGCCTCCAGAATAGCTGGGACATGCTACAATGCCTGACTAATTTTTCTATTTTTAGTAGAGACAGGGTCTCACTCTTGCTCAGGCTGGTTTCGAACTCATGAGCTCAAGCAATCCTCCTGCCTTGGCCTCCCAGAGTGCTAGGATTACAAGCATGAGCCACTGTGCCCGGCCTGTCTTATTATTTTATATGGTGCTTCAGCACTCTGAAAACACTAAAACACATCAAAGCCTTCCAGAAGGTTTCCTTCTATGCTTGCTACCACTTTGCACTAGTCATATAGATGCTGGCTTCACTTCATTTACATTAGAGTTACTGCATTTAATGCTTTAGAGTTGGGGAAGGTGCTCTAAAGATTATATGGCTTAGGAATTGCAAACTGGCAACCTGTAGATGGAATCTGATTCACAGATTTACTGTTTTTACTTGTAGTGCTAAAAAAAGTTTTGAATCTAAATAATTTTAAATACAGGGCAAACGTCCTCTGAAATAGTTCCTGTTCCCAATATTGCCTATTATTTACAGCTGGCCTATTTCACTTAATTATTCTACCTGGTTCCAATAGACATAAAGATTTGTGATCCCTGCAATCTCCTTAATTTACCAATGAGAAAACTGAGGGTTACATGACTGAATGGAAACATACAGGTAGGTATCAGCAGAACCAGGACCTCAACCTGGAACTCTGCAATCCAAGATATAGGATTTTTTTCTCTACCATTCTGTCATTAAGTAACTGTGCATACCAGGAGGAAATGTGTGCTGTTAGCAGTGGCTCGCAAACTGGGTAATATCTGGACTTTTTTTTAACAGAAAAAATTATCTCAGTTTCCAAGTATAGAATCATGTTGTTTTTATGCTTTTAAAATATATATAAACTAGGGAACAAGGCTATAAGTCCATTAATAAAAATTTACAAATTGAATTTTGAAAACTATGAAACTAATAAAATTTAAATTAACAATTTAAGTGTATAGGGAAGATGATGCTTTTCTGCAGCAACTAAAATTTCAATATTGGCTGTACTCATAGAACTAGATAATCTCAGGTCCTGTTCTATATTTAATGTTTCAGAATTTTGACTTTAATAATTCTAATGTAGAGAATGTCCATTTACATAAACATGGAACAAGAGAGTATTAAATGACTTCAAGGTTCTTTGTGTTAGTTGAGGTTATTCAGATCTCCTATTTATCTAAAAATTCTGTTCAGGAGTAAGATGCCATTTTAAATGAAGTTTCACCTATAACTAAGCAAAACTGTCTTATTAACTTGAAGATAAAATTCACATTACAGCTTCACTGATGGGTATCAAATCAAATTATTGCTGGAATTGGGTGGATAAAAAGCATTTGCTACCCCTTGTAGTTTTGGAACAAATATGTACAAAGATGGAACCCTTGTGACACCGTCTATTGCAATGTGAATACAGTACTAACTGGGTGGGACAAGTGCTTCTGTATTTGCCTCACCTGTATACTGCTGTTTCCTTTGAATATAGAAGTACTAAGTGGTCATCCAGATGGTCCAGAAGAGGCACATGTTAATGGTTTTATGTTATCAAAATGAAAATACAAAATTATAAAAGCACTGAAACAAATTTATGAACTCTAAAAATACATTCACAGATAAATTCACAAACACATAAACAGAGTAAAGATCCCAAATAAAGACTAGGAATTAGATTACCTTGGTGCTTGCCCTGCATCTTTCACTAATTAGTTGTATGACCTTTTTCAAGACAACTTAACCTCTTGAATTTCAGTTTTCTCATCTGCAATTACGAGTTAATCGAACTAGATGAATTTTTAATTCTCCATAATCCCCAATTCAAAAATTTGTTATAACTCTTTCCATGTTTACACTTGCTACATCTTCCTTTCTTTGCAATTCCATGAGCCAAAAAACTTTGAGAACAGATTTATCTTATAGGCAATGAAATATCATTCCTCAGATATATTACCAAAAAATATACTGAATGTTGGTGTGAGAAGACATTGAATTGAATCTAATTTCAAGTTGCATCCCAAGAAGCTCTAGGGTGTGCCTCAAAGGTCACAATGGGAGGGCTAAGTAAAAGGGGTGTGGACTCTCCTGTTTGGTTCTCTTGTATCTGTTGTATATTGGGTGTTCCACACGTACAGTTTGAAAACATACCTGACACATCTTATGCACCTCCATGGATTCTTCTGGAGCCATGGTCTCCTGGGCCCTCAGCTGCCTGCTGTGCCTTAGCTGCTCTGCTGGGCCTCCCTGGGGGCTGATCTTCATTCCTCCACCAAGACCAATTGACTATTTGGGTCCTTGAGGATCTACCTGGGGCTGGCCGATCTCTCACTTATCCCAATGGGCCGGGCTCTCCCCTTAGCTGCCAATGCGCACCCAGCCTAGCTGCCACATGCCTAGATCTTCTGGCTTCTAAGGCCACTTCTGCACTTGAATGCAAAGCCACCGTGCGGGGATAAGATCTGGCTCCCAGATCAACTGCCAAGGAAGCCAGAGGAAAGCCAGATGAAACAATGCAGAAGTTGTCTCCATGTGGGGTGGACTCTGATCAATGGAATAGGAGATGGGAAGATAACATCCCAAACCTCCTTTGTTCTAAAACGTGATTCTCCATGTTGCCTGTCCATACGTAGCCTTGTGGGTGCACATGCTAAGCAAGCAGCTGTGCCCCTGAAACACAGAAAATAGTGACCAGCCCACAAACATATCACCTTCTATTACTTCCTAGCCTTCTGTGCCTCACGTTCTTTCTCCCTTACTCTTGCTGTCAGGGGTTGTACCTCTCAGTAAAGCACCAGCACTTAATCATTGCCTCAAGCTCTGTTTTCTAGAGAACCGGGGCTAAGGCAACAACCATTAATGCAGTCCAACCCTCTCAGTTAAGGATGTCTAAAACACAAGCCTGCCCACGTTCCTCTGGTGGCCTCCCACTGCTTATGAGAATCCGAAGCAAGCCAGCAGGGGCCTCCATGACCTACCATCTAGTCTGTGTGTCACTTGCTGATGCATATTTACTACTTGCCATTCCAGAAGGCTTATCATTCTCCCATTGTCCCTGCTAGGGCTCCCCTGTTTCTTTATATTTGGACAAGGCACCCCCTCTACCCGGGATGATGTTATAATTCTCATTGAAATTACTAATTCTCATTGCAGCTGTCTTTCTCAATATCCTAAAACACCTTGAAAGCAGAGACAATATCTTATTCTGAGCACCTAGCATAGCACTTGGAATATAACCTGTGCACTTTAAGTATTAAAGTACTTATGGACAAGGAATGGAGGTTCAGAGAGGCCAATAATTCACCCATGCAAACAGTGCTTGATAGCAGCAGACCTGGCACTAGTACATAATGTGCTCACTCTACCTCTACTATATTGTCTGTCTAGAAAGTGGTTTGATTTCTCTCCAAAACTCATTTCGCTCACTCATTCATTAATTCATTCCCTAACTATTTATTAAGTGTTTATGTGGCAGGTCCTCTCTGTTAGATTTTGGAGATTCAGCCCCTTCTCAACATTCAGGTTTCTCAGATTCTTGTTTCTAGGATTACCACAGACTCTGTCTTGCTCTGAACAAAGTTACTTGGCTTCAGAGTCCATGTCTGGGGATTTAGAACATTGAAATTTGAATAAAGCTCAGTTATTCATTAGTGTTGTGATATTAGGCAAGTCTCTTAAACTCTTTGTGTGTCAGCTTTCCTCATTTATCAAATGGAAATTTGTTTTAAAAATATGCTTGCTCTTTGAATAGAGTTGTAAGAACACAGGAATAATAGATGAAAGAGTACTTTGAAAAGTTGAAAGTGCTATGTAAATATATCTGGTTATACCATCACATTCACCTTAGTTTGATATTGGAGAATTCAAACTATCTGTACCCAACCCAACTCATCAATCAATCAATCCAATAATCAAAACAGTTTCAAAACTGAAGATTTCAGAGCTACTTTCCCTCTCATTTCACAAATGGGGAAATTAAGGCTCAGAGAAATTAAGTAATGGCAAGAACTTGAATCACATTTCCTAACTTCCATATCAGAGCTTAAAATCCTTTGCACATAAAAAATACACACACACACACACACACGCACTTGAATTATGTAACCACATGAAAGGAATATTGACATCTTTCTTTACTGACATTTCCCTCTAAGAGTTGAACAAAAAAAATCGCAGAGTTCTTATCTCCTTTTTTCTCCCTTGCCTTTCCATCTGCCATCCCTGAACCAATGACCAACACTATTTCTTTCCTGATGAAATAGTCTTGTGATTAGCACCCTGGGTGTAAACGCAAGAGTCTCCTGGGGTACAGAAAGTAAGTTTTTTGGATTATTTTTAATTTAAAAATAAGCTAGAAATCAAGCCTCATCAATATTTGACATATGCATTATTAATACAGGTGGCCCCGTCGTCATCAGCAACGTCACAGATGGCCTCAAGTGTTTAGAGGGAAGCGCAGGAGCCGCGTCACACGAAGGGGCTGACGGTGGCACCCTTCCGTGCTCACTTGCCTTCTCTGAATTGCAGAACATACACACCCTGTTAAGTGGATTTACGGATTATATAATCTAGTTTTAACTAAACTAATCCGCACAAAATGGACAATTGGCTTTAAAAGATCCCAGTAAAGGAACTGTGGATTGAAGATAATGCTAATTGAACAAGCACAAGTGAACAGCAATGATAAACAAGAATGTGCAGAGCCGACACTTTCCCTCCACTTGAGTTCTGTGGCAGTCACGTTATGATTCCCAGCCCAGCGGTGGTAGGATTGGATCAAGCAAGAATTCAGCCACAACAATCCCAAATCATCAAGCAGAATATTTGCAACAGAAATTTACATCTGCTCTCTTTAACAATGACCTTCTAAATGTATGTATGTCTTAAAGTATTAGCTCATGATATTTTGAAGCTGTCATGATTAGCAAGACACTTAAACATGCAACCTGCAGAATAGAAAGACAAACATCTATACAGGGGGCACGGAGATTTTTTAAAACAAAATTTTATGTAATTTTTAATAAATTTAAAAATAAATTTTATGAAGCTTTTTGAGATTTCTTGATATGTGAGAACTACTTTATATTAGTATAATAATACAAATAATATTTTAGAACATCTTATATTATAAATTAATATAATGCATAACTCCTTAGAATGTCTACATTTTAAAGAATATGTAACTGGTAAAATGTTCTTAAGTTCTGTGATTATGCAGAAGTTTTTACTCTATCTATTGACATTACAAAAGGCTAAATGCTCTTATTGCCTTTCTGTTGTCGGAAGTTGTCACTGTTCAACTGTCTTTGGGGAGACTGCTTTCTCAGAGCATACTTCTGCAAACTTGTATAATTTCCTATTCATTGACTTGAAGGTAAACTATTTAATATACATACAATGGTGCATGGAAACCATCTTTGGAAACTTTGCCAATTATTTAAGAAATATTGCAATAAATATAAAGTTTCTGAGAAAATCATCAGATGAAAAAATAGTAACCTATGAAAGAAAAGGGATTAAAATCTTAAAATATTTGCTTTAGCTTGAATTTACGAAAAACCAAGACAAAAAATATCAATGACACACTCTATTCTTTATTTAAATATTGTCTAACTCCCTAATGAAATACTTCACTCAATCTTTAGAAAATAGAAAGAAGAAAAGGAGAAGAAAGAAGAAAAATAGTAAAATGTAATGATTTCATTTTAAAAAACTCCCTTCGTTTAGAATTTTCTGTGCTTTCAAATTAATAATGAAGCAGGATTGTTCCTGCTCTTTTTTATGTAGAAAGTAAAAGAATCATCGTAGTTTGGGTGTCACAAGTAAGAAACATTTCAAATCAGAATCTACAGAGTGTCAAGTGCTCAAATGCATTGGCTTTCAACCTTCAAAAATCATTAAGTTTGGTTAAGATCCAAAGTCAAGGCTGTTTTCCTCATTTGCCATACTGAACCTGAACACACTTGTGTGCATCTACACATCCCATATTCTCTTCTCCTCAGCATTAAAGACAGAGCCATAGATTTATTTATACGTTTTTAGAATTTGAAAGCATTTGTTCTTCATCCAGAACTTACCATTTTAGAGTAAGTTTTTCTTATCATATATCATTAATAAAAATGTTGTTAAAATTGAGCTCTCTACTCAAGCTTACATTTGCAGCATGGTGATGTGGGTAGTACCAATGCCTAGGCCCTGAGAACAAGGCAACAAATTAAGTCAGTAGCAATTCACCAACTTAAAATATATGTACCCCAAATCAATGCCACTTTAAAGATAAACAAGCATTTTGCACACTAATAAATAATGCTATAAATCTTGCTATATTGGATTGCAAATAACTCCAACTGAATAAAATTGCATGACACAGGATTTACTTATTCTGCACGTTCATAAAAACAACTTGTTCTCTGACAGCACTCATTCTTGGCAATTTACCGCAGCTGTCAGCAGCCAATTTGTTCAGATTACTGCTCTGCATAAAAGTGTAACAATCACGAGGATTTATTAGCTGATTATCGTAAAGGTGGCAGTCCGTCTTGCCTGCCAAAATGCAGGTGATCAGAAAGTTAAATAATTACATGCAGATTAACATTATTTCACCTTCACTTGAAATTTGTAGTTCAGCGACGGGTAAAATTTGTTGTTCAAACTTGTAATATGGTGTATATCACCTCAGTTGGCTTACTGGGTACTTGGCATTTTATTGAGCACTCAGTGGCTTCAAGAAAACATGCTAAATACAAGATTGTGGTAAAATAAAGCATGGTCAGGAGTCCTGAGTTTGAGCCTCAGATCAGTCACCCCAAGTTGCACACTAGCCAAGCAACCTCGTAACCTCCTTTGGCCTCACTATTTTCATCTGCAAAATTGGTATAATATGAAGCACCCTTGCTACCCCATAGTGGTGAGCTAAGGTATATAATAGGGCATCATTATTCTTTCTTTCCATTCATGGTAAATTTATTTTTGTGTAAAATTTGACAACCTGGATATCATGATGATAAAAAGTTATGATATAAGCATCTTGGTAAATGTATATAGGCTATTTTCCCCCAAATACAACAATTTATTATTTTTTAAGTATAAAGATTAGACATTTGTATACTTTAACACATTAATTCTCCTCTTTGGCATTATACTCAAACAGCTTTCCACGATCACACTGAAACTGTGTACCTTGCACTAAGTTATGTTCTTCTAATTGCCTTTTCATTAATGCTTGGTGTCAGATCAGTATGCATTCAAAGAACAAAGAGGCATAACTTCCAGTATTAAATCAAGCTTCAGGTATTGATGTTCAAACCCAGCAAATATTTATTGAGGACCTATTATGTGTCAGATACTAGTCTAGGTATTGAGGATGCCTCAGTGAACAAAACACTCAAAACCCCTGCCTTCCTGGAGCTTATATTCCAGTGAGGGAAAATAAATGAGATGCATTGTTTATCAAATGGTGCTTACATGAGTGGAGAACACACAATAGAACGGGGAAAGGGAATGCCAAGGAAAGGAGGTTCAATTTTAGATAGACGTGTTATGGATGCCTCCCTGGTGTGATATTTGTGCACAGACCTAAAGAAGGCAAAGAAGCAAGCAGGCAGGTGGATCCCTGAAGAAAGAGTGTGCTGGATGGAGGGAAAGGCCCTGGGGTAGAAGGGTGTCAGGGGTGCTTGAGGAACAGGGAGAGGGCAGCGTGGCTGGACGAGAGCAGAAGGAGGGGGAGGTGGAACAGCAGGAGTTCAGGGTAGAGGGGAAGCAGGGCCGTGCTACTGTAGGGACTTTGGTTTTGCCCAGATTACCATGCAAAACAATTGAGGGGTTTTGAGCAGAAGAAATAAATTATTTGCATTTTTAAAATATTACTCTGGCTGCTATACTGGAAACAGACTGTTGTGGGAGGGGAAGTGTGGAAGGAAGAACAAAAGGCTGTTGCTATTGTCACAGGAAAGCTAATGGTGGCTTCAACCAGAATTATAATGATAGAGGCGAGAGGTAGTGAATTCTGAATACGCTTTCAAGGAAAAGTTACCAGGTTGCTAATGGATTTGATGAGTGAGAGAAAGAAAGGAATCAAAAACAACTCTAAGAATTTTGGTGTTGGCAATAAACAAGGGAGAAGCCTGAAGGAAGAAGAGGGGCTGGAGGCCAGAAGTTTAGCTCTGGACATGCTAAACTAGAAAAACCTATTAGACATCCAAATGGTGACATTAAATAGGCAGTTGTATATAGGAATCTGGAGTTCAGAGAAGACTTATAGAGTAGAGCTGTACATTTGTAGTTGTCAATCTATAGATATTGTGGAAAGCATAAAAAAGGATGACATCACCATAGGAGCAAGATGCCAAAAGAGTGAGCTCTAAGGCTCTCTAAAACTACAATATAAGGGAGATGAAGAAAACTCTGTGATGGATACCAAGAAGGAGCATGCAACGAGGTAAGAAGAAACCTAGGAGAGTGCAGAGTCCTGGAAGGCAAATGAGAAACATGTTTCAAGGTAAGGAAGTGATTAGACGAGTCTAGCATGCTGCTGGGTCAGGAGAAGATGAAGATTGAAAACTGGCCATTGGATTAAACAACGTGGTGGTCACCAGTGACCTTGACAAGAGCAGTTTTGGTGGACTGCTCGGGGGAAAAATTCTGACTGAGTGGGTTCAAGTAAGAATGGAAGTGGGTAATGTTCAGTGCTAAAATAGTTTTAATTGTTTCGACACTCTAGATTTGCAAGTGGTTCCTTCATTCATAGCCAGTCTTGTTTTCTTTATGAAACAAACAAGAATATCCTGTTACTGAGTTTGCATGTACAAAACATGTTTTCAAAAATCATTATACATGGAAATGGAAAAATGGAAAGTAAAATGGATAATAACAAAACCATAGCATAAGAAACTGGCCTATACAGATAATCTAATTCATACAAGTGTTCTTAAATTTGGGACTCAGACAGTACCCTTTAAAAAACTTATCAGCCATTGAAGGGATAGTATTATCCTCCATGACCAACTTTAAATTTACTTAGTAGCCACCAGCCAACTCTCAGAATAGTCTCTAGTTTCTAAATTAATAGACAAAGAATGCTGCAATGATAGCTGGCAAAAGAAGACAGATCATGATGACAGCCTTATCCTTGTTACTTTACTCTGAGAACTAAAATTTAATGGGAAAGTAAGTCAATTCACTTCTAAACTGTTCTAGGAATTTAGCAATTCTGTTGTAATCTGCATTATCTCTGCTGTTACTATTCAACCCTCAACCTCCAATAAATAAACACAACTTACCTGATTCTTAGGTATAATAATTTTAGTATACTGTTTTCAGTGACACGAAGTGTTTAAAGTACGACTTAACAAGCATAAAGTTAGACAACAAGATTTATGGTGCTATCTGGACATCAAATAAATTTGAAATGATGATTCACCATATCATTTCCTTTTTCTGCAATAGGCATCAGCATTAAATTAGTAGTGTGCAACACATTTCTATTGCCTATCTTTGATTATCTCAAAATTCAACATTCATTCCCTTCATTGTGTAAACCAGTTTGAACTGATACTCAAGAGCTGTCTTATCTACAACTGTGCTCTAAAACTTGAGCTTAAATAGGTAGTTATGTTTGGCATATGACCAAAAATGGATTTATTCAATGTTTCCAAACTTCGTAAGACTTTCTTAGCTTCCACAGGTATCTAGAGCAATCCCTATAATCTTCTATCCAGCTATTTGTCACTGTTCTCTCAAAATTTGCTGAAATGTGGACAAACCCTTAGAAACAAGGTGAAGTGAGAGAAACAGGTCCACCCTTCTGCCAACCATTTCTGCCCTTGAAAAACACCTAATATTATCAAGTGAGGAAAAGGGAAAGATCAGTCCCATTGGGCTAAGAAATATATAATTTTCATAATTTCTAAATTTGGACATTCTTCTCAAAGAAAAAAAATACACAAAAGACATCTGTCATTATAAAAAAAAAAGGAGAGAAAAAGGAATAAGAATGACTTTATATAATATGTGCCTAGAAGTACAGAAAGCCAGTATATTTTATAGTCTCCTTCATTATTTTATAAGAAGGTTTGAATAGAAAGTAATGAGATTGAGATAGCAAGTTTCACATGACCACCGTTCTTATTATCTTGTGGTCACCAAACATAACTAGTGTTTCTATAAACTATGAAAATAAATTAATTGTTCTAGGAATAGCTAGGTGGAATCCACTTGAAAGAGCTTATAGCCTATTGAGGGAGATAGAATCATGAATATATAATTATAATGAAATGTATTTGAAGTATTAACAGATGTATACCACTATTTAAGCTAGTGGTATATTCCAAAAAGAACAAGATAAAATTTTAAGACAACTCTGAAAATTGTGTTTTGAGGAAGGGAAAAAATGTGCAATGAAGGCCAACACTTTAAAAAGGATTGAAATGTAACATAGGATTAGATTACAGTGGTGTTTTTCCAATTTCATTTTGTAAGTAAAATAGTAAAAATTAACTGAAGCTCATCTCTGACCTCTTACTTTATAATCCTATGAAGAATACTATTGCTTAAGATATATTTACCAGAATCACAAAAAAAATGAAGAGAGAAATATGTTGGATTGGGTTCCTGTTCTTACTTTTCTAGAGTAAAATTCCCTTTACTATTAGTATGCATGAATTTTCCTTAGGCTGTATGTTTAAAGACTTGGAATTCATGTGAACTACAACAAAGAAATATTTTTTTTTAATGAACAAATTCTTCGGTACACCATGCTTTAATCTCAGTATCGGCAGGTTTCAATGTGTTTTGCTACAAAGACACATACATAACTATTGAAAAGTATAAAAATAGGCTTTAAAATAAGAACAATTCATATAATTCAAGTAGTCGTTCAAATAACCTTGACTTTGTGGGAAAATGTCATGTAAGCCTCAGAATACTCCTTTGTTCGATGCATTATCAGATTAACATGGATCTGCCTCACTTACATGCTTCCACTAAAACTTGGGAACTCTTTACAGATTTATGAACTCCTAAGAGATTATAAAGACTCTCTACTTTGTAGGGAGTTGTTGAAAATAATCCATTTTACGGTCACAATATGCTTTATGAAAATAAATATTATCTAAGATCCCTTTAAAGACTATGAATATGCTCTTTGTTCCTGTATGTATCTTATATCAGATGAAATTCCTCTTTCTCAACTCCCATAACTTTTACGCACAATGTTTCTGACATCTGGAGAAAATTCTGGATATCAAATTCAGATAGCCTGTGTCCATCAACTGGTCAAAACTGCCACCTACTGGTCAGTTTTTGAATCTGTTTTTCAGTTTTGCCCTACCATGGTAAGATCTCTTTCTTCGACAATAAAGATCACGTACAACAACTAGACTTAAAGTAAATATTCCCTTAACAAAAATTCACTCTCTCTAGGGTGAACTAAAAATACCAACTTGTACAAACCTGCCAATGAAGTCATCCCTTTTCCCAGCATCTTTGTCCCACGCAGTGATATCGATGATTCCTCCTCTTTCTTCATAGAGATGAAAATCAAATTGTTCTCTCCACTGAGGATTCAAAGTTTTTGGCATAATCTGGAAAACAAAAAATTCATCACTGTCTTACTGATAGCAGGTTTAAAAATTGTTTGAGACACTAAATCAAACTTCAGGTACCATGGTATCTGGAAAAGAATGTCAGTGTGCTATCTGAACAAAACATTCCGGAAATAATGGGAAAGAGGCATTAGATCTCCAGCATCTTTGCTGCATAATTCCTACATGGGCCCTAAAGGACATGTCCTGAAAATCAAAAGGCATCCCTTGACTATCTTAAATAACAGATGAAAAATATAAATTATATTATAAAGGTAAACAGTGTATAAATGAAGTAGCTCACTGTGAAATCCCAGCATTTGTTTCACGTAACACAGTTAATGCATGAAGACACAACTCATAGTAAGTTATTTCATAATGAAAGATGATGAGGATACCCAGAGTTTCTTTGTTTTTGTTGTTCTTGCTTCCCCTACTCACTAGAATCCTGAGCTGAGCACAAGAAAAACAGACTATGAAGTTCTAAAGGAGCAGAAGGAAAATGTAAGCAGCCTTGGGGTGGTCAAGCAAACTTTTACCTTAGAATGATAGCACTGATGTACTATTTCCATTTTATAGAGAAACTGAGACCTAGAGTTTAAGTGACCCACCTAAGGTTAAGGTGTTTTTGTATCTAGACTCTAACTCCCAAAGTCTTTGATTAGAGCTTCAGGACTCTTCCCCCAAATATATGCCAAATATGTTTGTGAATTAAAAAATCAGTATATGTGAGTATATATGGGTGTGTACATATATATGGATGTATATATTCCTTGTGTTGCATATATAAGAAAGATCTCTCATCTAAAGTGCAATTTTGTATCTTCCAGTATTCAGATAAGACACCTGGTAGAATCAGTGAACAAAGTGACCTATATTGATGTGTTTTAAAATTCCATTCACCACTGGGTTAAACAACACTCATATTTGTTTGACTGTTCTTTCTTTTTAGCAGGAGGGTGTGCAGTGGCCTTTTCTCTTTTTAATGTATGACAGACAGATCTTCAGATGTAAAGAGTTTGAAAGCAATGAAGTATGTTATGTGCAAAGGTAATGCAAATGAATCACAATTTTTAAAGTTCATAATCTGAAATTAATCAGCAATAGATCATGGAAAGAAAGAGCAAAGAGAGACACGTGTCCATAGCTGGGTTTCATATTTCATACCTAAAGAGCAGAACTATAAAAATAAGTAATGTTTTAAGCCTAGTAGAACATGAAAATGGTGTTAATTGTGAAAGGAAAAGATAGAAGTGGCCATAGGTACCTATTTTTGGAATCAGTAGCTACTTTAAAATATGTTATTAAGCCCAATGGCAGGAAAAAAATAGATGGCATTTGATAAATGCTATGATAATTCAAATGTCTTATAATTGGGCTCAGATGCATTCCTATGGTATTTTGGGGTGTGATCTGTCTTTCTTATCTGGCCATAAACAGACTTTTTGTTTTCTTTTGTAGGATTGTCTTTTCCATATGATTTCCTTCATATCAAAGTGATGTCTTCCCTTTCCATGTGGGCACTCCTTATGGTAACCAGTCAGCCTGTTAGCAGTGCCTGCTGCCCACTAATGAATCAGTTCCATGAAATTCTAACTACCTTAAGTATTGATGAAAACTTCCTGGACTGGAAGGGACCCAGGCAGTATGGTTATCAAAAATACATAAAAACAATGACAGCAAGGTGAAGGAATTCTCATCAAAATAGAATGTGATCTTGAATACAGGATGGATATGATCAGTTGTCCTAAGATATCTATGAATGGAAGCTGTAAAAAATGACCAGTAAGGAGGTCACAGTTTTTGATACAGCACAGATAAGACATGTGCCCAAAATATAGCTATGACTACCAAGACCTTTACTAATTATTATTTCTATCACTAATATATTATTATTTTATATATTATTACTATTAATGTAATTGTTACTACACAATATACTTATTACTACTGTTGTCACTCCTTCTCTTCCTTCTGCTATTAACATTTACTGAGTGCTTATGATGGACAAGGCAGTATTCTAAAGCCTTTACATGCATAACTTATATTCATTTAATCTTCCCACTAACTTTGTTAGGTAGGTTATTTTAATTGTCATTTTTGCAAATGGGGAAATCGAGGCATAGAGAGTCAAAGTAACTTGTCCTATGGCACATTCCTTGTAGTGGCAGGAAGAATTTGACCCTTTGTTTTCTAAATAAATTTAAAAATTTGCAATTTGCACTGGTACAAGTCAGGTTGAATAAAATGCTTCAGAATAATGTACAAAGAATCTCATGGCATGTAAAATAATGTTATTTGTAGTACTGATATTAGCACTACTTATAATAATATTAATAGCTGATACTCTTTGAGTACTTTATGTGCCAGGCATCAACTATATTTTTTCTAGACAGTTGTTTTTTTAATCCTCATAGTTATGCCAAGGGATGGTTTCTACCACTCTTCCTGTGTTATAGATGAAGAAATTGATACATAAAGAAGTTAAGTAGTTTACCCAAGGTAACTTACCACATAAGGTAAGAAATGTAATACAGTTGTTGGTCTTGTTTTCTGACATGATGTTCAAAGAAGTTCTATTAAGCATTTTAAAAATTACCTAGTGTTTTCATTTCCCAAAGCATAGCTTTTAACCAACCAATGCCTTCCAAATATGGACAGGAACACAATAGAGATGTGGCTACCTTGCTCTTGTACTTCTGATGCCCAAGCCGGAACTTCACGTAAGGGTCGCTCAACCCATTGGAATCCATGGCCTTGAGGTCTCGCCCTTCAATCAAGGTGATGCTGACTATTCCTCTCCAAAGATGTGATTTTCTGTGTAGGTCTGACAGACGTAAACTTTGGGTCTGAAACTTTTGGCAAAAGAAAACCAACTTAGGTTATTGTGTTTTAAACCCAAATACCTAATTTGGCATTACCCTTTCCTCTGTTGTTATAGTTTTTCAAAAAAATAAAGAATAGGCAGTTATAATTTTTTTAAAATAAAAGTAATTTATGAAGTATTATTATAAAATTATTAACAAATTGTGAAATTATGATAAATATGCTTGTTGCATAAAAGAGATGAGTACTAAAAATACAGTCTAGCTTTTCAACTCTTAAAATTATAACATGTAGGTACTTCAAGAACATCAGAAAATATTTCCATATGTGTCAAATAGGCCTATGTCAAAATATGTATAATATAAATATTATAAATAACAAAGGCCTAATTCACACTGTGATATTTAACTTTTAACTCTATGGTTTTTGAAGGTCTTTTTTTTGTGTTACAAATGGATTTTACAGGTGGTTTTTAGTTGTAAGATTAGTTGCAAGTAGTATCCAGATAATTTAAAAACTTTTTTCTTGCCACATTAGGAGTAATTGGGTTTCAGCTCACTAAAGAACAATTTAAGGTACCACAGAACAGAAAACAAAATCAATATGCCCACCCAAGATGTCTTACTTACGCCTGAAACTTGCATCACAAATATTTAGAATTATTTTAAAAATTACATATGTGATTTATATTGGCAAGTATATTTCTGGATTTATTTCATATTCCAGTATTTGAATGTTTTCTTCAATGATTTTTATTATGTTCAATTCTAAACCACAATATTTAAGCGAGTGAATAAAATCAGATATTTTAAAAATTAGCAAGTCCACATAATCCTTTTGAACTAAACAGTATATAAAATAAGCCAAAGAAAGTAGTAAATGTTAAAACGTTTGCAATCTTGATTCAGTATCAAGCAGTACTATAAAAGTTATCACTTCATACTATCAAGCATTTTTTTCCACTTTTAGTCATGAGAAAATTTGACGTTACTCTGAACCTCGAAGTATGCTTCTGAATTATAAATTAGCCCTACTTTCTGCCTAATCTCTTCCACACTAATGTTACAAAGTTACAGCCTATTTTGTATAACTCCCCCTCCAACTTTGACTTCCTACCTTTTTCCACGGCATAGGAATGCCATAGACATTTTTATCTGTCATCATCAAAAGTCATGCATTGCGGGGTGTTTTATTAGTAAAGTGAAAATCACATTCTTCAAAAGATAATACTTCTAATATTTGAACATTCCAGTAATAATCTTTCTAAATCACATTGCATATTTCCCTGTCTTATTGAACAGAAAATTTTGAACATCTCTTTGTGGCTCTGCCTTATTAATACCAATGCAGGACTTTGCCTATGCACTCCTCACCTCTGTGAGCTTCAAGGGCTATGTGTCCACGTGTGTTCTGAAGTGCAAGGGAGAGTTCATGGAGTACCTGCAAGTTCCGCAGAACTCCACACCCACTTCAGCTAGAGCCCCTCTGCTCCCATCTCTATATTGGGTTTCCACACTGGATTTTATTTGAACAAAGGGCTTCTCACATCAAAATAATTGTTTGGAATTCATTGCACCAAATGATGGTCAAGGTCTTTTTTTAGTTCTATGATTTCACGCTACTGATTATTCTATTGAGCAGCAATAGATTATGATGTGTGATAGATTGATTCAACCACTTTTGCCGCTGTTGAAACTGCCTCCAACAGCCGACTCCAAAGAATCAGAGTCTAAACTTTGGATCAGAAAGTTCTGTTAAGGAATATGAGTGGCAACAAAGGAAAGAAAGAAAACAAATATTGTAGCAAGTAAGAAGAAATAATTATTTTAGCAAAGACCAAGGAGTTAATGGCTGCCCATTTATATGGAGTTTAGAATTTAAAAGTGTGTATATGTACCTTATATCATTTGGTTTCAACTAAAACACTATGAGGTAGGAAGGCAAGACCTCTTAGCCCCATTTTACTGATGATGGACTTGAGGCTCAGAGTGGTTGGGCTCATAAAGGGTGGATGTGTGATTAGAAATCCAGTATTTCTGACCTTGATTCCTGAGCTTCTCTCAATATAGGTGTTTAGGGCAGAGACTCTTTCATAAGTTTAAATGTAATCGTGATTTCAATATAATGTTGCCAAAGGATACTCTCCAGTTAAGTGGGTTAATTATATTTGAAATGATGTTCCAGGATAGATTTTTCTACATGGCTAATTCATGAAATCACCTTTTACTTTTCTATTATGTGAGTGCATGTATATTTATATTTACAACATTTCAGCTTCTTGAAGAATATACTTAATGCTATTTTCTATCCTCTCTATAGAAGCCATCAAATAATAGTTGGGCACAATGCAGGTTACCCAGAATCTTCAATTAACAATGCTAAGCTAGTTTTTTTAATAATATCATATCTGAAACCCTTTTTTTCCCTGCTCCTCCTTTATTCTTTTACATAAGAACATGAACTTGACTAACAGAGTGAGGAAGGAGAAAGAATGCTTTCCATGGGATCCTTCATGCTTTCACAGAATAAAAAGAACTTAATGGAGACTTTACCTACTGCCATTAGTTGTTATGAAATGCTTTTCTATAACCTGGAAGAACATTTCCAAAACAACTTGGGGACCTAAGGAGGAAGAGAGGATTTCTTCACAAAAACATGGCTAATTTATGTGAGAATTAAGGTGACCTGTGCAAAAGGCTAAGAAGAAGTAAAAAAAGAAAGTTTCCAAAGACATATTATTCAGATTTTTTAAGTACTTTTTTGCTTCTTCAATAATTTTTGTTCAAAATGGCACTTCTCTAAAATTAAACTGTAGATTTTATTGAGTAACTACCGAGTCATGAAACAGACACATATTTAGTTTAAATGTGAAAAGAAACTTGAAATAAAATTATAAGGTAAAAGCAAAAAATGAAATTAGACTACCAACAGACAAGCATGTAACATAAATATTCACTCACAACTTTCTAGCAGTTTCTTGCTATGTGATTCGGGCATGTTGCTTCCTCTCTGGGACTCAGCTTCCTTATCTTTGGTCTTTAAGACTCTATTCCAGAGCCCCAAGTGTACTAAGAACACTCTTCTGTGTATACATGTGGGGGTGGGGAAGTTGTGTGTTAGGGGCCTGCATAGGAAAAAGTATATTCCATAATCAATGAAGATTCAGCTTGTCTAAGATAATCATTTATTACCTTTACCTCTTTTTAAAATCAAGGTTCGGGGGAGCTCACTGAAGTGTGGTGATGAGCAGAATTCTGCAGCTAAAAGGAATTTTGAACACCACTAATTTTGATGTTCTCCAACATACCTTCCAAGTCACTTGCTCTGTTTAAAAGTGTCCTTCCTTTGTACAGCAATGTGTGGTCCATAGACCAGCAGCATTGACATCTGCTGGGAAATTGTGAGAAATTCAGATCCTTTGGCCACATCTAGACCCATCTGAAAACTCTGGGAGTAGGGCCCAGTACGTTGGTTTAATCAGCCCCAGGTGATTCTGATATGCACTCAAGTGTGAGAACCCTTGCTTTAAAAGTTATATAGTGCATATGCACTGGCCGTCCCCTGTGTTCTAATACCTATAATTAATTAATGTAATTGTAAACATTATCCGTTCTCTAGCATAGATATTATGTATGCTACTTAAGTCCTTCTTTAGTCCTGCCTCTAAATTTAATGATCAGGAATGCAGATTGGTCTAGATATTTGGAGCATTTAATGAGAGAAGTAGGAGCCTACTGAACAACTATAAAAAGTTTAACTTATTTCCTTCCCTTATTAATTTTTTTTTCAAGTCAATTTATTGAAATTGCTGTGCCTGATCCTCCTGTATTTCAACATGTGCCCCATGTGATTCTCATACACACCAAAGTTTGAGATCCCCTCTCATAAGGAATATGCAATTCAAGTTCAGAACTACTAAAAAATATCAAGATACCAGGTAGCAATATAAATTTCAAAGTCTGAAGCAATTAGTCAATAAAGCAGATCTTTAGTTAGATTTTAGAGATAATAAGCTGGCACTTTAAAGAGAGTGTTAGTTTACTTATATTATTCCTTGAAAAAGAATTCAAGATTCCAATTCCCTTTCATATGTATGAAATAGGTTAGGATAGGGAATGGGATTTTAGTAAGGTAAGTTGGCCCTCAGAGTTCACAGCTCATGCAAGCTTAGAAAAAATAAATGAACTGAATGGTTGAACTTACTTGTGTGTTTTGGCAATAAGGACTCTGAAGCTCTGCTCTGCAGAAGCCCAGGACAGGAAGAACAGGCCTGCCGCACGTCTGGATGAAAATGAACGATCAGAACAGTATGGGAAAGCTTTGGCGCCACTCTCAACTCTCATTTTGATCAGCATTTAGAATTACTCTTCAAAAGACATTATTTGAGAAAAAATGTACTTGTTTTTCAAGTCACTGTCAGAAAATGTCTTGTAGCACAATGAAGATAAATGCCAATGCAACTCTATAGTTTCCAGGTACCATTTTCTTTAGTAGAATGATGCTGCAGTGGTCAGGAACATAAAGCCCAGAGATTATATGGCTTAAGTGGTTTCAAGTTTTTGTTAATAGGTGTTTCAGAGAAAAGAAATAAAGCAAGAGAAATCATGGAAAGAATAATTTTTCCAAGTCTGTTGCTTAAGATATTTTGTGAAGATTTTTACAATGTTAAAAAGATGACAAACTGACAAACCTCTAGAAGAATAAATGTTACATGGACAAGCAATAGCTATGATCATATTAACCTTGCATCCCACATGTGAATCTTTTAAATTATTAAAGAGATATCTCTAAAATATCAGAGAAATGTGGTCCCTCATGACACTTCCCTTTGCTGCCTTTGCTACCAAAATGCAACCCGAAGACTCCTTCGCTACTAAGACCAATAGCAGCAAGAGATGGATTAAGAAAGATACAGCAGAAGAATACGTAAGAAATTCTGGAGGGAAATTATCATCGTGGATGTGAAAGTTTGTATTAAAGGTCTTCTAGAGCAGCTAGAGAAAGTTTCTGACCAATGGTATTATGATGAGATGAGAGTCATTGCTTTAGTAGCATGAACAGGGAGGATGGAATTTGGACAGTCTGAAAGATAGGTTAGAGCACACAGAAAGAAAGAAACATTTATCAAACAGCTATTACCTGCTGCATTTTCACACTACAGTGTTTTTCAGGATAGAAAAAAAGTAAAGAAACTGAGGCACAGAGAAGATAAATAACCCTACTTGAAGAGTAGAGACTGGCAAGACTGAGATTTGAATCTGGGTTGCTGATACCTAATCTTTGATTTTCCCCATGATATCTCATTTATTTTTGACAGACCCTAAGAAGGTCATGGTGCCAAAAAAAAAAAAAAAAAAGGAAGGAATTAATTGGTATAGGATTTTCAAAATGCTTTTGTTTAGATGAAATGTATTCTTAGTTACAGATCATTGAGAAAGGCTAATCAGAGGCTTAGAGGAAGTGAACGTAGATGGGTGGTAATAACCCTAGCATATGTTATTCAGTAAAGCATATGAGAGTTAACTGTAGTCTATGACAAATTATAGTCTATTAATAAGGTGGTGGAGTTATGGAATCTAGCATATAAATTGAGAACACTTCTATATTTCAATTCCAGTTAAAAAAAAAGTTTACTATTTCCATTCCTTGAAAAACTAGACCACTAATAATAGGATGTATCCTATTATTCTAGATCCTGATTTAAAAATAGATTAAAATCAAAAAATCTATTTAGATTTAACATGTGACTAAGGGAACATAGTTATACCAATCCTCTCCCTGTTATGTACAAATAATCCTTGGCTTTTGTTATCCGGGATTTTATTACTTGTGTACAACCTAATCCTTCCAAATGAGACCCAGACACTGAAACTGGAGTGAAAGACATTGCTTGTGTGTTTACAATAAGCCGTGCGTGGAGTCAGCGCTTTCCTCTATTTTCAGCACAGGGGTACACGTGCTTTTATTTAATCAAATGATCCCTGAGACACGACAAAGAAGAGATAATGACAACCTAGAATGACTGTTTTGTGCTGCAAAGACTAGACTGTGGAGCAATTATTAGCTCAATCCCAGGCACAGGCATGATCTATCTTTTCCTTTTCCTGCCGAGTTTATTCCAGTGAATTGCACCTGGATGATGAAGTCCAACAAGTACATTTGTTCTGTAGTCTATCCATCCTCTCAAGGCAGGATTGCTTTTACAGAAAACCCTCCTGGTGCTTTGTGCAACCTAGTTTGAAATGTCTCATCTAATAATAAAGCTTTGATCCCTTTCTTCTTAGAAGATGGTTTACTGGCACCATAATCCTCAGAAAAATTCTTCCATCCTTAAATTTTTTATCCTTTTTTATCCTTAAATTTTCTTTCGTATTTCTATTGCTTCTTAATACAACTTATGGTGCCAGGAAGCTATTTATGTTTACTTAAGATGCTTTAACTATCCTCTCTAATTTTAATTGTGGCCAAAAGTTCTTAAGCTTTTACCATGTTTGTTCAAAATAAATACTAATAAAAAATCATCATATATATTTGATCTTAATGGTTTGCTAAAACAATCTGCAAATTTCTACTAATGATATGGGAAAGCAATAATAGTCCTGGGTCTGACTTACAGAGATCTTTATCTTTGAGACTTTTAATTAAAAGTTATACATATTTTTAAAGTCTTATTTTCATGCCTAAAAATGAAAATAATTTGTGAACTTTTCTTGGGCATATATTTTACATGGTTGAGTAGTTCAGAATGTAAGCACTTCAGCACGGGATCATATTCTTGTTTTACAAAGTCACTAACTCTTCTTAGTCTTTAATCTTCCTTCAACCACACTTTTGCTAGACCTGACCATAGGTTCTGACATACCTTCCAATAGTTCTGTATTTTTCTATGTACTCTTTGTTGTCTGTTAAAATCCTTTTCTCCATTTTTGTATGAGGGATCTTGGCATATTCCAGCATTTCTATTTTAAAAATATTAAAAATTTCTCTTTTTCCACTATAATATTCTTGGAGTTTGTTCGATTAATTTTATTATCAGAGTCTAGATGTCCACTCAATTGACATAACTAGGAAGAAACTTTGGTGTGCTAAAATTTGAAAGAACTGCACTAAGTTACCTTTAATGGGAAGTCAAAATCTTTAATAAAATTCTGACTTAGAGTAATCCAATTTGATTTCACATAATTTTTATGGCTTTTATGAGAAACATGGTAATTGCCATGTCCACTGCTTAATGTTTTGTATCCTAAGATACGGTGTTTTGTTGAATTATAAATGTTATGCATTTGGAAAATTAGAATATCTCTGTATCACGTCAGTCTTTTCTTTCCATTATTTTGCTCTCAAGAAAATTAAGATGTAGCAAATAGCACTGACGTTTCAGCCAAGCAAGTTCTCACTAGGATACAGTTTCACTCAATGTAAATCAGTTGCTATCTCTTGGACACATGTATTGATCCTTATAAATCCTGATAAGAATTTCTCTCAAATCACATTCTGTTTAACCCACAAAGCACATGTACACTCTCCATGCATGATTTTATCTGAGCTATTTAGGTTTTTTGCATATTTGAAAATGTCCATGGGTAACCTCCTTTCATCTACATCTCTCCTACAGAATAACAATATTGCTTGGGTAAAGAGCAATGGCTATCAGAGTAACCTTTAAATGTGACTATGTGAGATAATACTCATCCAAAGTAGACATGGTCACTGATTTTTTGATTTTGTAAATGGCACATCAAGCACAGAAACCTCATGGCCCTCAAACTCATCTGTCCATTGGTGGCTTACAGAGCTGCTGAAGAAAAGGGTCACATATTGCAAAAGGAATTTGAAAGGGTCTCAATAAAAAAAAAGAAAACAAACAACTAAGGAGCAGCTCTATTTATAAATGACATCTGTATTCATCATCAACCCAAAGAAGAATTCTACTGCTTTAAGTTCTTCAAGCATTTATTTCTATGGCATTCAGAGAGAGAGAGAGAAATATCGGTTCCAACCATATCTCAGGGCAATGACATCACTTCTCTGGGTCTTAGTTCCCTCATTGGTAAAATAAATGTCCCCTAAAGGCTCTGCATTTATAGCTCAATTCATCTGTCACTTGTTTGTTGTCATATGCCCAGAAAAGACATTACTACTGTACCTTAAATTCGAAAAACTTATTTTAAAAACTTGCATATTTGTTTTTCTAAAATCAGACAGTTCAAAAGATTGAGAAAGGTTACCAAAGAATATTTGAGAATGAATACAACCCAATGGAAAGTACTAACAATTGGAAAACTAATTTGGGAGTAGCAAAGTGGAAAGAAGATGGTGTTGGGAGAGCCACTTGAAAGGGAAACCCTTGAATAAATATTATTAATAATTATGGAGTTGGCCCTGGTGGCAACTCTTCATTGACCAGTCTGAACATTTTTTGCAAATAGAACAAACTCAACACAGAATATCCCCAAATTCTGCTCTCAAAAAGATGTCCCGTGTGAATTTGCTATATTTGTGGGTCTTAAGAAAACAGTGAAAATATTTTTGGATAAAGCCATTTTCCATTTAAGGTTATGGAACAATGTAAAAGCAATCTTCCTGTGTGTTCATGGACAATGCATGAACATATTAGAGGAATTATTATTATTTAAGCAAAGACACAGAGTAATGTCAGTGAAGGCAGCCATACAGTAGACTGAAAAGAAATGAAGATGCTATAATAATTAAAATAAGCTCACAACAATAAAAGGTGTAACAAAAATTGTAGTGGAGCAGGTGGGGAGGAATAGATGTGCCTTATACTTGCTCACTGGTCAGTACATGATTTAATTTGGTACCTGCCAGTCTGCTTAAGTGACACTGCAACAAATCTTAAAATTCCAAAGGAAAAAGGTAGTTTTCAATCATGAGCAGTTTGAGAACCAAGAAAGGAAAATGACAAGGCCCTAAGAGTGTAGCATTTTCATTGCAATATTGATTGCTACATAATCATATGCCAAGTGTGAATATTGAAAGAAAGAGGGAAAGTTTTAAAGGCAAAGTAGTAAGTGCATTAGTAATAAATCATGCTGTGTATAATGCAGAATTAAGGCAAAGAATAAATGGATGACAAAGCTCATTATGCTTAAATCATCGAAGAGTAAATTAAATTGCAATGGCATTTAAAATAAGTTATCTGTGGAATTTTCATTTTTTCTTACTTAAAAGCAGAGTAGCTGTTTTCTAAATCATAGGATTTCTTTTCAAAGAAAGAGCACTGATTATCTAGTATATATTTAATATATACATCTAGTACAAATCATTGTAACAGAAGTAAATTTTTCTCAAACAGAGATAGAGCAGAAAATAATCCCATTTTACAAGAGAGGGAAACAAAAGCCTCAAGAGACCTTTTAGACATCACCATCACATTCCTGGAAGGTCCCTGGGCCTCTAGCTATTGAGAATTTGGAATAAACTTGGTCCCACGAAGAAATGACTTCAAAGAAATGTTAAATATTAATATGTGAAGTTCTTTATTTTTACAAATGAAGACATAAAAGAGTCAGTTACCTAGATGACTTATAATAACAGTTAATGAGGAAGGCAAATGAATACATGTATCTGGGAACCTATTTTAAAAAGTGAATTTCTTAATTCACATTTAACTTTCAAAATTACTATCCAGAACTAAAATTCAAGAATATAAAGGATTTAGACATTACCCTCCAAAAGAAAGACTTCACAGAGAAATAAGATCCAACCACTTCATTTTCTGAGAGTTCCTAAAAACAAACAAATTATTTAGCTAAATTTTGAGATGTTTCTGAGAATACTTAATTAGTATTCTAAATCAAAACAAATAAAATCAAAGCAAATAAAAAAACAAAAATTACATATCCTAAAAATACTTGGAATATTTAGAAATTGTAAGTTTTCTTCCCTTGGGTAAATTAAAGTTTTTGTCCTATTCATCTCTAACGTCTGTAGTAGGAAAGTTGAGAGGGGTTTATTTCTGTAATTAAGAGTCTACTTACCTCTTTATTCTCAATTGTTCATTAATATATCTCGGAGTCTAATGTTTCATTATAGAAAGTAGAACTGTTTAAGCACATGTTAAGATTTTGAAATGAAGCAGATAATATCTGTTCCTTTTAACAAAACAATTGTATTAACCACAGACCTTCAGAGCATTTTTAGGGAATGATTACATAAGTCTTATTTATAAAAATGTACCTAGTTAAATTTGGTATAAATTTTCTATCATAAAATTCTGAATTTTATGATATAACATATGATATAACATAATATAATATAAATGACTTATTTAACTTTAAGCTCCCCAAAAATAATTTAAAAAAAATAAATACTAAGAGAAAATGGCTATTGGGCTAAAAACAAAGCAATGAATTCAAGTTGGATATTTTATTACTTAATTCTCAGTCCTTTATAAAGCAAAACCAATTTAACTTTTGGAAATAAAAAATAGTTAACCATTTTTAAACAGAACATCTCAATTACATGCTTTCTTTAAACTTTAAAGTTTGCATCCTGACTCTGGGTGTCAGTTAAGGAAAACTGACGACAGTTATGGGAAAGCATTAATCTTTGACGTTGTGATGAAGAGGAAGTAATTTTGCAACTTCCTTGATCATTCTATATTTTTTGTGTTAGTAACTAACATTGTGGTGCTCTAGCACCTCAGTCACACCTAATGCATGATAGCTGCTCAATAAATATTTGTTGATTGATGATTAGTCACTAACATTTGGTTAGGGACACATATTCCTTCCAAACATGATACCAAAAATCATATTAGAAAATAATAATGAGCCAAAATACTGTTGGGTGTTCAGCAGTTTGAATAATTTAAGTTTAGACCTAGGATTACATCAGCGATTGTCTGTGCAATCTACCTGTGCTTTTTACATGAAATCTGTTTCTTAATAAAGCCAACTACATTTTCCCAAGTTACTTGCTTATGGTTTGGTCAGGTAATGTGACTAATGTCAGAGGTTTTTGGGAAAAAGTCCTTGCATTTTAGACATTGTTTTACCCTCACTAGAGAGTTATAATTAATTTACATTTACACCTTTGCTTTTTGTCTGTCACACTTGAGACATTGTCACATCAGTTTCTAAACAAACAAAAATTCTTAAAAAATATATTTACATTTGGACATTGAGGCACAAAACTTAGAGGAAATATTGCAGTATTTTTTTGATGTTACACTATTTTTTTTAACTCAAAGAGCCCCATTCTAGCTTTTAGAAAAGATGTTTTTTTCCTTTTCAATTGTCAATTAATTCTCTTCACTTTGATTTGCAATTATTTTTAAATTAAGCAGCATGTTTAGCAACATGTGGAAAAAAATTTTTAAATATCATATTTAAAAATTAGTGCTTGAACTATCTGTATACAAATAATTTCTCTTTATATAACTTGAGTCAGTAACACAAGCTATGTAACTAGGGGTGTTTTATCTTAATGCAAAATGTGTTAAGGCAACTTTAATGGAGATAAAAGCCTTGGCTCTAGACTCAAGATAGTTAACAACAACAACAACAAAAAAAGATAGTTAATAAATAAGACAACCATTTAACATTTAAATGTATTATTAATTTATGTTTTAGGTGATCTAAAGTGACTGATAATGAAGATGCACCAAATCCTTACTTTCCAATCTTCCTCAGATAAATGCAGAGGGTACTGACCTAATTACATGCAGAGTATGCAAAGAGAAAAAGAGATTTGTGAATTTTAGGGGTGGGGTGGGAGTTTTAATGATCAAGATTTAGGACTTAGATTTCTCTATTAAAATTTGAGAAACAAAAATATTAGCCACATTTGGATCCCCTGAAGTCCCTAAGCTGTGCTTTTCATGCCATATTTAATTACTTCTGTCATTCATCAATTAAAATTTATATTTCATTTACAACCCACATTCTCATGTAAATTTAGAACTTTATCTCAAATGAAACAATTTAATTTTCTTGTGGACCCTTGTGCCGTTTATTGCTCTGCATGAGTATGACGTTTCCAACAGACCAGCCAAGACCTTCCTTTCACTAAAGTTTCTAATGGTAATAACATCAATATTAATAATAAAACACCTGGTATCACAATAATGAGTCCTAAACAAAAGTGGTAATTTTATCATGGAGAGCAAGAAAAACAGCATGAACTATTCAAGAATTCCAGAGAAGATTTGTCTTAGATCATAACTGCAGATATTTAGTTACACGTTAGTCTTCATCAAGACAAAAGACTGATAAGTGAGGAAAAGTGCCATTTAAAGAGTGCTAAGATTACAAAGTGACACCAAAGGAAACAGAATAAAAAACAGAGACATCAAATTGATACAGGAAACCTACTGAAGTTATTCTGAATAATGAATTGCTGAATTATTTCTACTGAGATTTCTAATTTATGAAAGTAGTGAGATCCATTGGGAGAATATCTTATTGATTTCTATTTTTGTCTCCAAAAATCTAACACACACTAACAAATTTTTTTCTCAAAGATAAAAAGTCTAACTATGAATCTAAAAATTAAGCAGATTTTAAACTAAAAATTCCAGAAGATAATTTTTTGTTCCTCAGGGAAATAAAACTAAATGACAGAGGGCTTTTTTTTGTTCTAACAATGAATATAATGCTATTTTTCAGCTATCTATATAAAATAAATCATAGAAATCTTTCAAGACTTTTTCACCAGATGGAACAAGAATTAGCCATTATACTTTTATTAAAAATGATATTAAAATTAGCCTCAATGTGTACAGGGCTTTAAACATAACACATGTTGTTATAGTTCAGCAATTCTTTAACACTCCAAATATTCACAATAGATTTGAAACTGTGAATCCTGAGAGGCAAATATGAGAGTTAAGTTAGCTAGCATTCCCGATTATACAAGTATGTTTTTATAGGAACACAATTTCCTTTTATTAATAACTTTTGGCCATTTAAGATATTAAAAAATAAGCAAATAGACAAATAGATCATTTACATAAACTTTCCTGGTCAGACTGTAATCACTGTTTATCAAAGCCATGGCTCATGGATGCTTCCATCCTATCAATAAAGATGACTTACGATATTGACTAAGCCTATAATACTCATGTCAACCAGAGCTTTGGAAGCAGGATCCTCACAAAATTATAAATTGTTTTCATTGTGGACATTCAGGGTTAAAACCAACAAATCTCCCCCATAATGCACTCAATTTAACATCTGTCTGTCTATCCGTCCATCCATTCATTCATCCAGCTACCATCTATTTACCATTTATCATCTGTCTATCTCATCGAATTAAAAGGCCATGCAATCTGCAAGCCAACCCTTAGTTCTATTATGCTGGCATCCTGTTACATTAGTTCTCCCCCTTTGATCAGCTCAGGAAGGGCCTTGGGAAACTAGTTTGCTCACTTTATAACATATGCCAGCAATGTGAAGGCCAATTGGCTACCACACAATAAACATCATTGACCTGGAACACATGTGTTGTGGAAACCATCCTTTGCTTGAGATTACATTTTGTGCTTTCACTTTGTGCCAACTTATTCATATTTGCTCCCACAGCATTTAAAAAATACAACAAGAGAGGTCAAATAAATGTAATGTCATTCTATGGCAAATCCCTATAATTATGAATCCCTATAGTTATGAATTATAATAGACAAAAATGTATGATATTTTCTGTCCTTGGGGAAATATTGTCAAAACAACAAGAAAAAAATCATTTCAATATAAAATTTAATTATGGTTTCATGTATTTTGTGGGATAATAAAATATTTACTGGCATTATAATATCTCTGTTTTAAATAAGCTTATTATAAATTTCAGGACTTTTGTTAGCTGGGATCAAAATATACTCCTTTTAAATATACATGCTCACTGCTGTTCACCATTTGTTCATTGCTGCATTTTGGAATCTCAGAAGCCTTAATTCTGAGGTTGGATTTATAGCATTTCCAAATAATACAGATTTGGGAGTACAAACAATGGCAAGGTAAAGATTTTTGAAAGGAATTTTATGTTTCCTTCAAAAACATTAAGCATATCACTTTTTCAAAGACATATGCATAATAATTAGAAATGTAGCACCAAAGAAAAGCCAATTTGGACACTCATGGTTGTGAGTCTATGACCAAAAAAGTTTTCAATTTTTTGCAGCTTTTAAAAAATCCCCTATTTATTGCAAGGATATGAAGTCTTTGTAGAAAGAAGGACCTGATAATTGTGAAATATAATGATTTTTTTTCATTCTGTCTCACTGACTGCGTGAGATGTGTGAAAGATGTGTTAATCTGTTTCTCCACTGTTACTTAAATTAAAGCACTTAGAGGTTTTCGCTGATGCATTTTTAAAGTGTCATCCAAGGTGTCAGGTTTAACTACTACGCCCTACAGACTTACAGAGTTGAAAGTGTTCTCTAGTTTAAATTAACGATATCCTTGCCAAAAGTCTTATTAAAAATTGCTCCATTCAACCAATGAATAAAGCGTTTTATAGTTCATTAAAATTATGCTAAGTGATTATAATAAAATCTTTATAAAAAAGATGTATTATTTAAAAAAGATATAAGCTGTCAAGTAACAGAAGATATGATAATGAGACATCATCGCAGTAGTCTATATTATATTCAAAGGATGATTTTTTCTTAAAGAAAACAATTCTAAATTGTTATTGTTGAGGATATGAATTGCAAAGTGTGTATCTTTATATTGTCACAAAAGTATTTCTCTAATAATTGAAGTAATTTATTGAAAGCACATAAGTTTATGATCTCACCCTTACCCATTGATAAATTCATTCTTTTAGGTTAAAACACAGACACACACACGCACACAATATAGTGTAAAATTATAAGAGCTTACCATCTGATAGAACCACATTTTTTCCCCATTTTTTGGTTTGACCCCACAAAATCTATTCACAAAACACATAGAAATCTTCTCTTTTGAGCTCATGAAACTCTCTTGATGAATAATTTAACCTTAGAATAAATTATCAGTTGATAAGCTTCTTCTAAAGAATAAATATTGTAATAACTCAAAGTATTACCATTGCTTTGCCAAAACGCATTTTGTCACATAACTATAAGCCTTTTGACCTGGATAATTTTTCTGTTGCCCAAGTTTAGAGAGACATCAATCCCTTTCTTCTTAAAATAACATTCTTCTATAACAGCTGATTGTGGGGCAGAATTTAAAATGCGTACGATGGAAAGTGTGCTTGTGGAAAAACCCGAATGAATGTTTTAAAGGATGTTACCATCCCTAGAAGAGGAGATATTATGAAATTTATAACTATTTACTGGTTTATATGCCATTCAAATACAGTATATATTTTATATATTCTTGCTTTTCAGAGACAAGTTCGGGTACATTTTTTCCCTATATGTTGTTAAGTGATAACACAATGACTCCAAATAATATATTAATATAAGTTGGTCCTGAACAGCAATTATGACTTCCCTGTCCTCAAGCTGGCTATTCCTTTCTTGATTTCAATAGTAAATACAACCTCACTTTATGTGAGTGCCACAAATTATAAGATTTCCACTGAAAATAACCTATTACTGGCAGAAGTATGGTAACAAAAATATGGAAAGAAATCTCATCACAGAAAGTCAAGATGATGGAAATGATGGGCAGAAATTTAAGTAATGGGGAATTCCAAGAGCTGATTCACCTTGTATACAGAGGAGATATGCATATTAAAAAAGGAACAATGTCAATGTATGCATTCTACCTTTGTAGTTATATTACTTCAGAAAGAAACTAAGTAAAGGAAGAAAAACTCCATATTGGAGAGAACCGCTAACAACATTGTCTGGCTATCTTTAAGTCTTTGCTACATGTTTTTACTTCTTGGATTTTATATTCACCACTGGTGCTCAAAGACGGGCTGCATGCCAACGCTCTGACATAAAAATGTAGGAGACTTCATTCTCTAAATCAAGATTCCAAAGAAGAAAATGATCTGTGCTTATATGAAAAATTCACCTTTGACTTTGAGCATAATTATATCACATATGAATACCAGTGTTTAAATGTAATGCAAATAAATCATACCCCTTTTCCAAAAATAAAGAGGAGAAATCATTATTTAGACAAGAATCTTTAAGAAGACTGAAATAATTAGAAAAGCGATGCATTGCCGCAAAACAGTAACACAGTAAAACTTACAAGACTACATAGTATAGTCACATATCCCTTTGTTTCCCAGGAAGCACAATTTACTGGAGGAAAGGATTCAGGGAACAGTTTCAGTTTAGTGGTGTGTGTGTTGAAGGATGGTGGAGTAGGTAGCAATTGAAATGTCAAACTTCCCCTGGATTTTGCATTTAACGCTATGCTCTTGTAACACTAGTGTGGATGAATATGGCAAATGTTTTAGGGCACAGGGAAAATCTGAATGAATAAGCTGGTATTCAGTATGTCCCCATAGGAAAAAAAAAATCAAATAAGTGAACTGATTTTACTTCACTAAGCATTCAATATCCCCATTAAATTTTTCAAAATTGAAAATCCCTTAGGCTAAAACCCAAAAGCTATGTTAACACATGTTCTAAATATAATCTGCCAAGTACTCAAATAAGTGCTGAGTTAGACATGGGAATTCTGTTTCTTCAGTGGAAGCTTGAAAAATGTACCAGTTTGAATGAATTAAGTATATTATTAATAATAAATAAAAATCCCAAGAATTTTATATATAAAAATAGTAGAGGATAGATATTTATTATTCATTTTAATTTTCTTGTAGACTGAAGGGAAATATGTGGATGTTTACTTAATTTATTATTAAAATCAAATTTATATTAATTTTAAATATAAATTAAATGTATTTTTAAAGAAGAATATTTCTATTCTCTTTTATTCTACGATAAAATGGATTATTCACACTAATTAATACTAAATGCCATATAATATCCTGCTCTAGCATTGCATGTTAAATGTATCTGAAGGGGAAAATATTGCTACATATTAATAGACTATTATATTTTTTACATAAATATATCATAATGTAGACACAGAATGAGGAAAGTCAAATTACATTAATTATAAAACACATATACTTTTAATATAACATCAATACAAAGAAAAAAGTATAATACAAATATGAACAGTGCAAACATTTCTTTAAAACTTCTTGAAACTTTATTTTGATTAATAAGAAACACAGTGAACACTAAAGCAGAAGTATTCAGCAATCTTCCTTAATAAGTGCTTTTCCCTTTATTAAAATGATAAAGGTTACTTTTAATGGGGCCCTGCCTTTTTTTTTTTTGTGAGCCAAATTATCTTTTGGTCATTAATGCTATAGGAACTTGGGAGAAGCTGTACAGTAAGAGACACTTGTTAAAACAGATTAATTCATTACTATAAATATAAAAACATTTTGATAGAAATATCCTTTAATTCATAATAAAAATGACAAAATTAAAGAAAAATAGCATGATTCAATCAGAATGGAAGAAAAAAGATTGTCATGTTCCAGGGTCTAAAAAAGTTTAGTCACTATTGAAAAGGAATACTGACTTTTTAGGTAGAAATTTGAGCAAACAAGAATTTTACAAATAAAATCCCTTTGATGCAAGTCATATTCACATAAAAGTTCGATTTCATCTTGATATTTATCTGTGTCCAAGAGTGGCACCACCACTGAACAAATTTAAAGCTTAGTTTATATCTTACATATCCCACAAGTCATAAAAGAGCCAGGGCTTAGTAAGTTACAGGAACCATAAACTCCTCTCACTCCTTAGATCCATTAATTTCTTGAAGTGAGAAGAAAAAATGAGAGAAAATTGTTCTTATCGTAGACTTGAAAGATGTAGCAATACAGGTATTTTGAGTTTAGAAAACTTTACACTCAATTTTAGATGACTAAAAATAATAAATTGTGTGAATCTTTTTTTCAAGAGGAGCTGGCCCTGCCCTAGCCTCATCATTTTATTCCTGGAGCAAAGCAATTTTCTAGACCCTGTTGGACATATGGTGGAACCAGATGCTGAGAATGATGTTGAGAAGTGACCAGAGATAAGCGAGAGGATGATTTGGATGCTACTGAGCAGTCTGGTTTCCATTTATTTAACAAGCATCACATGGTTTGCTTAAAATTTATGGGGGAAAAATAACAATTGAATAGTGATGGAATCTTGTGGCATAGGTTGAAGAGACATGAGAGAGATTTGGCAAAGCAGCTGATAGTTCTTCTCACAAGAAAAGCTGAAAGATCACATGCTAAGAATTACCTTACTTGATCTTTTCCAACTCTTCCTCATTAGCATTGTCTGTAAATGAAATAAAGCATGTTCATTATCTTTTCACTCAAGTACAGAATAGGGCAGCCAATTGTTTTCTGGAGGAAACATAATATTTATTAGCCCTCTAAACAAGCAAACAGTTTCCAGCAACAACTATACAAGACAAAAATTGCTTTCCACGCACACACAACTAGAGAAGCAACTTTCACATCCAAGCAGTCTTCCTGGTGAGAGTTCATTTGCTTTATTCCTTTGTACAAAGAAATGGGACAGTATATTTTAAACAGGATGGAACATTTGGAATACCTTAATTATTGGCTGAAAAAAATACATTGAGTTTCATGATTTGCAATTGTTGCTTTTGGTGGTGGAGGTTGAGGATACACATGACTTTGCCAGGTATATAATAATTTTTTTCTTCAAACACATTCAAAGTCTTTTGCTCTGGTGGCATCTTAGAATTGTCTCTGCTTTCAGTTAATCTTTAACTATATCAGGATCTACAAACACTTCCATTTGAAAAAAATGCCATATATGGTTATGGCTGTTGGTACATTTTCCTTCGAAATGTTTAGCCAAAACATATCCTTTGAACGAGTTTGTTTGTGTCATAATAAGAGGTATTTATGGCCAAAAGTTTTAATTAAGGTTCTGGCGACTTGGGATGAGTGTCCAAAATCACTGGTCTCTTATATAAAGAAAATCGTAAAAGCCCAAAGATTTTTTATTTCTTCTCTTCACTTGTAAAAATTTCTCAATGAATACTGAGGTATTAACCTTCCTGATTAACCTCTTTACTCTATATCTTAACTTTTAGGACCATTATCTTTAAGGCAGATGAAGTGAAGAATAGAAAATATTTGGAACAAAGAATGTAGCTTCTAGAAATGCTTGCCATATTTGTCTATCAAGGAAGAGCACTGGTGCCTTAAAGAATTGTATTTTCTTCAGGAGAATTCACTATAAAGAAGGACAATGTCAGAAACTACTTATGGATTACAAAAATAGAAAAAAGAAAAGATTTTAATATAAAACGAAGGCAATCTTTGACCTGAACCAAGAGAGTGGAATTATGTAGAGGTTCTAGGATAGGAAATAAAAAAAATCATGAAACTGTCAAAGATAATGATATATTCCTCTTTTCTACACATGGTGTTTTTTAAGGGCATATTTTCCCTAAATATACTCTGTGTTAAATGTTGACCAAAACATGGAAGAGTAATAGATTTCCTAAGGTTACAATAATTCACCCCACTTTTTTTTTCAATAGAGGCAGGAAGCTGTAAAGCATTATCATCAAATATTATAGAAATATTTTATATTTTCAAAGTACTAATATCCAATTCATTTTGAAGCAACAAATCCCACCATTGGGTTGTGGATATGAACATTTAGTAGACTGGTAATAAATGTTTGTTTTTTATCCTAAATGAGTCATTATCATTAGTATCATCATCATCACTACCACCACCACCACTACTTCCCCCACCATCACCAAAAGGCAATTGGAAACCAAATGCTTTGGTGGTATGCCATATTCACAAAAACTGCCCCATTGACAGTCAAATAATAAATGCTCAACTTTCTCAGAAAGCAGTTTCAATGGACAAAGAATGGTAATTCCTAGATTAAATATTTTGAGTCAAATCAAGTGAGAACAATTAAGAGAAATAAATAAACAAGTAAAATCTATTAATCCATGGTCATTTATCATCATCTAGCACTTAAGAATCTTATACAACTCCATTCTACTAGAAATATCATGCAATGAAAAATGGGCTTAGAACTTTAGAAAGACTGGAATCTCATGGCAACACAAGTCAATATTATAAGGATTCAACACTGCTGGTCAAATTCACATCCCCTGACTCAGAAGTTCTGCATACAAATTAACCTTCAGTATGTAAAACAAAATACAGGGCTGGTATTTTTTCTGTCTCTCAAAATCAGCTTTATAAACAGGCTGTATTGTTTTATTTTTCATACTGGGAAACTGATAGAGACAAAAAGTCAGTGTTTTTCTTAAGTATGAATATGCAAGATTTGGCAGTTATGAGAATCGATTCATTATTTTCCTGATTCAATATCTAACATTCTATTAGTAGACCCAGTGACTCTCAAAATGGCCCTGTATTTTCTAACGAAATTTTTGCCTCTTGAGCCAAACCTGCTAACTAAGCAATGAGTTTTAGCATCCCATTTCCAAGTCCCTTTTCCTTTTAGGTAGTTGGATTAAGGTAGATTTAATAAAACTGAGAACAGTAGAAAATTTTTAAAAATAAATTTAATAGACAAACTATTAATATTGTTACCTTTACTATCTGTGAGACATCTTAGAGAAAAAAGATTAGGGAAAGTTAAAAATAGGAGATGAAGCAAATTCCAGAAAACTAGGATTTGGTTTTTTTCTCTGTGATTTTAACTTCAGCTGAGAAACATATGAATTAGTTTTTGAAAGTGTTATTGTCTGATACTATTAAATATTATAGTGCAATTCAAATGCTTCATTAGAAGCTCCACTTCCTTGTAGCCAATAAAAGGAATAAAGTAGCATAAAAATATGGCCTGTGACAGAGCTGCAGAAGTGATTGTTTTTAAAAGATTGCACAATCTCTATCCATTTTTTACTGTCATGTTTTTGTTGTAGTGATTTTTTAGGCAACTATATAGCTACTATACATACATAAAAATCACAGATGGTTAGATATTATAGTATATATATCTTATAAAACATATATTCAATTTTTGGTAGGTGGATATTTCTTCAAATGTTGGCTATGTAATAATTAGGAAAAATATCAAAATTAAACCAAGATGAAAAAAATTTTTTATTTCATTAAAGACCAACTAAGGTCAATTCATATGTTTCTTTGAATTGTCAGTTTTTTAGCCTTAGCCAAGCAATTTGTAGGTCTAGGTTATTTAAGAGAGTGTGTAACACAAATTAACTCACTTTTATTTCACAAATTCTCCAGTGAAGAAAGCTGTGGATTGAACTCTGCTAGAAAAAGAGCCAGAAAGAACTCAAATACACTATCAGACAAAAATGCCATATATAGGACACATATGTATACACCACATACTTTTGCACGTTCAAAACAGTACATGCAATAAAAAACAGAAATGACAGTTGTGCCATGCAGCTCATCAGCATGCCCCCATGAAGGTTTTGGTTTCTTGTACACACAATGCTGGAAACTTAAAAAAATAAATATATATCTGTTCATATCTGGGATTTTTAAAAAAGACTCAATCATGAACTCAATGGAGAAGATTTTAATATAGGCAACTGCATTTGTTATTACTCATACTACACTTTTAAAATTGCTGAAATAAGACATTACATGTTTTAGAGGTTTTAGTAGATTCAGTAGTCTAATAGGTTTCTTAACTCATTCTTCGGTTTTACTGATTTCTCAAACTGGCAATCCACACAAGGAGAAATCATCTCAACTGCATTATTCATGAAATGTATTGTTAGTATTAAGTACATAAAAAACTCACAAGATAACTAATTTAGAAATCTTAGCACTTTGTAATGCTAAGTACTCTGTATTTCCAGTTATTCATTTCTTCTTACTTTTTTACAGCATTTTCTTCACATTAATGCTCCATTTCCTATTTGATTGTTAAGATTTATCTGTTAAAGGCTCTTGAAACTTATCTCTTTCATTCTCCATTTTCATACACATAAAATATTTAGCAAAGTTTTATAAACACAAGCATAAGAATAAACATGTGGTTTTGGAACTAAAGTCTTCAGTCTTGAAAGCTTAAAATAAATTATTTCTGAGCTGTAATCAAAGAGAACAGAACTCTTCTTACAATTTTGCCATCTGAGGGTCAATGCAAAATTATCCTCTATTCCTTCCCTATACATCATTCTGAATTTTGAGACTGTGAAGCATTCAGTAACTGATTTCTGGTTTGCTGCATTTTTAGCTTGAATTTCTCTAAATAAAGAGTTGTTCCTGGATAATTTGTGCAAGTTCAGCATGCCATTTTTACTGCAGCAGTATGTTATATATTTTAGACATATGAAAATTTAATTTGAAGACACATTGGGTCTCTGGTTGTTTTTAACCAAGACACTTCAAACGTAGCCCAGCGAAATATATTTGGTTGATACAAGACATGTTAGAAAATGAAAAAAAAAATACAGTGACATATTTATAATTCATTGTCATCATTAGTATTCCATGAGAAGAGCCATATAGCTTGATTTTAAATAGATTATCTTTAATATATTAATTTTAAGAACTTACAAAAGAAAATTTAATCATTATTTAATCATGATTTAATATTGTTGGTGAAAACCTCAAGGATTTGAATATTGAGGTAAGAAAAAAAAGTTAAAATACCTTCCCCTGGGCCTTTGAAGCATTCCTTCAGATCCTTGTAGATACATGTCTACGAACAACTGAACAAACACTAGGTATAGAAGGTTAGACTAGGTTTGAGAGAAGTCATCACAAGAAAGGGTTTGTATATATATTTCCCCTCCTAGGAGTGATAGGATGTAGGATGGAGGTGACTTGAAGTATAGGCATATGGTAGGTAGGACAAGTGACGCTGAAGAAAGCTTGGACTTGACAGAAGGTGAACTGTGAAGGAATTTGTGTGGCTGGGACAGAAATTACAAGTGAGGGAACATATGTTGCTTGTTGGAGAGGCTTCAAGTTCCTCTTCAGGAGTTTCTGCTTAGTTAATGAAATAGTCACAGGTCACTTTAAAGAAGTAGGACAGAGTCCTAGACCTTAGCACAATAGTAGGTGATCCTAGTAGATGATCAATAAGTGTTCTTTTTGTTTTTACACAGATCGCTATAAATGGTCCTTGTTTAGAGTTTCAAAATCTAAAAACCAGTGTTGATAAATCTAATGACTAATTTTAGAGAAGTTAATAAAATAGTTATAAGACTACTATATAGGACAAACAAAGAAAAAACAAAAAAGCAAATTTATATGTGTTTGTTGGGAATTTTCATAATGTAAAGCATACATTTAGAAACCCAGATTCAAATCTAGGCCATCAGTATAGTAGGATACTCGGTCCCAGTAGAATTTCCTATGGGGAATCTTCTATCCTTCCTCCTCTCTTCCTGGCTCATCTTGCTTCTGTACAACCAAGCACCTTCCCTGCCCACACCCACAAAGATGACCCAGCATGGCCATCACCCTTCTCTCTGCCTCTTCAGGTGTGACTGAGGCCAGGATGGGAAGTATAAGGATGTTCACCAGCCAGAGGCTGGCTCTGGTACACACTGCATTCACCGTGCCTTTTGTGAGCACTGGCTGAGCCACTGGCTTCTTTGATGAAGAAGAAAGAAGCCAGGGGAGAGTCAACAATGGGATGGCAAAGAAGACACCATTTCCCAGTTAATGCAGCAGAATAAATTCAACTGCTCTCTGGGACTCAGAAAGGGGAAGGCATGAAGTAAGGCAATGCATAAAAAATACTTGGCAGTAAAGAGTTTATTCTAAAATATCTGGGGTAGTCAAAGGGATTTGAGCCAAGGAAATGGCATGAGGATTTCAGGAGGAACTCCTTGTGCTAAGGGTGAATGTGGCTGGAGAGATTCAATGAAGAAAAAGGAAAAGGAAGAAAAGAAGATGAAGAAAACCAGACTTTTGATGTGTGAATGTTTCACATAACTCACCTGTTTTTCCTCCCTGTTCATGTTTGATAACTTACTAATGATCAGCTCCCAGATACTGTATTATTTTTAAATGTTTTTTTCTAATTAGAAAGACACTGTGCCTAAACAATAAGTTTGAGCGGCCATTGAGATTAAAGAATTTTTGCAAGGATTGTTCAAGGAAAAATAACATTGGGCTTATGCTGACATATATTTCTATAGAATTTAGAACTCAGCAGCTTCATCATAAGGTTTCCTCATACTAACTTGCTCCCTCAAACCCTCAGTTTGATGCTACAGTATTTAATAAAGATCCCATTAATGTAAAATTTCAGCAGACTACCCATCACCAAGTCACCCAACAAGCTACAGTAGCTGCTATATCATTCTAATCTCTAGTAATATTGCAAGTTTATGTGGTTTGGGAATACACAGGACCTCAGGCACTTAGGTATTTTCACTTATGAAGTGCTGTCCTTCATCAAAATAACAAAGAACCTCAGTTCAAGAACAGTCTATCACCAAGTTTTGCTGATTTTACCTCCTGTAGGTAAACCTGTCAATTTCCCTCTGTCTCTACCTCTGAAAGTTCCAATCCAAACCTCAATCATCTCTCATCTGGGATTTTGCAATGGCCTCCTAATTGGTCTCCAAGTATTCATTCTCAGCATTTTAATCTGTTTTCTACAACACAGCTACAGAGGTATTTTCAAAGGACAAATATGATTATGCTACTTCCTATTTACGGATCTTTCAATGCCTCCCCATTGCTCTTTGGGAAAAGATGACAAACCCTAACATGGTCAATGGGCTCAACACAGTCTGGGCATCCTTCTTCCACTCCAGTGTCATTAGCCACCTGATCACCCACACTCTCTTTGCTTCCACCTTCTATAAGCTCCAGTAATTTTCCAGTTCTTGGAACACAGCATGCTTTCTCTAGCCACAAGGCCTTTGCATGTGTTGTTTCCTCTGCTTGAAATATTTCCTCTCTTCCTGGTTTTTGCCTTATTAACTCGTATTCACATGTCATACCTCAGCTCCTATTTGACTTCCTTGACAGAGAATCCCTGTCTCTCGGACTAGTACAAATTCTCCTATATTTGCTCTTTCAGCAACATATAACTCTCGTTCATAGCATTTAAGTCAGTTGTCATTGTACATTTCCATCAGTGACTATTTTGATTCCTGAGTTCTCCACTGGATCTAAGTTCTCTTATATCCTAAGTGACTAGCACAAGAATTGGCTTATAGGTTTTTGGCGAATACCCAGATTATTTTAACTGAAATGCAAAGTGGACATTTATAATTTATTCCTATGCATGGATTAGCCAGCTAGGATATACATCTTGGCTTGTGCTGGGGGAAATGATATCTTCTGAAGTGGTGACCTCCAAAATGATGAGCTTCCATTTCTAATAGTCTTTGTAAAATGTTTTCCTCACTCACCCTCTGCATAGTGTGCATCTGCACACATATGGACATAATTTCACTATGCTAAGTTCTCATAGTAGGTATTATTATTATTTGGTAATATTTGTTGGAAAACAGACATTTCTTCCTCAGTGAATAAAGTACAGGTACTTAACACATATTTAGCAAATATTACATATGAATTTACATGTTCATAATTTTTTAAAGGAATGAATAGAAATACTTCTTGAAAGGGTGCAATGAGTTTATAGTATTTCCAAATCTGAAGTTGAAATTCACTATTTTTACCTGTAGTCTAGGGAAAATGTCAATAATACCCTTTTGGCAGACAATATATAATCAACTTTAATCATGCATTATTTTAAGATGGCAATACATACATTGCTGAAATAGAGTATTTGAACTTGCCTAAAAAAATTATGTCTACTACTAAAATGTGTTACAATCAGAGCTAATTAGAGTAGTTCTCAGGTACATGAAAGCACATTGAGTCTAATAAATAATCACTGGTAAATTGTGGCAGAAAGTGCACTGGCAAGCATATTGATGTGAGCCAAACCTGATATTTTTTAATGTCACTTCGATGGCATGGGAGTAATTGGCTCCTCTGTATCCCTTGTCATTTTCTCATAGCAGCATGGTGTGCAAGGAAGTAGAGACAGCTAGCGCTGAAACATGGGTAATACCGATACGGAAGCCCATCAAAAAGATGAAAAGTACTCACTTATGATTCAGTAAACAAATACCAGAAAGCAGAAACTCTGTTATAATTTCAACTCATTTTCTTTGTTATGGTTCACCTGACAATACAGTCAAAATAGGAGCGTCTGGATACTACTATTCAACGTGGAATTCCAACGATTCAAGTCACTAATAAATGTATTCCCTGAATGCATACCAATAGTTGCTACAATATAACATATCTGAAATTCAGAAGTAAAGTGAAAATAAAAGTTGCAAATCTGTTTCTTATTTATAACAAGAGGTTCTGATCTGGAGCGTGGAATGGGAAATTTGAGTTGAAAAGATATTAATACAATAAGTATGGCCTACCCATACCCAGGATACTCACAGAAACAAAGAACAGGCCAGATTTTCATGTGCAGCTTCTCTTTATTATTATCTCTGTGTCCAAGAAGGCTCACAACATTGAACAAGTGAGAGAAGAAAGAGCTCCTGCTAGGTTGTGGGGAACTTACCACATCCCTGGACTCTCCTTCTTTAGGGGTAAGAACCACCGAGAGCAAAATGATCCCAAGATCATGGTCGGGGTAATGGGGATCCTTCAGGGTGAGGGTCACATCTGTGGGCCTGGGATATAAAATATTTAGACTTTAAACAGTTATTAAATGCATAAGCCAAAAATATATATTTTTATAAACAATTTAGTATTTTAAAGGGGAAAAAAAGCAATTTTGCCTCCCTTTATTTTCTTGGTACAATTTTTGTTGTTATTAAAATATCATCAATGTATTAAGTTACTCAATAAACTGTAGGATAGCCAATTGGGTATATTTGAATTCACTGGATGAATTTCTGTTCTTCATAGGATTCTAGAAATTTGCTGAAAAGGCCAAGAAATGACAACCCTATTGAGAAACCTATCAGTCCCTTTTCTTTGATCTCTAATGCCCCAGAAAGTAATACCAACTATTTTTTATAAATTTGAGCTCAGCAACTAAATGAGGGTCATTTGTTGACCCCTGGTTTCCTTTTAGCTCTTTACAATTTTTTTTAAGCAGCAATATGATTTAAAGTAAACAGGTGAGTGGAAGAAGAGGAAAATACAAAATATAATTTGCCAGATATCCATTATAGACATACTTTAAAAAATGTGTAATTATTTAAAAGAACATCCAACATGTAAAGTAATGCTTCTTTTTTTTTCGCTATTTAAACCTATTCCCAAACAATTTTTAGATTCTGAAAGACAAGGAACTCAATAGTTATAAGAGTTAGGTAATATAGTCTTTGGAATTCAATAAGCATCTCTGAGAAAGAGATTATGAATAACTCAATATCACCCACAATCATTTTCTAAAAACAATGCAAAATATACATTCAACTGACAATGCATAGGTAACATCTTGCTTGCATACCTCAATTAATGTTGAACAAATAAGAGTTAGTGTCCACCTTATGGTTTACATCTAAGGGGCTGGTGGAATATCTAGTACTAAACAAAATCTTGAAATATTGGCAAATTAGGAATGCTCCTTTGCTTGTTCAGTTGTTTACTCATTCATTTCATTTACAAAACATGTATTAAATAGGTTCTGGATAAAAACCAGAGGTCAAGACCAAGATAAGGTCCTCATCTTCATGGAGCTTAACTTTTAGTACATGATACAGTTGAATTCTAGTACTAGAGAGAGGGCTTGGTGGGGATGAGAATTTTCAATCTTGGCTGCACATCAGAATCAACTGGGAAGCAAGCACTTCTAAACAGTGCATATTCCTGAACTCCACCCCTGATGACTGTGGTTCTGTAGAACAGGAGTGGGGTCTGGAGTCTATAATCTTTATAAAGCTCCCCAAATGATTTTATCATACAGCCAGGATTGAAAACCACAGTTACTTTTCAAAGCTAAGATTTTATGGTACTTGAAAATCTTTCACAGGATGCTTACTTTGCCAAGTTGAGGAATGATCTCATAAAACATATGAACAATTCTTTGCTGTCAGGGGTCTTAACCGAACCATAAGCAACCTATCAGGCTGGTAATATACATAAATAATAGTTGTGATGCAAATTGCTCCAATATTAATTTAGTTATAACTAATCATTATGGTTAGATTGCAACAACTTGTTCCTTTTATTTTAATAAATACATATTAGGCATTATAGCATAAGTACATAAAATTAATAGTAAAAACTTCATTGCATTTTTTAATGATTACATGATAAAGATTTAAGAACATTTGCAATTGCTTTATGATGTATCTTCTATTTTCTTTCAAAAAGATACCTTAATGCATTATACAGTAGCATAAGTATTTATATAGCTACTACTAATATCTATTTTTCTACACCCAAAGACTACTGATTTATACAGAGAATGAAACAGCATACATAAATACATGATTTTAAAAAGTAGCAATTTGATGTTTATATGGTTTTCAGGGGACAGAATTGTTAATGAAATACATAAAATATGTAATGTGGTAAAATACACACCAAATGCTTAAATATAATATCTTTTAATTTTTAAAATTTTTTCATATTTTTCCATTTAAATTATTTTTCACCAGTGATTTTTCTCTAATAGAGAACAAGAGAAATTTATGCTTTGGGGTTAAGGCCAGTAATTTGCATATCTTTATGCAAAGGTCTACAGAGAAAGTAATTGTGGCCTATATTTATAGAAGAAAAGTACAGTGCATTCAAGTTTGAGCTCAGTTTCCATGATAATGGACTCCATACAATACCACTAAGAGCACAATTACTTTCTCTATAGACCTTTGCATAAGATCTTTGCACGGAGGTGTGTGCTAGGCTGTAGGTCGGAATAGAGGATGTGCAGGAAGACAGGAAAGGCTGTTCTTTTATCCAGTGCAAAGCAAAAATGAACATTGGAAGACCAATAAGCTGCCACTGTGTTCAAACTTAGCTGACTGTAACACATAAGGGGGTTCTACTCTTTATATTTTTCTACTTATCTACATTTACAGAAATTCAAAGTAGCAATCTGCCCCATCACTCTGCTTTCATGTTTTCCACTATTCTTGCCACATGATGTAACATGATCAGCTAAAACAGGAATTCCTTCTCCTTAAAACCATCAAAGAAAATTTCACAGCTTCCTTTGCAACCCATTCCAGTGCTGCTTCACCTTTGTAAAAACTTTTATTTTTCTTCTGTAGTGCTAATCAATTCTTAGTTCTTATATTGGAATGCATTTTGAAAAATGAAAATCCCACTATTTGGTATAATGAATGACTAATATCAGTAATAACAATATAACTTTCCACCTAGTTGAGCCATGATAAATAATGTAACTGAGCAAACAGAACCAATATGCCTTCACTTTAAGAGTTCTTCTTCGTAATCTAGTTCTAGTGAACTGGTGATGGTAACTGGTGATGATGGCAAATCAGATTCTACCTTGGTTCAAGTGACAAGAGATCTGCTGTTTTTGAAGCAAAGGGTACGCTTTTTATTTTATATATAGTAGCCTGATTCTTAAATTAATAATTAGGATTAATATGCATAATCTTCTTTATCCTCCACTGTGACCATATGAGCAATGTGAGAGCAAGGAGTGTGCCTTTTATCTCTAGATTCCTGGTGCTTAGCACAGTGCTCAGGGACAGAGCAGGTGTCCAGGAATTTTCCTGATGAATAATTGTTGTCAAAAGAGGTAGTTACGGAAGATGCTATTATTCCCATCGAGTAGATGAGAAAGATGGACTTAGAAAGTCTGGCTAGCACGAAGGCTTGTAGCTATAAATGACGGTATAGCAATTAGAACCCAGATTGGCTGAAATTTTCTATTAGGCCCAGCTGCATAACAAGGTGTAGTGATATTACAACAGTTCAAAAATTACCTGTTTAACTCCAGTTGTGTAAGATCCAGAAAGGCTGAGCCCATAAAGTCATCCTGTAGTCCAAAATCATAGTCAAATACCTAAGAAGCCAAAGAGACAAGGCACTGTTATAAATAATTCCAATGTAAGCTTTAAATGATAATGTTTTGATTATAAAATATTGGTTGTTCATGTCACCAAAAACATACTAATATTTGTTGTTTCCTTTTTAAGTTTTTGTTTTTGTAGTTTGGAGTACTAGGGTCTCACAAAACATTCAAAGGAAATTACATTTCATTGTTTTACTTAATATTGTTGATTTATATCAAATAGGACTTTAAGGTAAATGTAACGAAATCAAATAAAACATAGTAAATCTTCAAAAATGTGGAAAACAAAGGCTTAGAATTTTTTTTTCTCATAGAAGGGATAATAGCATTACTGGAAGACAAAGTAAGTTAGCATAAAATTCAACAGTTATATCTTCCATATATGGCTTTGGGTGATAAGAATATGATTTCATATTTTTTCATAATTTTTACGTCATTCAAGATAAATTCTGTGATATTATAGGATAATGCCATTTTAAACATACAAATAAGTAAATATTGAGATATGATTGGGCGGAGCAAGATGGCGGACGAGAAACACCGCCAGATAGAGCGTCTCTG
>VBSM01002608.1:36422566-36462106 GCA_008086735.1 Cheirogaleus medius
ATAAAAAAAAATTATTAAAAAAAAAAAGAGATATGATTAAAGTACTCTGTAAAGTTATATTACAGTTAAATTAAATTAAGTTTTTATTGTCACAAGCAATTACTAGGAGATAAGACTAATGTGACTAACATCAACAAAACAAAAGTAAAAGAAAAGAAAGAGAGAATACATTTTTTCCCTCTGTCAACACTTTCTATCCATTATCTTCTATGTGTCTTGCATGATTCTTTTTTTTTTTTTTGAGACCATATCTGCTAGATTGCAATGATATCGTCATAGCTCACTGCAACCTCAAACTCCTGGGCTCGAGTGATCCTCCTGCCTCAGCCTCCTGGAACAACAAGTATGTACCACAATGCCTGGATAATTTGTATGTGTTTTTGTAGAGATGGTTCTCATGCTTGCTCAGACTAGTCTTGAACTCCTGGCCTCAAGCAGTCCTCCCACCTAGGCTTCCCAGTGTGCTAGGATTACAGGCGTGAGCCACCATGCCCAGCCTTGTTTGGTTCTCGTTCATACTGTGGTAAGACACGCGATGTCTGTGTCCTCTTGGACACGACATTTGGGGGCTGAGACAGTTAATAGATACCTAAATAGATACGCACAGTTCAGTGATGAGTGCTACAGAGAAAAATAAAAGTCTAAGGGGTGTGTTGGGAGCTACTATTTTAGAGAAGGAGTCCAGGAAGGCCTCTCTAGGGAAGTGTATTTGTGTAGACAATCAAATAATGGGAAGGTTTATGCCATGCTAGCATGGGGAAGGGCACTCCAGCCAGAGGAAACGGCCAAGCAAAGAAGAGGGATTGATGTGTTTAAGAAGCAACAAGAAGCCATTGAGGTTGAAACAAATTGAAAGAGATGGAGAATGGAAGGAAGCTGGAGGGATTGCTCAGAGCTAGATCAGTTAGGGCCATTTCCAAAGGACTCTAAGTAAATGGGAACTGGCTAACTTCCATCCATCTATTAGTTTTCTCACTCATTCATTCCCTTGGCCAATATTGATTAAGTACTTCTCATGTTCCACGCAATATGCTAGGCATCGAATAAACAGTGGTGAGCTAAACTGACACTGTTAATGCTCACAGTTTAGTGCGGGAGCCAGATGCTACATAAGGAAGTGCACAGGTGATATGCAACTGCAAATTTTGGTAAGTGTTTTAAGGAAAAGAATGGAGTAAGAAGATAAAAAATGACAAAGAAGATCAGGGAAAGCCTTTAAGATAAAAAAAAATGCTACTAGATGAAGTTTAGAACTGTGCTGACTTTTCAGATAGAAAATAGTTGAACATTGGCGTAATTGAGCATAAACAGATAAATCTGCTCTTGAATGGATGACCACTGGACTCTTCAGGACGTGAGAATCCATAAAGCTGAAAGAATCAATAGCCCAGCACCCCTGTACCCAATTAATTCTTGGCATAACAGTTCGAAAACTCAAAGCAGAAGAAATAGTAGGTACAGCAGCCTTAAATCAGTTATTGTTTTTTCTTCTAGTCCAGGTGTACTTCAATTTTTAAAAAGTTAATATGTAAAAAATTGATATTTAAATAAAAATATAAATACCTTGCATTACAAAAGGATTCTTATGTTTCAACAGTCACAAGGGGATTTATTTAAGTAGTAAGCTCCCCTAATGCCTTTAAATTATTCAATTTGCAGTCATTTGATTTACATACAACCTTTCAGGAGTACATTTATTGTAGAACGCTCAGCACTCCTGCAATAAATATTCTTCCTGATCAATTACACTTCTGAGCTTTAGTCATCTGCTCAGCGGCATATCACATGCATATATTGCATGCCTTGTGCAACTGACACCTCAATATTTGCAAGTGGCTGCAGCAGTGTATTTCACAATATAAAATTTATACCAAAACATTAGAGAAATTTCTTTTGTGCAATCTCTATTAATCATATCACCCTTAGGCTTAAAATCTTGGGGACAAGGTAGGTGGCATATAATCAAGGCGAACACCTGAGGTACTTGTACACATACGAGGTGGTGAGTGGTTAATCCAGTGAATTAATTAGTGTAGACAGCCCAACTGGGTGACTCAACATCCAAAGTCTTTTTACCCTGATAGTGACAGTCTTTCCTATTGTCTTTTTAATTTTTTTTAATAAGTAGAGATTTTATTTAGGCCGTTTGAGGACTGCAACTCAGGAAGATGGATTCGAAAATTGGCCTGAATATACACTCCCTCCTATTATCTTAATGCTACATGTTTGCCTTAGTTCTCAGTTCCTATTAATCTGCAAAGACATAAACATGGGAAAGAATGGAAACACCAGAATCCATTCATTAATGAAATCATTAGCTGTGCTACTCAGTTCCAAGCTCTATAAACTGTTTAGCTGTCAGAGGGAGCTTTGCTTTAGGTGGAACTTCAGAAATACAGAGCATAGTAGAGAGATAAAATAGGAAAAGGTACTCCACTGCAATAAAAACAAGCACAGTTCATATTTATAATGCTTGTCCAACATTTATTATAAGCTAGGCACTGTATTAGATATATTATACAGATTTAAAATTTTAATTCTTGCACAACCCAGTTAACAGGTATTGTTGTTTCTATTGTTCAGATAAAGAATCCAAAGCTGAAAAGTTTTGGTTTTTACCCCCAAATACCAGGGCAAGAAGTGAGATTCGAGTCTTTTATTGGGTTTTGTAAACAGAACACGTTTAAATTTAACAAATATATCTTAGGTACCCATTCTGGGAGAAACACTTGGAATTCAGACATGAATAATTTATTAATAGATAAGATCCTTGCTTTCATGGAGCCTCTACTCTATTCCAACTCTATTAGTTGGAAACATTAGGTAGCATTAGGTAGAAGTTGCTTGGGACTTGTTAACACCTTTCTTCACTCTCAAGTGAGTTTAGAACAATAAATATTTTATTTTAAGCAATGAATTTATCTTATTTCAATGGTCCACCAAAAAATGCATTGAAGAGTATATCAATTAAAATGCTTCTGGTTACAAGCCATAGAAAACTCAACTCACTGGCTTCAACATGAATGGGAATTTCTAGCTCGAATGACTACAATGTTCATAGGTGATTATGGCTTCAGGGGAGTTTTGGCTTGGAAGTCCAGATGGTTCATGCATTTATTAACTCATTTATTTGAGAAATATTTAGTGAGCACCCACAATGTGCCAGATACTATCCTAGGTACCTGAAATACAGCAGTGTACAAACCGGTCAAAGTCTTTACTTTCTTGAAGCTTACATATGAGGGGGCACAGACAATAAACAAATACATATGCCAAGTAGTGATGAGTGTTATGGAGAAAAATATTTCAGAGTACAGGAGTGATGAGAACTGTCATTTATATATGATGGTCAGGAAGGACAAAAAGAGAGGGAGACATCTAAGTGAAAGGGGGGCTGTGATGGGGAAAGTGTGTTTCGTAATGAGGGAGTGGGAAAGTGTACTCCATCGTGGGAAACGTGTATCCCATGGGGAGGGAATAGGAAAGGCACTGAAGAAACTAGCCAGAGGCCAGTGTGGCTAGAAAGTAGTAAGAGAAGCATGTTGGGATATTAGTTTGGGCTTAGACCATGCAGTGCCCACCATCATATGACTGGGTTTCATTCTGAGCACGGTGGAAGTCTCTGGAAGATTTTATGCATGGAAGTAGTATAATCTAACTATGTCTTATAATGTTCACATCAAAGCCACTTCATGATTTACATTCTTACTAAGAGAAATACTGTAAGCAGGTAGACCAGGGGTCCTGAAAAGAGTTGATGGTGTCTTTGGATTAGATGTCAAGGTGGTGAGAAGTGGTCAAATTTAAGATATACTTTGATGGTGGAGCTGACAGAAATAACTGATAAATTAAATATTAAGTATGAGAGAAAGATAGGAACTAAGGATGTGCAGATAAGAGGTAATGTATGTTTGAGCTTACAGGATTGGCTCTTGGCTTATATCTAGGAACTTGGCTTTTGAAACGTTTCCATTGATAAGGCTGTTTCACTCATCTGGTGTACCGAACACCTGCTTTCCTTCTGGAAGTCTAGAATTTTGATAGTTGTGCTGGTTGTTGTGCCTAAGTGACCAGCTCCCACTAAAAACCTTGCACCCTGAGTCTGCAGTGGGCTTCATTGGGCAGAAGGACTACACACATATTGCTGCATTTTTCCTGCATACAGTGGCACTGTCTTCAGTCACAGCATATATATGTCTATATTCTTGCTCTCAAATCAAAACAAAAAAATTTTTTACCACCATTCTTGTTTGTATATTTCAGATTTTTGTTTATTTGTTTTTGAGCCTAGTGAGACATTCTTTTTGAAATATGCATTTTGACATTTGGATTTCTACATAAATGAATACTCATTCTTGAGCACAAGAGAATAGCAAAAGGACCCACCCAATGTTTAATATAACTTTGGGAAGTTCATTTGTAATCCATTTAAAGGTGGAACATTCACATGGTTCTTTCATGGAGTAATATCCCTTTAAAGAAAGATAGATCCAAAGCAGTTATAATTAAAAACCAATCTCTTTCCTTTCATGATTTTTCACTTAAGTGACATTAATGAGATCCAAATAGTCTGTGGCTCCCCTTATTAGCACCTGCTTTCTTTTCCTATCCATTTTCTTTACAACTGCAGGTGCTCCAACCCATCCCTCCTGACCACCCACGTCCCCACCCAGAAATAAAACTTCCTTCACAGCCTACTTGTCTTTTCTTTATTTCTTTTTCCTTCCCTATCTCAGCTCTTTACTATGAAGGTAATTCCTTTTTTATCATGTGGATATTTCTTTCTTTCTAGAAGGGAAGAGCAGGGGAGAAACACCTGACCATAAAGGTCTTCCCTTTGGGGAAGTAGGGTTGGCTATGAACAATGCTCACATTAATAATTATTCTGCCAGCACACGTCATATATTAGAAAACAGCTTGCTAATTCTATTTCATTGACTTCCTTTATCCAATGTCCACTGGAGACAATGTCTTATGCAAATATGGGTCTATTCTCCCCATAATGTCTTTTAGAAACTTATTAACTGTATGCTTAGTGGAGTCTCTTTTCATCACTCTTATAAGCTGTCCTGCTATAGTTTCAATAACATCTTGATTATTTCTTCTTCCTTTCTGCGGAGGAGAGAAAAAACTGGAGGGAAGACAATGAAGATTTGAGGGAAGGAGTATGCCTAGTGATTGCTGAAAGAGTGATCGTATGAGATTTTTGGCTCATGTGTTGGTAGTGACAACTTATCGAAAAGGACGGAGCATGTATTGTGGTAAAAGTAGCAAAAGGTTTGGTCACTGAATGGATAGCCATGGCATAGGAGCAAAAATGAATATAAGTATCTAGAGATATGAATGAAAGGAAAGTCAGGTATGAAAATAAAACAAGGAATAAGACTGAAACAAGGAATTAGTTTGTAACCTCCTTAAGTTCTTCTCTTTCTTTTAACTACATCAAAAGAGAGGAAAGACTTTTCCTCCTGTTTTTGGTAATATAGCAGAGGTAGGAATTTTTCTCTCGTATTATTTTCATTCTTCTCACCTTCCAAGTAAAGCATTTGGCTTGCAACTGGGAATGGTAGATCTAAAATAATATAATTCTTAAACAGAAAAGTTGGTTTCTGTTTAAGCTTTCCTTCTTGCTAGCTTATATGGAGTCTTGCTTTCCTATGCTCCCAAAGTGTGCTAAATCTGTTGACAACACCAAGCAGGAGGAGACATACCGTGTTTCCCCGAAAATAAGACAGGGTCTTATACTTATTTTTCCTCAAGAAGACACCCGAGGGCTTATTTTCAGGGAATGTGTTATTTTTTTTAAGTACGGTACAGCAATCTACATTTATTCAAATATAGTTAAGTCGTCTTCTTCTGGAACATCATCATAACTCTCCAAACCCTGAATTCCATCCTGAATTTCTTGTGACTCTATTTCCTTTAGAACCATTGGCCCTGATCTCTCATGTTGAGCAATAGAGCTCTCATGGGGCAGATGAGAAGGGCTGCTCGTCTTCTTTACCTCTCTGCGATGAAATGCATGGCTTGTGCAGATAGGCTGCATAGCCACTCCCATCACTAGGTCTTATTTTCGGGGTAGGGCTTATATTGTGCAAATACTTAGAAATCCTGCTAGGGCTTATTTTATGGTTAGGTCTTATTTTCAGGGAAACACGGTAGTTCATGATCCTCTGCGATGACTGGCAGTAGAACTGTCCTGAAGAAAAATGTTCCTGCTAGCTCTCCCACCCTCTATTTCACTTCTATCACATTATCAATAGATTAGAGCTGTGAACAGCAGAATATATCTCTGGTGAAAAATCTCATCAGACAAAGAGACATGATAAAAAAAAAACCACACCATTAAACAGGGATTTTGATGTCAGTTTCTATCAGAGTAAAAAAAATAAGTGGCTCACCTTTATGTACAATGGCTCCCTAAGATGATCAACAAGAATGCAAGCTTTTTCTTCCCACACAGGGTTGAGGTTCTTGTGTATTGTTTTACTTCTAAAAACTTCTTTTCCTCCAATTTTAAACTTCACGTATGGATCACTTGTCCCTGTTAAAGAGATACAGATTGATCCATGTTAATTGTGCCTTTCCATAGAAGAGAATCACTCATTGAATTATCAGAAAGTATTTAAGGGAAGAAAAGTTACATGAAACTTATCACATGGGAAAATAAATGTTAAGTGTTTTTCCTAAAATTTTTCTTATATATTGAAGTGATAGTATATTATTGTTATTATTGTATCTTCTGATCTTTATCTGGTAACCTTGCCCTGATATTTAAAAACACTCTATTGCATGATGAATATGTACATTTAATTCAAGTTATAAATCATAGAGATTAATCTGACATTTCTCTTGGTATAATCTAGTAACTATAAAAATGAAAATCAATGATCTTAGCTGATTTAAGTATTAATATTTTGAGAGATAGTAAAACCCATGTACTCATTTGAATTTTCTCAGCCATGCCCTGGATGAACTACTGTCATTGGTTTCAAAAAGCATCTATGTAACTACTACCACCTGCTAAAACATAATAAGCTATAGAAGATCCAAGCCATTTGGATCACTGTTTTTGATATCTACAGCACTTAGTACAGAATATGACATAGTGTAGGTCCTCAATAAACAGTTGGTGAACAAATGAACAAATGAACAAATGGTGAACATATAAATGACTGGAGGGTGGTAGTCTGTAAAATTTCTTGATGGAAATAAAAGAAAATTTAAAAATCTCTGCTCCAAGTAACTTTCCATAGATAAATATTTCCAGTATTCCAAGGCAAAATTTCATGGTGTCACCTTTCAGAAATGAGTTCCAAAGCTCTCCTTTTCTGTGCATAGACTATAAAACCTTTGCCCTCACAGTTATACCTGAGAACAAGGAAAGGTCTCCAAGTGTCTAAAACAGATGTCTCAAAGAACATGTGCTAAATCTCTCATCCTTTCTTTGCAGGATCACTGTTTACTCTGCTTATGCAAAATTTTAACAATTTTTAGCACAAAGCATATTAGAAGATTAGGTGGCAAAAGGAGCGAGAGTGCATTAACTAATAACAATCTGAGATTAAAGAGAAGAATTTTAAAATTTGAAAAGAAGTTACAAGATTTTTAAAAAAGTTGTTCTTTTAAGTCTACCCCACTTATCAGTTCTTTCAATAAATGTGAATGGCTTGAACTGCCCACTAAAGAGACACAGGTTAGCTGAATGGATAAATATACACAAGCCAAGTATCTGCTGTTTTCAGGAAACACATCTAACCCAGACTCAAAGTGAAGGGATGGAAACAATATTCCATGCAAATGGAAGCCAAAAGAAAGCTAGCAGAGGAGTCCTGTTTTCAGATAACTTAGTCTTCAAAGCAATAAAAGTAATGAAAGACAAAGTTGGTCACTATATAATGTTAAAGAGTACAATTCAACAAGAAGACATAATAATTCTAAACATTTGCACACCTAACTCAGGTGCACCCAGATTCATAAAGCAAATCCTACTTGATCTAAACAAAATGATAAACAGTAGCACTGTCATAGCTAGGGACATCAAAACCCCTTTGAAAGAGCAGAAGAGATCCTCCAAACAGAAAATAAACAAAGAAACAATGGACTTAAACAGAACTCTAGAACAAATGGACCTGACTGACATTTACAGATCATGCTACCCCAAACCAATGAATATATGTTTTTCTCATCAGCTCATGGTACATTCTCTAAGATTGACCACATCCTAGGCCACAAAGCATGTCTCAACAAATTTAAAAAATAGAAATTATACCATACATCTTCTCAGATCACAGTGGAATAAAATTAGAAATCAACTCCAACAGAAACTCTCCTCTCTACACAAAGTCATGGAAACTAAACAACCTTCTGCTGAATTATTATTGGGATAAGGAGGAAATTAACATGGAAATCAAAAGATTCTTTGAACTAAATGATAAAGGAGACACAAGTTATCAAAATCTGTGGGACACAGCTAAAGCAGTCCTGACAGGAAAATTTATATCTATAAATGCCTACATCCAAAAGACAGAAAGATCACAAATAAATAATATAATGTACTGTCTCAAAGAACTGGAAAAGGATGAGCAAATCAACCCCAAACCCAACAGAAAAAAGAAATGACAAAGATCAGAGCAGAACTAAATGAAATCGATAATAAAAAAAACTCTATGGAAGATTAATAAAATAAAAAGTTGGTTCTTTGAAAAAATAAAGAAAATTTACACACCTCTTGCTAGATTAACCAGAAGCAGAAAAGAAAGGACTCTAACAAGCTCAATCAGGAATGGAAAAGGAGAAATTAAAACTCATACCACGGAAATAAAAAATATCATCTATGAATACTATAAAAACCTCTATGCACATAAACTTGAAAATATGGAGGAAATAGACAAATTCTTAGAAACACACAGCCTCCCTAGGATTAATCAGGAAGAAATAGAATTCCTAAACAGACCAATATCAAGTACTAAAATTGAAGCAGCAATAAAAAATTTTCCTAAAAAGAAAAGTCCCAGACCAGATGGTTTCACACTCAAATTTTATCAGACCTACATATAAGAACTGGTGCCTATCCTGCAGAAATTATTCCACAACATCGAGAAGGAAGGAATCCTCCCCAACACATTCTATGAAGCCAACATCACCCTGATACTAAAACCAGGAAAGGCCACAACAAAAAAAAGACAACTACAGACCAATATTCCTTATGAATATAGATACAAAAATTCTCAAGAAAATCCTAGCAAACCGAATTCAGGTACTAATCAAAAAAATAACCAATCATGACCAAGTGGGCTTCATCCCAGAGATGCAGGAATGGCTCAACATACGTAAATCTATAAATGTAATTCAACACATAAATAGAAGTAAAAATAGACCATATGATTGTCTCAATAGACACAGAAAAAGCATTCAACAAAATTCAGCATCCTTTTATGGTAAGAATGCTTAACAAAATAGGCATAGACGGGACTTATCTAAAAATGATATAAGCTATATATCACAAACCCACAGCCAACATTATACTGAACAGGGAAAAATTGAAAGCATTCCCACTTAAAACTAGAACCAGACAAGGTTGCCCTCTATCACCACTTCTATTCAACATAGTGCTGGAAGTCCTAGCCAGAGTAATCAGATAAGAGAAGGAAATCAAAGGCATACAAATGGGGACAGAAGAAGTCAAACTATTTCTCTTTGCTAATGATATTATCTTATATCTAGAAAACCCCAAAGATTCTTCCATGAGACTACTGGAATTGATAAACAAATTCAGCAAAGTCTCAGGTTACAAAATCAATGTACATAAATCAATAGCATTCCTATATGCCAACAACAGTCAAACTGAGAACCAAATCAAAGACTCAATACCTTTCACAAAGGAACAAAGAAAATAAAATACCTAGGTATATATGTAACTAAGGAGGCAAAAGACCTCTACAGGGAGAACTATGAAACACTGAGGAAGGAAATAGCAGAGGATACAAACAGGTGGAAAACCATACCATATTCATGGGTCCTCAGAATCAACATTGTTAAAATGTCTATATTACCCAAAGTGATCTACAGATTCAATGTAATACCTATGAAAATACCAACATTTTTTGCAGATCTACAAAAAATAATTCTACACTTCATATGGAACCAGAGAAGATCCCGTATAGCAAAAGCAATCTTAAGCAAAAAGAACAAATTGGGAGGCATCGATTTACCAGACTTCAAGCTATATTATAATGCTATAGTAACTAAAACAGCATGGTGCTGTTTTACAGCATGTACAAGAACAGAGACATAGACCAACAGAACAGAACTGAGAACCCAGATATAACACCATCTTCATATAGCCATCTAATCTTTGACAAAGCAGACAAAAACATACACTGAGGAAAAGAATCCTTATTCCATAAATGGTGCTGGAATGATTGGATAGCCACATGGAGAAGACTGAAACAGGATCTGCACCTCTCACCTCTCACAAAAATCAACTCATGGTGGATAACAGACTTAAACCTAAGGCATGAAACAATAAGAATTCTAGAGGAAAATGTTGGAAAAACTCTTATAGACATTGGCCTAGGGAAATAATTTCTGAAGAAGATCCCAAAAGCAATCACAGCAACAACAAAAGCAAATAAATGGGACCTGATCAAATTAAAAAGCTTCTGCACAGCCAAGGAAACTATCATGAGAGCAAACAGACAACCTACAGAATTAAAGAAAATATTTACATGCTACACATCCGATAAAAGGCTGATAACTAGATTCTATAGAACTCAGGAAAATCAGCAAGAAAAAAATCAAACAACCCCATTCAAAAGTGGGCAAAGTATATGAACAGAAACTTTTCAAAAGAAGACAGATTAATGGCCAACGAACATATGAGAAAATGCTCAACATCTTTAATCATCAGGGAAATGCAAATCATAACCACAATGAGATATCACTTAACTCCAGTGAGAATGGCTTTTATCAAAAAGTCCCCAAACAATAAATGTTGGCATGGATGCAGAGAGATAGGAGCACTCATACACTGCTGATGGGACTGCAAAGCAGTACAACCTCTGTGGAAAGTAATATGGAGATACCTCAAAGAGCTAAAAGTAGAACTACCATTTGATCCAACAATACCATTACTGGGCATCTACCCAAAGGAAAAAAAGACATTCTATAAAAAAGACATCAGCACTCGAATGTTTATAGCAGCACAATTCACAATTGCAAAGATATGGAAACACCCCAAGTGCCTATCAATACATGATTCGATTGGTAAAATGTGGTATATGTATACAATGGAGTTCTACACTGGCACAAAAACAATAGTGATCTAACACCTTTTGTATTATCCTGGATAGAGCTAGAGCCCATTCTACTAAGTGAAGTATCACAAGAATGGAAAAACAAGCACCACATGTATTCACCATTAAATTGGTACAAATCGATCAACACTATGTACACATAGAGTAGTAACATTCATTGGCTGTCAGGCAGGTGGGAGGGGGGAGGAGGAGATGGGTACATTCACACCTAATGGGCACAGTGTGCACTGTCTGGGGATGGACACACTTAAAGCTCTGACTCAGGTGGGGCAATGGCAATATATGTAACCTAAACATTTATACCCTGTAATATGCTCAAATAAAAAAAAAAGAGACTTCTGAAAGCCTATAAAAAGTTGTTCTTTTTAGAGTACTTTGGAATCAGAGCAAATGGTTCCAAGAGAAACTTAAGACTTACAGGAGACAGATGGCAGCAGAACTGAAATGGACCCTCCAAAATAAAAACAAAGTGGTGTGAGTACAAGAATAAATAGGTGAGTGGTCTAGATTCCTTAGAAACCTCAAAAATAGGCTAATGGGAACATTATATTTGATAAAGTTTACAACACAAAAAAATGGAGAAAAGATGAACTGTTAAGTAGATGGTTCTAGGAAACTTGACTGATTATATGGACAAAGTTGAAGCCATATCTCCACCTTGTGCCATATGCAAAGGTGGACTGCTGACAAATCAAATAGCTGCATGTGAATTGTGAATCTATAAAACCAATAGAACATACAGGATTCAAAATGGAGGGAAAGATTTCTTAAATAAGCAAAAACTTGAGAGCACAAAACATAATCCAGAGAGAGAAAAAGAGAAAGAGAGGGAGAGGGAGAGGGAGAGAGGGAGAGAGGGAGAGGGAGAGAGGGGGAGAGGGAGAGAGGGAGAGGGGGAGAGGGGAAGAGGGGAAGAGGGAGAGAGGGAGAAAGGGAGAGAGAGAGGGAGAGAGGGGGGGAGAGAGAGAGAGAGAGAAAGAAATCTATATATAGTTTAGAATTGCTGTTAAAAGATACTGTGTAAAGGTTAACCAACAGATGCCATGCTGCAAATATTTTCAGTGCCTGAATAGACAGGAGATTAATATATTTAATACATATGAACTTTTGAAAATCAGTAAGAAAAAGTTAGGAAATCCAAATAGGGAAACGGTTAAATTTTATGAGTAGTCAATTCACAAGAGGGAAAGGCCAAATAACAAAAAATTAATTGAAGAAATTATCAAAAACAGTAGTAATCAGAAAAATACAAATAACTAAAACAATAAGTTCACTGATCAGAAGCACAAAAATTAGAAAATCAGATGTTGTAAATCTATATACCACTTTGTGGGCCAGCTTACATCTTTTGAATAGCTTTCCTGCCTCCTGGAAATTGAAGCCAGTGCTCCGTTTCCCAGCCTTCCTTGCAGCTAGTGTTCATTTTGCACTCACCAATGCAAGGCTTGGTGTTCTAGTTATGGTTACTGTGTAACAAACCACCCTGAAACTCAGTGGTGTGAAACAGCTATTTTATTATGTTCAGGGGTTCTGCAGTACAGGAATTCAGACAGGGTGTGGTGAGGTTGGCTTGTCTCTGCTCCAAGAGGGGTCCTCAGCTGGGAAGACTCACATGGCTAGAAATTGAAATCACCTGAATGTACTTGTATGCTGGCTGCAGGCTAACATCTCAGCTGGGCTGTTGGCTAAATACCTACACGTAGCCTCTCCACAAGATCTTCCTGTGTAGGCTAGTTTGGCTTCCTCCCAGCATGGCAGCTGGATTCCAAGCTCAAGAATTGCAAGGTGGAAGTACATGACATTTTAATGATCACTATACTTTATTTATCAAGGAAGTTATTATACAAAGACCTGGTTAAAGTTTAAGGGACAGACATAAACCCCACCACTTAATGTGAGGAATGCAAAGGTCACATTTTAAGAAGAGCATGTGGGATGGGAAATATTATTGCAATCATTCTTTGGGAGATAAAAGCTGCTGCTCTTAGACATGGAAGAGAGCAATGTGAGGAAGGAAGAGTGGAAGAAGAGGGTGGGCAAAGACAAGGACTTTCAGAAGTGGCAGTTGTGGAAGTCCATTGTTCTGTGCTCAGCATCTGCAGCGGAAACTGTAGTTCCTATTATGTGGTTCTTATGAACTGACCAAGATGGCTTCAACCTTACCCTCAGCTTGAAGAAACTTGAGATAGTTTTATTCATCACTATAGATCACTGACCTCCCTTTTCTTAAAGCATTTATCTTAGAAAATTTGCAATTGTAAATTCTTCCTGTGCCCTTTTAAGATGTAAATCATCTCCCTGTGTCTTGGTAATTTAACAACCCAGGAATGTCTTTCTCAAAGACCTGGAAGCCATCTACAGTATTTGAAATGTGATCAAGAAAGATAGGGTCCCTGTGTCCTAGTCTCTGTGGGAGGGTAGAAACCTAATTTAGATCAGTGCCATTTGGCAAACATGGACTGACGAACTTCTATCCTGTGTAACAAACCACCTGTAAATATCCTGTAGTACCATTTAATTAGCTCACCACAGTGCTTTAAAACTCCCATCTTTTGTTTCAATAGAATCGAGTTCATTCTCTCTCCCCTATTGCAATAGTCTTCAATAAAGTCTTCCTTGCTGTTTTTAACAACTGTCTGTGTAATTTTTCTCTTTAACACATGTAAGAGCACTCTGGTAGAGTGGCTGCATATTGCTCTTGGCTACCTAGCTGAGATAGATCCCATTATTGGTTCCAATTCTAACCCCTCTCTGTATCCAACATCTTGGTAATCCCTCCTGCTATGAGCAGGCTTTGCACTCAACTACATGACTTATTTTCACCCATGATTTAAGTAGACAAAGTCCTGATTTTAGCAGACAGAGGCTTGAAATGTGCTAGTGAAGTGAGCATTATCCCTCTTATTGTTGCTTCTATTGCCATGAGAAGAATACACCTGCCAGCCCACTGGTCCCAGGGAGAAGGATATAGGATATGTGAAGCAAAGCCACCCCACCACCTCAGCCTGCAGCAGAGCTGTGAGCCAATCCATCAACTTATAAGCAAAAAAATAAATGCTTATTGTTGGATGCAACTGAGGTTTTATGATTATTTAATAGGCAACACAATTTTGCTATGAGTGACAAACACACTAGGCTTGTAGTGTAATTTGCTGGCCCTCCTAGAGATTCCATACACTGATTTTCTAGAGTACATTCATTTTTCCTAGAGTGGGTTCTGATTGCAGCTAAGACCTTTTAGTGACACAATGGGTAATATCTAGTGTTGGTGATGATGTGGGCAGATTGGAAAACTTGTGTTCTACTGATGGAAGGACAGAATGGTTTAGCAATTCCAGAAAGCAACATGGCCATTTCTTGTGAAATTATGTGCATGCCTATGAACCGGCAATCCCATTTCTGGGTATTAATTCCAGGTAAATTTTGTATTGGTCTATAAGGGACTATATATGAAGACATGTACTGCAACATTATTTGTGGCTATAGCTACATATGTGTCTATCACACAGGAGGGGAAAGATAAAATGTGATAGATACATTCATGGAATACTAGCAAGCAGATAGAAACAAGGAATTTGCTCAACAGCATCATCAATACATCTCAAAAACAAAGTAATGAGTAATAAATACAATAAACAATATCTTTAAGACATCATCCAGGTAAATAAAAAAACAATCACCCAAAAAGAGTTTATATTCTACAGGGATATATACAACTCAAGAGAACATATCAAGTATATAGTGTAGTCACATATGTGAGCTGAGGGAACCCGAAGTGGGAAATCTCATATGAAGGGGGATAAACAAAAGTGGCAGAGAGGTCTTGCCAAGGCCAATAATACAATGCCATTGCTGTAGGAGTGTGACCAATCCGCGTTTTAAAAAAGGGAGGAAAAGAAAAGGCAGACAAATGAAAGGAAGAAATGAAAGAAAAAATGAAATCATGAAGAGGAGGGAAGGAAGGAAGGAAGGAAGGAAGGGAGGGAGGGAGGGAGGGAGGGAGGGAGGGAAAGAAGGGAGGGAGTAGAAGGAAGGAAGACAAATTATATCAAATAAGCCAGTTTAGCCATAAAAGCAGACACAGGAGAGTCAGAGGAGCTCTGGCAAAGCCTCACCAAACAGTGCCCATATGGGGCTGCCTGGAACTTTGCCATCAGACTTTTAAGCACGGCAGCTCTAAAGTCAAGGTGATCCCATCAGGTGTTCCCAAGGATCTGGTGGCTATACTTGGATTAGTTCTTGTTTCTGTAAGAACTGTTTAAAGATCAGGGCTGTCGCAGAAAAGCTCGCTTAAGGTCCTTGTTCCTTATACCCAATTTTATTCAGGTTTCACGTGTGACTTCTGATGGATTATTGTGCTGTTTACTTTCCCCAGCCTTCATTTCTTTAGTCTTGGATGTTTTCTGTAATTCTGGGTCTCTTTCCTGCCCTGGTATCTCTCATGTTGCTCGAGTGTCAGGCTCTGGCCCACCTGAGTCCATTCCCCTGTTTATAATAAGATCTTCAGTTTCTCTTAGACCACCAGATTCCACACCTGAAACAGGAGCATGCCTCATCTCTACCTTCTACTCCAGCTTTGACCCAAGACTTTGCTTCTATCTTTGACTCATCTCTGCCGATAGTCCAGTGTATAAACACAGAAACTGTGTCATTTTCTATAACAATTGGAACTTACAAAACAAGTGTTCAAGTTTTATTTTTATGATTGGCTATGTTTTTTAAAAATGGAATTTTAGTAAAATGATTACTATTCGGTGCCTACCTCCAGCAACTAGAAATTAATCTATCATAAAAAAATAGAATATATATTTGGAGCCAGATGGGCTGAATTCAAATTTAGACTCTTCTGTTTACTAGCTGATAAAGTTATTTAAATTCTCTGTGTGTTAGTAATAGAAATTATGTGGGAAAAAAAAAACCCTTAGAGGGGTTTGCAAGAATTAAATAGGTCAATTTATACAAAGTACCTAGAGTAGTCCCTTTGTGCATAGTATATGGTAAGCACCCAATATTAGCTATTAATACTACTTAAGAGAATATATAATAATAACAGTAATAATAATTAACACTTGCCTCATATTTCATTATACAATAGAAGTCAACACCTTCATCTTTCTGCACCCACCTTTTTCTTTGTCATTGTTATAAAGGAGCAAGTGTTATAACTTCTATCCAAGTCCTGTTCTTCAGGGGCATCGTGAAAGGGAACAAGGGAACATTTATGTCCTTGGACACCACTCTATGGGCCACTGCAAAGATTGCATCTTTGCAGATTCCACTCTGATGGCAGCAGCAGGAAGGAGAGGCTAGAAGCACATTATAGAGCTTGTGGCTTCCCTTGCTAAGCCACTGCATCCCTTCCACATGTGCTCTGCATCCCACTCTAACTCAGCTGCTCAGCTAGTTCAGTGTTTTCTCTATCACCTTCAACTTCTACTTCTTGACTGGCAGCTCTTCCTCAGCATTCAAACATGCACCATGATCCCCTATCCTAAACTACCCTACTCGTTTTGAATGTCTGCAAAACTTCTAAAGCATTTTCTATATATGTCCATTTCCAATTTTATGTCTCTTTACCCTTTAAGCCATTCCACTGAAGCTTCCGCTTCCATTCATTCTCTGAAAAGGTCTTGCCAAGGTCACCGTGGCCTCCATGTTATCAACTCATGTTACCAATGACCTGTCTGCACACTCAACACTGTTGACCACTTCCTCCTTCTGCCTTCTACTTCATGGCCCTGCCCTCTTTGACCACTCTTCTCGGTATTCTTTCCCAACTCTTACTTGGGCAAGTATTCTCTTCATGCATTTCATGTTTTCTTAAAACCTCTACCATCCATTTCCATGGCTTTAAATCCCAATCATATGCTGATGACCAATTACATCTACAGTCCAGACTTCTTTTCCTGCTGCCTTGTGACACCTCCACTTGGGAACTAGACATCCCTATGTTAACAAGTGCAAAACTTAATTCTTGATCTTCTCTTCTGCTCTGCCTACTTCTCCTCCAGGCTTTGCTATCTCAGTTAATGGCTCCATTATTTGACAGTTGCTCAAGCAAGAACCCTGGAATTATTCTTAATATCTCCTTTTCTCTATGCTTTGTATCTAGGGCACTACCAAGTCTGATTGATTCTCCTCCAAAATATACTTGGATCTGTCTTCTCTGCTCTCATTCTAGTTAAGTGACTATGATTTCTTCCCTGTACTATAATAGCCTCCTAACTGGGCTTTCCACATCCGCTGTGGCCCCGTCCATTAATTCTCTATATAACCAGCCAGATTGACCTTTTAAAACTGCAAATTTAATCTTCCACTTCTTTGCTTAACACATCTCAACAACTTTCAATTACATCTTGTCTTAGTTCGCTCGGGGTGCTGTAACAAAATACATTAAACTTGGTAGCATATAAATAGAAATTTCTTACAGTTCTAAAGGCTAAGAAGTCCAAGACCAAGGCACCATCAGATTTGGTGTTTGGTGAGAGCCCACTCTGGTTCACAGATGGCACCTTCTTGCTGCATCCTCAACTGGGGAAGGTGCTAGGCAGCTCTCTTGTGCCTCTGTTATAAGGACACTAATTCTGCTCATGAGAGCTCTACCTTCATGACCTGGTTACCTCCCCAAAGGCCCCACTTCTTAATATTATACCATCACACTGGGGATTAGATTTCAACATATGAATTTTGAGAGGACACAAATATTCAGACCCATAGCATACCTATGATAAAATCCAAAATCTGTAACATGGTTTACAGGACTTGCCACTTCTCCAACTTCATGTTGGGTCCCTTACTATGTTCCAGCTCACTTATTACTGGAAGTTATTTTCTGCTTCTAGTCTTTGTATAGCTAGTTAGTGTCTCTGCTTGAAAAGCTCCTCCTTCTCTTCCCCTTGTGCCTGGTTGATACTTTCTTATCTTCCAGGTCTCAATTTAAATATAATTTTCTCAGGGATACCTTCCTCGACTTCCCCATTGAATTAGGTCTCCCTGCTATTTCTCTCTATTGACATATATTCTTTTCCTAGTAGTACTAATCATTATATAAGTTATATTTGTATGTATACATTTGTAAATATTTGTATGTCTACATTTGTAGTATGTATGCCTACCTGTTTATTGTATTTACCCCACTGGATGCAGCCCCATGAAGACCAGGATTCTACTGTAGTACATGGCACAGTGTTTGGGGGCAGAGTAGGCACTCTATAAGTTTATTTTTGCCTTTTGTTTTGTTTTTAGCATTAGCTAATTATGTTTAATAATTTTTAAACCACTTTATTGAGGCATGATTAACATGTAAAAAGCTGTATTTAATGTATAGAACTCAATGAATAAGTAAACACTGTGAAACCATCACCACCAAGACCATAGACATATCCATCACCTTCCAAGGTTTCCTCCTTTGCTATTATTATTATTTTATGGTAATAGTATGTAAGAAAAGATCTACCCTTTTAGAAAATGCTTAGAATATAGTGTTATTAGCTATAGGCACTGTGCTGTACGGATCTCTAGAACTTATTTATTTTGCATAATTGAAAGTTTGTATCTTTTAACCATCATCTCTCCACTTCCCCCATCCCAGCCCATGGCAATCACCATCCTACTCTTTGCTTTTATGAATTTGACTATTTTATATTCCACATATAAGTAAGATAATTCAGTATTCGTCTTTCTGTGTTTAGTTTATGTCACTTAGCATAATGTCTTCCAGGTCTAGCCATATGTTGCAAATGACAGGATTTCCTTCTTTCTTCTTATTTATTTTTAATTGACAAATAAAAATCATATATATTTATGGCGTATAACATGATATTTTAAATTATGCATACACTGTGAAATGGCTAATTAAACTAATTAACATGTATTACTTCATATGCTTACTTGTGGTGAGAAGACTTAAAATCTACTCTCAGCAATTTTCCCATATCCAATACATTGTTATTAACTATAGTCAGCATGTTGTACAATAGATTTCTTGAACTTATTTCTCCCATATAACTGAAATTTTATATCCTTTGACCAACATCTTGCCAATCTCCCCTACTCCCAAACTCTGAACCCCTCAGCCCCTAGTAACTACCATTCTACTCTTTGGCTTCTTTGATTTTGACTCTTTTAGATTCCACGCATAAATGAGATCATGTAGTATTTGTCTTTCTGTGCTTGGCTTATTCACTTAGCATAAAGTCCTCCAGGTTCACCCATGTTGTGGCACATTGCAGGATTTCCTTCTTTTTAAAGGCTGAATAATATTGCATCATATGTGTATACCACATTTTCTGTATCTATTTGTCTTAGTCTGTTCTGGGCTGCTATAAAAAAAAAATCTTAGACTGGGTAGTCTAGAAACAATGTAAGTTTATCTCTTACAGTTCTAGAGACTAGGAAGCCAAGACCAAGGTTCTGGCAATCTTGGTGTCTGGTGAAGGATTGCTACCTGTTTCTAAGTGGCACCTTGTTGCTAAGTCCTACATGGTGGAAGGCAGAAGACAAAAGGGCACAGCTAGTCCCCTCAAATCTTTCATGAGAACAGAGTACTTTGACTTAATCACCTACTAAAGCCATCTCCTCATAAAGCTATCACATTGGGTCTCAGGTTCCAACATATGAATTTTGGGGGGACATATACTTTCAAACCATAGCACCATTCATCCATGGATAGACATTTAGGTTGTTTCTATATTTTGGCTACTGTGAATGATGTTTTAATAAACACTATCTTTTCTAGATCCTGATTTGGATAAATACCCAGCAGTGGGATTGCTGGATCATATGGTAGTTTTTTTGTTTGTTTTGTTTTCTTTTTTTCTTTTCTTTTTTTTAGGAACCTCTGTACTGTTCTCCATAATGGCTGTACCAATTTATATTCCTATCAACAGTATACAAGGGTTACCTTTTCTTCAGATCCTGGCCAACACTTGTTAGCTTTCATTTTTTTTTAATAATAGCCAGACTAACAGGCGTGAGGTGATATCTCAGTGTGATTTTAATTTACATTTTGCTGATAATCAGTGATGCTGAGGAACTTTTCATATGCTTGTTGGCTATTTATACGTCTTCTTTGGAAAAATGTCTATTCAGGCCCTTTGCTCATATTTAAAAATCAAGTTGTGGCTGGCTGCACATGGTGGCTCATGCCTGTAACCCTAGCACTTTGGGAAACCAAGGCAGGAGGATCGCTTGAGGCCAGGAATTCAAGAACAGCCTGGGCAACATAGCAAGATCCTGTCTCTACAAAAAACTAACCAGATGTGGTGGTACACATCTATAATCCCAGCTACTTGGGAGGCTGACACAGGAGTATCACTTGAGCCCAGGTGTTTTAGGTTGCAGTGAGTTATAATGAAGCCAGTGTACTCTGGCCTGGGCAACAGTGTGAGACCTTGTCTCAGAAAGCAAAAACAAACAGAAAACAACGGGTTTTTTTGTTTGTTTTGCTATTGAGTTGTAATTCCTTACATATTTTAGCTATTAGCTTCTTATCAGATGTATGATGTGCAAATATTTTCTCCCACTGCATAGATTGCCTTTTCATTTTGTTGATTTTTTTATTTTATTTTTTTTGCTGTGCAAATCTCTTTAGTTTAATATATTCCCATTTGTCTATTTTTGCTTTTGTTGCCTGCGCTTTTGGTGTCACACCCAGGAAATCATTGCCAAGACCAATATCAAGGAATGTTTGCTCTGTTTCATTCTGGTAGTTTTTCAGTTTCACGTCTTACATTTAAGTCTTTAATCTATTTTGAATTGATGTTTGTATATGGTGTGAGATAGGGTCAGATCTCATTCTTATACATATGGATATCCAGTTTTCCCAGCACTATTTATTGCAGAGAATTTTTTTCCTCCCATGTGTGTTCTCAGCATATTTTTAAAAAATTATTTGGCCATATATGGTAGATTTATTTCTAGGCTCTCTATTCTGTTCCATTGGTCTATGTGTCTGTTTTAACGCTAGTAGCATATTGGTGATACTTCTGTTGTTGATTTTTATTTTCATACCATTGTGGTCAGAAAAGATAGATATGATTTAAATCTTTTTAAATTTGTTAAGACTTGTTTTGTGGCCTAACATATGATTTACCCTGGTATCCTGGAGGAAGTTTTGTGTGTGCTTGGAAATAATGTGTATTCTTCTGCTGCTGGATGAAATGTTCTGTATATGTCTGTTGGGTCCATTTGGATACTGTAAACAATACTAACATTGACAAGTAACTTATTCAGGTCTATAAAACTCTCACACTTATAATTTATTTAATCACTACCACGTCTCAGTAAGTCTACTATTGCTTCTGTTTTACAGATGAGAAAACCAGTTCATGTCGTTAGTAAAAATGTGGCAGGATCCAGACTCTATCTCAAATCTAGAGGCCAGTTCAGCTAGTTAGTGCTTTTTCTTGCACATCATCACAAAACATTCACCCATTTCAAGGTGTTATTACTATGCTCTATTTCTTTATTCCCCAAAAACTATGAATAATCTTGTGACAAGCCAAGTGATCTCAGAAAACCTGGCCTTGTTGGGTTTCTCAGAAGTTACTGATATTAGTATCCAACTCCAATTAGTTCAGCTATTATATACAAATACTAACATAACTTCCAGTAATTTAGCACAGAGACCTACATACAAAAAAGTAAATCTTTTTGAGAAGAAATTCGCTTCTTGCTCTTTCCCAGAAACATTTTCCTCAACTACCTAACCAGTATAGGTTAACTGGCAAGATCTCAGGGTTAGGAACAGCTGGTTCTTAGAATCCTGCCGGGTGGTCCACTAGGTCTTGATGATATCACTTACATTATAAACGGGAACTTAGATCACTATTGCTACGATTTATTAAACACTTATTATATCAGATATAACATACCACTTAACAAGCCCATGAGATGAGTTCGGTTGAGATTACAGTTGAAGAAACTGCAGCGTGAAATAGCTGCATCAATTCCCTAAAGTCATACAGCAAGTCTGCTGGAATTGAACTTAACTGCTACACTAGATTGCCTCCAAATAGAACATTTTTCATACTTTGTGTCATATCCTTGATGCCATTTGAGACAGTAAATATCCAATGACCTGAAGAAGTAAAATCTCAGCTAACAAGAGTAGGTCTAAGAGTTAACATATTTTTGAGTCTGCAATAGACACAAAGATGTCAGGGACTGTTGTTAGGGAGAGAAAGAGGCTGTTTTTTAGGGTCTCTGAAAATACATCATGACGGTGTGATATTTTATAAATGTGTGGTTTGGAGATGGTAAATATGTCAGCAAATTTCATAACTATAGGAAAAACAGATGCAGGTGTATACTCATGGCAAGTCGGTCCTTTAATTTTCCCTGCTTTGTTTTGGCTTTCTAGGTAAAATTTACTGCATGACTCTCTTTCCAACCATGACTTAGAGGCCTCTAGGTGCTATTATTAAAACTTAATAATTTTTAATAGCCAAGTTTCTCTAAGAAAGTTCTAATCATTTTCAAGTTCTTAACCTAGGGAACCTTTAGTGATTGAGAATCCTTAATAGCTCGAGACCTTCAGGTTTGTGATTTCCACATGTGTACCTGGAGACATTGTTCTTTTAATTTAGGTTCAGTGAAAGATTTATAACTAATGCTCTAATCTTCTATGTTTGAATGTGTTATTTTTACCAAGTTTATTTCAGCAAGATATTATCTAGTGATATTAATAGCTATTATTTGCTTTTTAAAAAAAGGAGTTCTATGGTCAAACATACTTGGAAAATACTGGTTTCGAAGAAACTTAAATAGATTCATTTTCTCTAGCCTTCAAATAAGCTAATATTCACTATGACTCTCCAAGAAGGGGGAATGACATGTAGCATTTACCAGGCTTAACTGTGGGGCCCACTTTTATTGAGTGAAACTTTTAGGACAAATAATCATTGAATCTCTCTTTGTGAAATTCTACCTTATAATACTTCATAATAAGGAAGTTTCACATGTTTTAGAAGTTATTTTATTGTAATTAACTTTTCAGAGAATTTAAGTCATTTTATTGTAATAGAATTCCCAGTAAATCTAAGCCATTAGTATGTGGTTAATCTTTAATAAATATATTAATATAGTATACAAAAAAAGATTTAGTTCGTTGATTCCAAAAACTCAAAAAATTCACGCTAGTGCTGTTTTGTTGCAATATTGCAGATATCCACAAGATGGCACTAATACTTATCAAATTATTGGGAGGCCTGTGGTCCTGCTATTGAAACCAAAGTTCAGGGCAACTGTAAGGCATAGTTTGTGGTTTCCATTTTTTAGCAAAGTGTGCTTTGTTGTTATTAGCTGGCCATTACCTTCATTGAAATACTTTTTACGGTGATGATGAAATGAAAACAGGGCAAAAAATATGAGAGTTGAATCTAGGAAGTGTTAGCCCTACAGTAGAATTCAGATTTTATGTTATTAATGTCATATTCAAGAGCAATCTTTCACTTATTCATTTTGTCAGATGGCCTTAACTTCAGAATGTGTTATTAAAAACATTAATTTTATAAATATAAATCTCATGATTTAAAGTTCTAGATACTAAGATATACACCTGAAAAAAAAAAAGTTCTAAAGTAGGCTAGACTTAGGGAATATCAATTGTTTGTTTCTGAATTTCAGGACTCAGTTGTTTAAAAAAGAGGAAATTAGATGGTTTCTATAATGTTTTCTCATGTAGTAAAACAGTACATATCTCCAATGCTGTGTTTGATTTATTTATTTATTTATTTATTTATTTATTTTTAGGAGTCAGGATACTGATGGACACTTCAATATTTGGTGTAATTGTTTAGCTTTTAATGTAATTTATGTTCAACACAGAACTAAACTTGGTCTGAACAGGTCTACTTTTATGTAGCAATAAACCTAGCATACACAAGATGGCAGCCTTTCTTCCTTTAAAATTGTTTTAAGGATGCAAAATGCCATCTAACAATGATTCTCTTGGTTTTCATTCTCAGAATAAATGAACATCCTAATTAACAAGTTTAAATCAATCTATGCCAAAGCTGGTATGTAATGAAACAGAAACAGCTACTCATATTTTGGGGACCTACAACTAAGTCCTAATCAAAAATAATGGCAAATTGTAATTCAGTCTCTGTATTATAAGAAGGAAAAGGAGAAGGAAGAAGAGAGAGAGAGAGAGAGGGAGGGAGGGAGGGAGGGAGGGGGAGAGAGAGAGAGAGAGAGAGAGAGAGAGAGAGAGAGAGAGAGAGAGAGAAAGAATGTTGGGAGGACAGTTACAATTTAAGCTGGATCTTCCTGAAGATACCTGATCTTTCTATGAGTATTTAGAGCTAGCTTCATTTGTTGCCCAAATGCAACAGAGAATTTTTTTTTATAATAAAGTCTTTCACATTTACAAGAGGCTGTAAAAATAGTGAAATTCAAAATATACTCAGAGCAATAGATTTATTTTCACTAATGATTTAAAATCTTAAAAAAAGGTACTTTATGTATCTGCCAAAATCATTTCCGTAAACTTTCCTATTCCTTCCTCAATTTTTTTTTTCAAGACTTGTAATGTCCTGCAATGGAAATATTTCATAGGGCTAAATAACTAAATACATTAAAATTCAAATGCAAGAGGCTTATAATCCTAGATGGCTTCATATAATAAAATAAAAGTAAACTAACATTATTTTCCATAATGGGGAATGAATTTAAAATTTCTGGTGAATGAAGTTACTATGATGCAGCACATAGATGAATTAAAAACAATACTATGGTAAAATGCAGTATAGGACGGCAGTAGGTAAATAGCTTTCTTTAAGGATTAATAGAAGGTACTCCAAATACATTATATATAGAAGGCATATATATCCAGAATTCCCTGGAATTCTGCTAAAACATGTTAGCACATTTATACAGCCATCCTAACAAAAAACATCAAATATTAAAAAATCAAAAATTATTCATAAAAGAGACTTTAACTTTCCTATTAAAAAATACCCTAAGGTATTATATCCTTTTCAATCCTTTTTTTCCCTTGTCTATCCTAATACGTTTCTGAAATTGTGTCCTTGAGTGTCACTAGTAACTTTAAAGAATTCACCAATTTCAATAGCATTTTCTTAGTCTTCACCCCTTTCATCTGTGGGTCACATTGAATGTTGCTAACTCCATTGATTCTGGAATTTTCTTCTTTTTGGATTCTGTAACACTAGTCACAGTAGTACTATGAATATTGTAGAATATTGGCCAAAGAGTCAGCTTTGCTTGTTATAACCAGTATGATCTTAGAAAAGTCATTTAACCTCTTTCATCTATAGTTTTATTAATATATCCTTAAAATGAGGGGATTTCCCAGATTTCTCTGAGGAGAGTTAAGAATCTCTGATGACACTTCTCTTGAAAGCCCTTGACAGAGAATGAGCCATTCCACATAAATGGGGTTTCCAGGAAACTAAAAATTACGTATCAAACATCAAGACCCCCTTTATTAATATACTTGAAGAAACTATTTCTAAAATTTATTATATTTTTCTCCTTTTTGGGTAAATAATGAATGCATTTAAAATATGGAACAGAGCATTATTTTTTATTATGTGTGTCTGGGAAATTATTACCAATATTAGGCAAAAAAGGTTAAATCTTCTGTAGAAAACCAGTGAAATCTGATAGAAATATTTCAATATCTGAAACTCCCAACTGAATGTTGCTAAAGGTCAGAAGATGGTCCCCCCCATGGATATTTCTATGATTTGTTTATATTATATATTCATTTCTTTTCCTTCATTCTGTTCAATTTAGAGTTGCTATAAACTCAATGACAGTATTATTTCCATTACTATATATGCCAGTGAACAAAAAATGTGGTTCTTGAAATATAACAAGTTAAAAGTGATTTGAGGTGGAAGGAGTCAGTCCCAAAATCACTGCAGAGAGCCGTCCACCAACCAGAAGGACTTGCCTTGGACTATCACGTGGGCGAAAGTAAAATTCTCAGTATTTTGGAGTCCATGTATATTCACAGTTCAGCCAACCCTAATGAATATAGGTTCCTAAGTACTGTGGATTTGAATTATTAAAATTTCATTTGCAACAACAGTTTAGCCTCTCCCACTTGATATATGTTCTTAAGTCCTTTGATTCTAGCTCTTAAAATATCTCTGAACCTATCTCTGCCACTATTACATCATCATTCCTTATCTAGATTATTCTAAGAGCCTTCTGCTTGGTCTCCCTGCCTCCCTTCATTCAATATATCTTCTAAAGGCTGCCAGAGTTACCTCCATCATATACAAATCAGGCCACTTTATTCCTCCTGGACTACATTTTACTTCATATTCTGCATCGACAAGCACTGCTGTGGGCAACCCAGGCCCAGGACTCTTGCTCAGGATCAGTATCCCAAGATTCTTCTTGTTCAGGAGATTTTGCACAAACGTGAGTGTATTTTTATATTATCCCATATACTCTTAACCACAGAGACTTCTGATCCTAATTTGGCTTCTGTTGAACCTCCAACATCAATTATCTTCTTTCTTCTTCTAGTAATACAGTCTGTGAGTTTTAGCCGGGTAAATGCATCAGAGAATTTCTTATTCTCCAAGCAATAGGTGTAGCCATGTGACCAGGTCGCTGCTGGTAGGATGTGAGCAGAAGTGACTTATGCATCTTCAGGGTCTTCTGGAGAAAGGGATGCAGCAGCTTTGGACCAGAGATAGAAGGCACATGGTGATAAGAGCATCTCTCTGAGATTTCATGTGGAAGAAAATACCACTTTTAAAGTTACATTAAAAGTCTCCTGTTACCAGAAACTTAGCTTGCACCCTAACTAATACAATTTTTCAAATAGATTTTCAACCTAAATGTTCACTGATGGATGTGTGAATAAAGAAAATGTGGTATATACATATAATAGAATAATATTCAGACTGAAAAAAGAATGAAATCCTGAATTATATGACAACATGGATGAAACTTGAGCACTTGTACACCAGTCACAAAAGGATAAATACTGTATGATTCCACTTATATGAGAGAGATAAAATAGTCAAGCTCATTTAATCAGAGAGTACAATGGTGGCTGCCAGGGGCAGGAGGTGAGGGAAATGGGGCATTTCTAATTAATGGGCATAAAGTCTCAATTATATAAGATGAGTAAGTTCTTGAGATCTGCTGTACATTTCCCCTATAGTTAACAGTATTGTACACTTAAAAATTTTTTTTAAGAGGGTAGATCTCATGTTAAATGTTCTTACCACAATAAAATATATATATATATATTTAAAGCAAGAACATTGAGTGTGGTTGTTGGCACATGGAAGCCTACAGAGTTTTTGAGAGGAAGAACTCAGCTGGTTGAGATCCCTGATCTTGCACCAGAAGGAAGTAGGATATGAAAGATCCCCAAGGAGGGCAAGCTCCTCTGCACCCATTTCAGACATGGCTACATCGGATAATAAATGAGGAAAAACTTCCCAGATGGGAAGTTGCTAAGAGGACAATGGACAAGGAGATTCTTCCCAGATAGTAGAGTTCTAATCAAATAATTTCTCTACCCTCCATCTAAGAGGCCTTCATACGGCCTGCCCACAGGATTTCAGAATTTCTATTGACAAGTAACTGCTCTGTGTCTCCCGGGCTTTCCAACATCACATGTTGGATGTGTATGGAGAGGTGGTTCACAGATTCATGGTTCCTAGGACTACAAGGGACTACATTCCAACCTGAGAGAGAATTCCTTCTATTCAGAGATCCTGGACTTCAAGCTGGATACAGTCATCAGATGGACTTTGATTATTTCCCTTGGAGAAGAGTGAATGTCTTTTATGAGCAGGAAGAAGAATGAAACAGATATCTTCTGACTAGAAGGTAGACTATAGCCAAGACTGCCACTGCGTGGCAATATCCATGTTTTCCTTTTCTTCCTGGGCATATGGTGGACTATAGCTTTCAGCTTCCTTTAAAATTAGAAGTGGCCAAGTGGCTGCATTCTGATCAATTTAATATAAGCCCAAAGATGGCAGGTGCCAATTTTACACCTGTGTGACTCTTACTGTACTCTTACTGTGACTCCACAGGCTGAAGAGAGAAGACTTTGAGGCCCAAAGGTGAGGTAGTAGAACTAGATGGAAAACAAAACTAAGGTCCCTTAATGATTGTGTGGAGGAGAGCTGGGTCTCCACCTTATATCACTGACACACATGGGCCCACGATAAGAGCAAGAAATAAGTTTTTATTCTGTTAAATCATTGACATATAGGGTTTATCTGTTTAGTTATATATCTTCAAAGATACAAAAATTAGGCCGAACCATACTATGTTTACATTGTTTGGTGCAAGTAACAAGGAAAATGTAAGATTTAAGGCCCTTGAAGAAAGGACTTCATTAATATTTAGTTTTTAAAAATACTTTAAAAATCCAATTTGCAAAACATCTCATCAAGTGATCAACAGTTTACTCAAATAATGATTCTTCACAAAAAATACTAAAAATATAGTTCTAGGGACTTAGAATAGGACTGCCCTTAGCATTGCATTAAAATTTAGTAACGGTTAAAATAGCATTTACAGATATATTTTTGATAGATCACTTCTATTCTTTCAGTTGTTTCACTATTTTAATAATAGCAACAAAGTGAAAAAAAGTCATATTACAAATACTGTTTGCTTTCTCATTTAGGAATATCTTACCTTCAAAACTAAGTGATGGGCTGGGCGTGGTGGCTCACGCCTGTAATCCTAGCACTCTGGGAGGCTGAGGCTGGAGGATCGCTCAAGGTCAGGAGTTTGAAACCAGCCTGAGCAAGAGCGAGACCCTGTCTCTACTAAAAATAGAAAGAAATTAATTGGCCAACTAAAAATATATAGAAAAATTAATTAGCCGGGCATGGTGGTGCATGCCTATAGTCCCAGCTACTCAGGAGACTGAGGCAGAAGGATTGCTTGAACCCAGGAGTTTGAGGTTGCTGCGAGGTAGGCTGACGCCATGGCACTTTACCCCAGGCAACAGAGCAAGACTTTGTCTCAAAAAAAAAAACTAAGTGATGACTGAATAATCTTATAAAAACAAAGTCTTAGAATTGGAGGAGATTTTTGTCCAGTCTTTCACTAATATAAGAATTCCAACTACCAAACCCAGCAACATATGACAGATGGTCACGTAGATGGAATGTGGAGGCAGCTTAAATACTTCTTGCTCAGCACTTCAAAATTAAATTCAATATTTGTTGAACACACATGTTATGTGATGTGGTATATTTTGATTTTGAACAGGTACGTGATAAAATGTGTTTATAGAGCTAGTCTGCCTCCTCTGAATCTTTAGAGCTTTAAGAAAATAGCTTGTGCCTGTTTCATAGACACCCCTTCCAACCATGTGTAGTTCTAAAGACATAGTCATTAGCACAATTATATATCTGAAGCCATTAAAAGATACTATAAACTGATCTTCTTATTCATGTTCTTCAATGAAAGAATTTTTCAAGGATATGCCTCTGCAAATTGGCAATTAAAAGATTTTTTTATTTTTAAAATACTGGTTTAAAAGGCATGATTGATTGCAGTTACCTCCATGTTCCAGATTATTAATTAAAAGCTTTTCTTCAATTATCATATTATTTGATATAGTCAATGGTTATATAAGTTTTATAAGCAAGTAATAAAAGATAAGCAAAGCAAAATGTTAACACCTACAATGTAACTAAAATACTTGAGGAACAATGAAAAAAAAACCCTTCACCCCTTATGCTAAAAGCAGTTAATAAGAGTTTAATGTGACAAGTGACTTCAAAACTTGCAATTATCCTGCTAAAGGGTGTCGTCACTGATAGAGGCAAAGACGGCAGATATAGTATAGTAGTAGGTGGTGTTAGTCCTTGTTCTCATTCCCTTCAACTCCCTGGCAGGGTGTGGAAAAAGTCCGAGGTCTACATTGGTAAGTTTAATAAAAGATGATGAACCAACCTAAATTATACATTTCCCAACAAACCCACTCTTTCTTGCCTTCTACCATTCTGCCAAACTTGCTACTTTTCCAATGGCATTAACATTCTGTTACATTGTTAAGGAAGATAGGGCTCTTGCAGATTGAATGAGTTCTCCAGCTAGGACAATTTTCCTTTTCTGCCATACATTCATGCCTTCAGCTATATATACTGGATGTCAATATATGCTAGGCACTGAGGATTCTGCAGTGCATAAAACAAAGTCCCTGCTTCCAAGGACCTTTCGTTCTAGTAGAAAGAGATAGGCAATGAACCATTAAATTAGTGCATGAAATTTCATATGGTGACAAAGACATGGAACAACAGAAAGTTGGGTAAAGGCATGGTGGGCAGGGGGGCCTGCTATTTTGGTTAGGATGCAAAGGGAAAACCTCATTTATAAGGGGATAGTTGAAAAGGCACCTGAAGCAAGCAATGAAGGAACATTCCAGGCAGAGAAAGCAATGACTGCAGAGGCCTAAAGAATTCTAATGTTGATGGGGCTGGTGATCTAGAAGGTGAGTGGTAGGAGATGAGCTTGGTAGGACAACAGATCACGTGGGGCTCTATAGGCCCTTAGTAAGGACTTGGGATTTTTCTTTAACTGAGTTCAAAGAAAAGAACAAATGAATAATTAGAGAAAAATATTTTAAGATTGCCTTGTTTGACATCAAATTATCATTCTTTGATTAGGGAATATACCAATAACTGAAAAACAGAACATACTCAAAGGGCCAATTATAAAAGGGCATGTACATTATCTTCTTAAGTTACTTTAAGTAATTACTAAGCTTTAAGACTAGCCGGCCTGAAACATTTTGACAAGGTTAATAATGCATATAAAATAGGTATGAATTATATACTTCTTATCTTTATATTATATCCTCTCAAATTGAGATTTATAGATTATATATAAAATATTTTCAGAATCTATTATTACTCTTGTTGATGTCAATATTACCTTGCTTATCTTGATATTAATATAATAGCATTAAATGACATTTGGAAACAAACATGCATCACTAAAATATATTTCACATATTGACTGCCATGTGAGTTGTATTTAACATAGGCTAGTTTTGAGCCTGGGGCCTCATGAAGCAAAACCCTGTGGTTGGTTTATGAAAATCTTACTTGTTGATGTTCTTATTGTTATTAGGTCATTAAATATGAAATGTCTGATATCGAATCAAAAGTGTAGTTTATGATATCTCAAACAAGAAGCAGTACAGTTAATCAAAGTATGTGCCTAAACTATCGACACAGTTTTGACATCTTAACGGTAGCTTGTTTATACCAGCAGTGAAGAAGCCTAGAGAGCGAGTGGCGATTAAACCGCGAAAGATGTTTTCCACAGCTTATTGAGAATTGAATATTTTTCCTTGCAAGAAGTGGTCCAAAGCCTGGAAGAAGTGGTAGTCAGTTGGTGCAAAGTCTGATGAATACGGTATATGACAGAGAGTTTGTACAACATGTGGTCGAACATTGTCTTGCAAGAGGATTGGCCTGTCTCTATTGACCAATCTTGGCTGCTTAATCGCAAGCATCCTCATCACTTCGTCCAACTGGTTGAAGTAGACATCTGCTATAATTGATTGACCAGGTTTCTTAAAGCTGTAGTGGATAATACCAGCACTGGATCACCAAATGGACACCATTAGCTCTTTGTGATGAATACTCGGTTTTGGACTATGTTTTGGCACTTCATCTTTATCCAACCGTTGTGCCTGAACATTTGACATTGTCAGAAAGATTCCATTTTTCATCACAGCTAACAATACAGGATAGAAATGGTTCTCCTTTATGTCATGACTGCAAAGAAAGGCAAGCTTTGAGATGATTTCTCTTCTGATGCATGTTTAATTCATGCAGTACCCATCTATCCAGCTTCTTTACCTTGCCGATTTGTTTCCAATGGTCCAATATTGTTGCAATAGTAATGTCAAACCTTGCTGCTAATTCACACATAGGTTGAGATGGATTCACTTCCACTACAGCTTTCGGCTCATCTTATCCACCTTGGTCTCAGGTTGCCCACGTGGCTCATTTTCAAGATTAAATCACTATAAAGGAACTTTTGCAAACAATCCACATACTCTGCATTCATTGGCCACATCTTCCCAAACACTTCATTGATATTTAGAGCTGTCTGTGCAGCATTGGTTCCACAATGGAATTCATATTTGAAAATAATACAAATTTTTGACTTATCCATGGCTTCACAAAAATTGCTCTAAAAAAAAATTTGAAAGATAATCACAAGCCAAACCATGCGTTTGAAAGAATGAGAATGTACCTTTCCAATAAAAACAGCAAGTGTCAAAGTGAAATGTCATAGATACAAACTATCAAACTTAGTACTTAAGGAAATTGGACATTTCATACTTAATAACTTAAAACAATATTGACAATTTAATTCTAAAAATGTAGATTGCATTACATATAACTCACACAGAAAATAAAAAATAACAAATTAGATAAGATCATTTTGTTTTAATAAAACCTGTGGCCCCAGAGAAATATTTTTTTTCTAGTGTGGCAGTGAATGTGTTAAGGCAATGAATGTTTATTAAATGTTTATGGTTTACGAAACACATAATGAGATGGCCATCATTGGGAGCTGGTGGCGGATGTCTTTCCTACTGTGATAGGCAGAATTCTGAAATCCAACCCCGAAGATTTCTTGTCCTAATCTTGGCCATGAATATAGTGAAATATCATTTCTGTGATTATGCTACTTATATGGCAAAAGGGATTTTGCACAAGAAATTAAAGTTACTAGTCAGTTGACTTTGATTTTTTATCAGAAGAAAGATGCTCAGGCTGAACCTAATCTTATCTCATTTAAAAGCAGAGAGTTTTCTTTACCTGTTAGCAGAAAGGAAAGTCAGATTTGAAGAATGAGAGGGATTTAACACACTGTTGCTGGCTTGAGGATGGGAGGGGGGCCACATGGCAAGGACCTGAGATTGGCCTCTGGCAGTTGAAAGCAACCTCTGGCTGGCAGACAGCAAGAAACCAGGAACTTCGGACCTGTAATCACAGGGAACTGAATTCTGCCAATACCAGTTTGGAAGAGACCCTGAGCTCCAGGTAAGAGTTCAGCCAAGCCAGCACCTTGATTTTGGCCTTATGAGACCTAAGCAGAGAACCCAGCCATGCTGTGCCCAGATTCCCTAACCTACAATTAAATGGGTGTTGTTTTAGGTTGCTAAACTTGTGGAAATCAGTTATAAAGCAGTAGAAAACTAATTAACTTACTTTGAAGAATACATTTATGGTGTGGTTGGATAAATAAAAAAGAAACTGGAAGGAAAATCAGTTGAACCTAAGACTTTTTTTATAAAGAGTATTGCCTAGAGGTATATCTAAGCTGCCATAACAAAGCAATCCAAAAAATACAGTGGCTTAAACTAGAGAGAAATTCATTCCTTTCTTATAAAATCATGCTGGGCGAGGTAGCCCTAGTCCAGTATCCACCATTCTTAATTTGTGGCTTCTGACATACAGCCCTTGGTGCAAGGCAGTTATTCTTGTTCCCATCTCCAAGCTGGCAGGAAGGTGGAAGGGGCCCAAGGAAACACATGTGTATTTCTCTTAGGGGAATGACCCAGAAGTTGTATTACCCAAAGTAGCATATACCACTTCTGCTCATATTCCATGGGCCAGAACTTAGAACTTCGCTGCAAGGAAGGTTGGTAAATGTCAGCTCTAGCTGAGCAACCTATGGCTACCTAAAACATGGGAATTCTATGATTTAAAAAAAGGGGCAAATGGATATTATTGGAAAGCTAGCAGTCTCTGCCATGCTCCAACAGAACTCAGGACATTTTCTACTGGTTATCAACACTGAATTGTTCAAATTGTTAAGAATTTATTCCATGGAAGTGAGTCAGATTGCTGCTTTATTGAATCAAAACTGTCCCAAATTAGTCTTAAATCTATTTCTAGACTCTAGATCTAGAGCAAAAACGAGTAATTCCTCTTCCATGTAACAGTCTTCCAAATATTTGAATCGGGTTGTCAGTATTCTCCGTAAGTGTCTAGGCTTTTGTCCATCTCCCATTCTTCCCTATTAACCATCCCTCACTATCTCAAATGCTCGGGTCTCATTTTTGCTTGTTAAGGAATTTTTTAAAATATAGCCTTCAGCAAAGAACATACTCCTCAGTACAAGGCTCTTGACTAAGAACTTGAGTTAGCAAAGAGGACAAAGGAATATTTAAGGTAAAGAAGTGGAAAAGTGTACATTTGCAGGGACAAATGGACATGGTATACTTTTAGTAAACCTATGAAAATCACACTGGCTGAAGGAGAAAATTTGTTTTAGGAATTAATGAGAGATAAGACTGCTCAATAGTGCACATGGTGTCAGTTAACAAAGAGTTTTAAATAACATTGAAGAATTTTGACATTATCATATTAACATAAAGGAGGCAAAGTAGGGGATGAGTTGAAATCTACAAACTAAACTACAAATACCTGCCTTTAAATGTGGATGTCAAAAAGTAAAACGAGGGATACACATGGCCTTAGAAAACAATCATCTTTTAAAGCTGACGGATGGCTTTTCTTTTCAGTTCTTTTAAAAGGCTATAGCTTTAAATACAAATAAATTTTCATGATATACTACACTTTAAATATTAATATGCTTTGTATTTAATATGAAGATAAATTACCTAATAACAGATAAGTATTAAACAAAATATGAACATGATGAATATTAAGTATAAAATATTTTAATGTTAAATGTTACTCTAACATTAACATTTTCTTTAATCAAAAAGAGAGCACTTCCTAATAAACTTTATAATAGAGATGATTAAATCATACATCAAATGTTCTTTTATATCTCACTTAATATGAGCTCTGATGTAAATAAAATATCCATGGCATTTTAAGTACTACACAAAAAATTTATGCTACTGAAAAAAAATTTATGCTACTGTATGATAAAACTAATTAAAATTTCTCAGTGGTGGCATCATTCTTTTCTTATAAATCTCCAAATCCTTCTAGCATCAGCGAACACATGTCAAGAATAATTTTTGACAATGGTGACTTTACAAAAGCCATCTTCTTCGGAGTTAATGAGCATCTGTGATATCAGACACCAGATAAGTACATGAATGGTAAGTGCAACCAAGTATCTTCTTTGGAGACTGAGCCACAGTTTATCTTTCTTTAATAACATAGGCAAATAAGACCATTTAATAGTTAATATGTGATACTCAGTGTTGTTGATAATTGAATATGAATGTTATCTTAATTGGGATAAACAATTTGAAGCTTCAGTCATTACTGGTTTAAATTTTCATTTTGCTTAAAACAAAATCTATTTCTTATTTTCTCTTCTGTTTAAATTTTTACACCTGGAATGTCTGTTTGGAAGTGCAGTATAAAGATCAAAGACCTTGCCCAAAGAACTGGTAACAACACTGCCACCATTAATTTATCACAGATTTATAAATGCTGCCAGTTGTGAAGCCTTTTATCTAAAAATAAATTCCAAACCCAAGTCCTACTCTCTAATTTGTGATTGTGACAAAGTTACTTCATAAATTCTGTTTATTTACCTCATGTGGCGTGGGCCTGGCTTTTATATATCTGACTCTGTTGCTAGAATGAAATTTTAAAAGCATGAAAAATAAAAATGCTATAGAAATACAGGATATGACTATCATTATCATGGGTTTTTTTTTCTCAGACCACTGGAAGGATATTCTGCTCTTCTTTATTTCTTCAACCTTTAGCTAACTATTATACTTCTCCCCTATTTTCTGTGTTTTAAAGCAAAGTATACACATTGGCTTGTGTCATCCTGGCCCCTTGCTAAACTTCAGTTCTTCCATCATAATCTGTTTTACTAAGAATGTAGTACAAGGACTTTTTAAGTTTTCCTCTAACAACAGGTAGTTCAAACTTCAAAATACCGTATCACTGTGCTTAAGTCCATTTGTGATGGTTATTTTTATTAAAATGGTTAATATGTACAATTCTCCCTTGGTATCCTCACATTATTGGTTCTAGGACCCCCACAGGTCCCAAATCCATGATTACTCAAATCTCTTACATAAAATGGGGTAGTATTGGCATATAACCTACATAACTCTCCCATATACTTTAAATCATCTCTAGATTACTTATAAAACCTAATACAATATAAATGTTATGTAAATAGTCATTATACTATACTTTTTATTTGTAATATTTTTATTGTTGTATTTTTATTTTTTTTTCAAATATTTCTGATTGGCAGTTGGTTGAATCCTGGATATGGAACTGCAGATAAGAAGAGCTCACTGTATTGCATGTTTACTAGATACTAGGAAACGTTCTTATCACTTTACATGTCTTAACTCACTAATCTTCATAATTTTATACTATATTGTCTTATTATCTTATACCATATTATTCTCTAATAATTGATAGTTATAATTAACATCATTGCCATCTCTATCATTATCAGCATAGGACTTTGCGGGGCTGCTGTATTACAGGCCTCCAGCTGTGAAGGGTGCTTCCTGGAATCTGCAAAGAGTTGGGTGTCGCACAGACTAGGTGCTAAGTAAATGCTCCTGGAGATTGATTTTTCTAACATTTTTACTTTTCATGTTTTTCTCTGTTCCTTCTTCTATCCCTGATGTTCTGAGGAGTTCTTATGACCCACGCTGAATATCAACTCCAGTAAAGGTAATATTTATAAAGGGTTTTTTTTTCCTTTTATCATATTATGGGGGTACAAATATTGTTAGGGTTACATATATTGCCCCTGCTGTCCGCGCCCCCCCATGCCAGAGCATCAGGTGTGTCCAACCCCCAGGCGGTGCGCACCGCACCTATTATGTAAGTATACATCCTTCCCCTTCTCCCCCCTCCCACCTGCCCACCATAGGATAAAATTCTTTTTTTTTTTGACATTTTGGTTACATTGTATATCTTTCCCTCTCCCTAAGAAGGTTAGAGGTATTCCCCGCCCCCCCACAATGCTCACCACAACCCTAAGATGTGGGTTAAAAGGGAGTACAAATTGAAAGTAGAAGACAGGTTGTTGGTGCAAGGAAAAATATTTCAGGGGCAAAACAGCATAAAAGAGGATTATTAATAATGGAGCAATTTAGGCTTCATCTTGAGACTTCCTCAAGATAGTTGCCAGCACCATGGGCATGAAATGAACACGTAACTTGACCTATATGCATACAAACAACAGCTACATTGTATCAGTTCTTTTTAGGGGAAGTGCACTGTTTTTCATAAGTAAAATTCATGATTTGATGAAAGCCCAAAAGCTAATCCTCTAGTGTTACATATAAGATCACTTGGGGAGCTTTTTAGTGCGGAGTGTGATTTTACACAGGGAGTTTCATGGGCTTACTCTGTTTGGTTTGGCATTTCATGTGTAATTATAATCTCATCATGAAAATATATAAAAACTAGAAAGCTCAGGGTTAGGTTTGGTGGCTCACACCTAGTACTTTGGGAGGCTGAGCTGGGAGGATCACTTGAGGCCAGGAGTTCAAGACCAACCTGAGCAACACAGTGAGATGTTGTCTCTACAAAAAAATGGGGGAAAAAAAAAAATTAGCCCAGCTACCTGGGAGGGTGAGGCAAGAGGAGCCCTTCAGCTCAGGAGTTTGAGGATGTAGTGAGCTATGGTGTCACTTCTGCACCCTAGCCCGGGGAATAAAGTGAGACCCTGTCTCAAAAAAAATAAAAATAAAAAAAAAAATTAGAAAACTCAAATAACTTCTTTGCTAACATCAGAGACATACATCCTACGTCACTCCATGCATTGTGAAGCAGAAGGATCACACTCAAATTTCAGCAATAATGTCCTCCAAGCCTAGTGATATGTGTTTATTTTTAAATTTTTATATTTCAACTCACTCACTTTAACATTATTTCACTATAAATATATTAAAGCAGTTTTTTCCCAAACTAAAGCAAATTTACTTTTCAGAAAAAACACTGAAAGTTTATATTAATATTTATTTTTGAGAGAGAGAAAGATACCTTTAAAAAAATATCTTCATATGAACAGATATGTAGTCCCTTTTTTTTCTGGGCTGATTTACAAGTCTTCACAGAATAGCAATGTTTTTTTCTGAGTCATTTCAATCTTCCCAAATATCCCCATTTCCATTTAGAAATATGACAATTTCTATTGTATTCAAAGATTGCTACCTGAAGAATTAATGAATATATTTTTCAAATGCTAATGTTTTAGTGAAATGAAAAGTACTCCTTAGCAATTCTGTAATGAACAGAATTTCATTTAATGAAAATGTCATAAAGATGATTTTTAGAAGTAGGTTTTTGAAAACAACTTGCCATCTAATAATTCCCTATGTTATCTCATTTGTTAATCCACCTTCTAGCCTTGTTAAAGAAAATTATTTAAGATTTGGATAAGTCCGATGGCTCAAAGAGTGGATTTTAAAAGTATTTTTTAGAAGAGTTAAAACAGTTGGACATCTTGGAAGGAAAGACACAGAAGGCTCCTTTTATCTCTCTAACTTAAACCCCACATTAGTTTTCTATTGCAATGTAACACATTACCACAAATGTAGTGGCTTAAACAACACACATTTATTGTCTCACAGTTTCTGTGGGTCAGGCTTGGCTTAACTACTCAGGGTCTCACAACAGGAGGCATAAGAAGAAAGTACATTTGGTATCTGCTTCTAGTTCCCAGCACAGAGCTGCTAAAGCCCTTGTAACACCCTGCGTGATATGAGTGACAGGAGCATCTTTGGTTACAATATTTGGTCTTAGACCCCAGTTTTTGACACAGGAGCTTCTAAGACCCTTGGAATCTCTGGAGTGATAGGTATCTCTTTTTGTGTGCTAATCCCTAGATAGCTTCAGGATGGGGCTGGTTGCCAGAGGAACCAACCATGTGATTAGAAGGTTAGAACTTTCAGTCCCAGCCCTTGACCTCTGGGGAAGGGAGAGGGGATCAAGACTGGGTTCAATTGTTGCGGCAAGTGTTAACAGCTCCTGGTAGTGTTAAACAGCTCTTGGGTGTTGACGCTGGAAATAACTGGAGAGTCGGAGAACTGTCTTTAATCCATCTGCACCCCAGCCATCTTCTGTTATTCTGACCCCCCTTCCCCGTTCTCCTCCTGCTTTTATACCCTTAGCAGGACTCAAAAAGCATCCAATCAGCAACAAGCTATAACATCTAATCAGGAACAGCTATAACATCCAATCAGGAACAAGCGATAACATCCAATCAGGAACAGTAGGATTCAAAAAGTAACCAATCAGGATCGCGC
>VBSM01002608.1:36462206-36503215 GCA_008086735.1 Cheirogaleus medius
CGGTCCGTCTACGAGGCCCGGCTCCAGCAGTGCGCACCCACACACCTGCCCGCCACTGCCTCCAGCCTGCTCCACACAGCACCGGCCCGCAGGGATGCGGAGCGGCGGGGAGGCGGCGAGCAGCCGCATCCCAACCCCAATGGTCTTCCCCATCACAATCACCAATGGCCAATGATTAAATCAACCATGCCTACATAATGGAACCTCCACAAACACTCCAAAGAGTGGTGTTTGGAGAGCTTCTGGGCTGGGGGACACATTGATGTACTGGGAGGACGGCACACCCTGAGAGGGCATGGAAGCTCCGTGTTCCTTCCCACATACCTTGTTTTATGCTCTCTTCCATTTGGCTGCTCCTGAGCTGTATCCCTTATAATAAACCAGTACTAGTAGAAGTAAACTGTTTTTCTGAGTTTTGTAGTTCTAGTAAATTACTGAACCCGAGAAGGGGATCATAGGAATCCCTGATATATAGGTGGTTGGTCAGAAGTACAGGTGGCCTGGACTCATGACTGGCATCTGAAATGGGGATAATCTTGTGGGACTTAGTCCTCAACTGTGGGCTGTGCTAACACTGGGTGATTAGTCCCAGAATTGAGTTTAATCACTGGACACCAAGATGGTGTTCACAGAGAACTGGAGAATGGCTTGGTATGGAAAACCCACACATTTGGTGTCAGAAATGTTGTGAATATAGAAAAACAGTTTTCCATTTAGTTGTAATCAAGGCATCAGCTGGGCTGAGTTCTCATCTGGACCTTGGGATCTTCTTCCAAGCTCGTTCAGGCTGTTGGCAGAATGCAATTTCTTTTTTTTTTTTTTTTTTTTTTTTAAGTATATATATATTTTTTATTTCAGCATATTATGGGGGTACATATATTACGGTTATGTATATTCCCCATGCCCCCCTCCCCCCTCGAGGCAGAGCCTCAAGCATAACCACACCCCATACGTTGCACATCTTACTCATTATGTTTGTATATACCCATCCCCTCCTCCCCCCCCCACCCAACACCCAACAAATGTTATTCCTACATGTCCACTTAGGTGTTGATCCGTTAATACCAATTTGCTCAATTTCTTAAAGTTGTGGGACTGAGGCCTTTTGCCTCTAGAGGCCAGTTCTTCTTAATTGGTAGTTCACAGCATGGATGTTTGCTTCTTCAAGGCCAGCAAGAGGATGACTCTAGCTCAAGGACAACTCCAGTACCTTTTCAAGGGCTCACCTAATTACGTCAGACCCACCGAAGATCATCTCCCTCTTTTGGTTAACTCAAAGTCAACTGATTAGGAATATTTATTACTTTACAATCACAGGAGTGATATCCCCTCATATTCACAGATTCCATCCACTGCAAAGGGGAGGAGAGTATACAAAGACATGGATCATTAGGGGTCATTTTAGAATTTTGCCTATACTGCAGGTCCTAAATCCAGTTTTATTTGGCTGGTTTATTACAACAAATTTTCCAGACCTCGACACAAGTTCTCCAGCTAGAGGCCCAAGGCACAAAGAAATCACAGAATAGCCAACTCTGAGGCCCTCCTTTGTCTGCCCAGTTCTCTCTGTACTGGGACTTCCCATACCATTTTCCTACCATATCTCCTTCAGTCATGCTGGATTTATTAGATGCTTTCCCTTCACAAGCTCCTATCATCTACCTAAAAGCAAAATATCTAATTACAGATCAGAGGCATAGGAATAAATAGCCTTATAAATTCAAAATCTATATAATGTACTGTACTATTGAGCAATGGTAAGTCTAAAATGCTCTTTTCTAACAAAATTTTGAGGATAATTCCTAATTTTCTTGTGAAAAGTTGACACAATCTTGTTCAGTTTTCTGCATTATAGAGCAATAATGGTCTATTTGAGATATGTTGTCTTTTCACTGTACTGATTTTTTGGTGCATGTGATAGAGTAAAAAGGAAAATTTATTGACTTCTGCTATGACATCTATTATTCATAAAAGTAAAGATACTTTCGTTTCTCAACAATACTCAATCAGAACAGTGAAACTGAAATTAGTAAAAATTAACTTTAAATAATTTTAAATACTCTGAAATACTATTTCCCCAGCTTTACTTTTCTTGCAATCTTGAAAACTGATAACAATTCCTTCTCAGAATTTTATTTTAATGATCTTGGAGTGCAATTCTGAAATACTTAACAAAAGATTAGTATGATATTTAAGGAGAAAATAGGAGCTTTGTGCTTTAAGAGTTAGACTTAAAAATATGGAAAATATTCTAAATATTAGAAAAACAGTTGCTTTTTTCAATTCTCAACAAAATCCTACTTTCTTTACCCTGTGAGGTAGATGATCTGTCGTGTTGGGGGAAGCAGTACCAAGAGATACCATGAGTAGGCTGTCAACAATATCAGTCACTTGTTAGTGCCAAACTTTGGTGCGTTGCCATATCACACAACCAAAGAAATTCTTAAAAGACAAAAACTCAAATGCTGAATGCCAGAGCCCATTAGAATATATAATACTTGCTAAAAATAATGTAAAAGAAAATAAGTCTTTGCAGTTCCCATTTAGAAATATTCATTAATTTCATCATACTGTTTTAGTTAACATCATTCTACTAATGATGATGATGATGAAAATAGATAACCAGAGGGCTCACTGTGTGTGCTTTTCTAAAACTTTATGTGCAGAATCCCATTTCATCTTTAGAACGAGTCTAGGAGGCAGATGCTTTTGTCACTCCCATTTTGCAGATGGGGATTAGTTACTCAGTGACTTAGTTCTGGTCTCTCTGACACCAAACCCTTGCTGTTGCAGAAGCCGTGGGCAGCCAGCCATATTCCATCTCTACTCGCAGTTCCCCTCAACACCAAGGCTTTCTAGCCCTATTCCTGTCTCAAGCACCTGTGACTTTCTGCAGCCACAGGAGTGTGCTTGGCCCATACCCGGGCCGGGCCACAGGTGCCACATCCTTGGAGCAGGCCTTAACACATGGCAATGGCAATTGCTAACTAAATAACCCAGGTTCTTGGTCGCTCAGGGGGACTTGCTGAGGCAATTCTATACCATGTCCCAGAGGTCCCCTGCTTCTTAATCCAGCCTGTGATGGCCCCCTCCCTGCACTATCTCACCCACACCCTTGTCACCCTTATCTCTGTGCTGTGCTTCCGATATGGTTTGTTTGACCCCACCAAATCTCATGTTGAAATTTGATCACCAACATTGAAGGTAGGGCCAGTGGGAGGCGTATAGGTCACAGGGACAGAGCCCTGATGAATGGCTTCGTGCCATCTTTGCCATAATGAGTGAGTTCTCATTCTATTAGTTCCAATGAGAACTGATTATTAAAATGACCCTGACACCTCCTTCCTCCATGTCTCTTGCTTCTTTCTTCCTGCCACGTGACGCTTGCTCCCCTTCACCTTCTGCCATGAGTGGAAGCTTCCTGTAGCCCTCACCAGATACAGAGGCTGGCACCATGCTTCTTGTACAGTCTGCAGAACCATGAGCCAAACAAACTTCTTTTCTTTATAAATTACCCAGCCTCAGATATTTCCTTTATAGCAATACAAATGAACTAATAAACACTGCTTTCTGGGATTATCTCTCAAAGAAACTCAAATCCTTGCCTCAGGGACTGCTTCTGAAGAACCCAACTTTAAAACATGGTCTTTTCTTCTATGGAACAATGCAATAAAATATAATTTAAAATAAATTAACTGAAATTTGGGAATTTGTGAACCTGAATGTACTTTTTGAAAAAGCAATTTACTTTAGTTATTCTTATAATTTATACTCATAGATTTTCTTTAATAAAAAACAAAGCTTTTTCATTATTTTCTCAATTTAAGTAGGAATTATTCTCTAACCTTTTTAAATAAGTTATAAGTTCTCAAAACACTAGAAAATTTAGAAAAATTTAAATATGCAATTATTATAGTCATTCCCTCTGAGCACATTTTTATATAAAACTGTCATCCTTTAAAATTCTAAACAAATCAGCGGTCTACATTTTAAAAAGATGGTTGGGAATGACAGATTGGGCATTCTTCAGCTATGAAGAGAATTTCACTTCAGATCATAATTGTAGAGCATCTACATATGTTCACAAGAGACAAAAATCTATGCTATACAGAAATGTGAAACAATAACAACAGACAACTTCTCCTTTTTCCCCAGAACCATTTTTCCCACATAACCTAAGATTGGTAGTCCGAGAGCCATGACTTCACATTTCACAAAGTTGTAAAGACTTAGGGACCTTCCCTTCCTCCACCCCCAACCCATGATATGTTTGCATTAGAAGGATAAGGTCTTTTCCTATGTCAAGAGGGGAGGAAGGGCCTCTATGCATATAGCAATTCTTATAGAAATGGAACAATATGAGGTCCCCTTGGGCAGCATGACCTGCTGTGTGTGCAGCTGCCATCTGCTCTCATTGCATCTCCCCATGGGGGAGAGTGGAGATGAGTAACCAATGCTGTAAATAATGTCTGATCTCTGACCTCCTGCTTGCTTTTAGGATAAAGTAAACAAATATAGATATTAAAAACTTATCAATAAAATGTTCATGGGAGTGAATTTTTAAGTTGGCCTACAGAGGGCCTTTTCACTTGCAAAAGAGACTGCAGTAAGTTTCCAACGCACACTCATCACTAAATAGACTAAAATGGTGTTTTTCACCCACTCCCACCACAATTCTGGGGGGACCCCACAGAGATTGTCTGCTTCATAGGGAACATCAAAGCCAAAGAGATGCCAGCTTTTGATCAAGGAACAACACAAGAACACTCAAGAATCCTTCTTCTTTTAAGAGCAGCTATGACCAGCTAACTACCAGACTTTTCAAAGGCATGGCAATTCAAGCTCATGTTCAGAGCTCCCTGGTATCAAAGTCTAATGGCCTTTTGAAAGGGCTCCTGTTTTGTGGTTTACAACATTTTGTCACCCAACTCTAGGCCTCAGAGAAGTGAAAAGGGCCTCTTAAGGCCTGAGCGAGGGAGGAGGGACATTTGGTTTCAGATGTCATTGGGAGCTCCAGGAAGGGAAGCCCAGAATGGTTTCATAAGTTTCTAGAAAGTGACCTAGATCTGAGCAATTCTGCGGTCTGTGTTTTGCATTTTAGGAATTCCACATGGCTGTCTACTGTGTTACTGAAGAGTGGTCCAAACTCTTAGAAAGAAAATCCTATGCTGAGCAAATTATCTTTCACTGAGGTCTTTTGGATGGACTTGTGGTTTGCCCTAGGAAGATCTCTTTACACCTGAGTTGTGCCCATAGTTTTATTTACCTATGAGTTAAAATATTATAGTAATTGGTGTAGTGGTTTTCTGCTTGTCTACCTATGACTGCAAGTGATTATTTGTAGTGTGTATATATTTGGGGGGGAGGACAGTGAGTTTTTGTTGTTTTTTTTTTAGATATCATTTACATCAGTAGTTCTCAAACTTTAGCATGCATCAGAATCATGTAGGCTTCTTAAAACACAGAGTGATGGATCCCATTCTCAGAGTTTATGATTCGGTAGGTCTGGAATGAGGCCCAAGAATTTGCAAGTTCCAAAGTGATTCTGATGCTGCTAAAGCTGGCGTGGGTACCAAACTTTGAGAATCACTCCCTTATTATCTACAACTGCCCTCTTTCTTAGAGTTGTTTTAAAAATGAAGGATGACTGTGCATGTTGCAAGAACATCTTATATGAGTAAGTCCATTTTAAAAATGAAAGGAGAAAAAAGAATCTGCTAATTTCACTAGAACTTGAAGAGAAAGGGATATCTCCCTGCTGAGTGAATTGATGATAGTTCTAATTTTAAAAAGATATAACAATTGAGCAAAATGACTTTCTTCCCTGGGGCAAAAGAGCTACCCCTAAACAATGTCACAATGAGGTACCTTTGCCTGCCTCTAGAGCAAAATCAGTAAGATCGTATTTTCTCTCACATTAAATAGAGCTCATGTTTTGATTGGTTTTGAGATAATAGTTGCATATATATTTAGAATAAGTTGTTTCAAAACCTCCCCTTCCCTGCATAAATGAACAACAACAACAAAACGCTCAGAAGGGAATGGTAGGGTTTTAGTTAGTAGGTGTCTTGTTTACTAATATAAGGTGAAAAACAAAAGATATGTTAACACTTTGCCTTTAAGAAACCTTTTTGTCTCAAGACTTTAAATCAAGATTTAAAGATGAAACCCATAATAATTAAAAATTAAGAATTTAAAAAAGATTTAAAGATATTACTATTACTTGGTAAATACATATTAAGTAATTATATTCGTTTGGTTCTCTTTATTAGGTATCCTTAATATTCCTGATCACACAAAATACTTGAATAACTTGTGTCATCTTGTTAAATTGGCTTAACAGACAGCTAAATGTTTTCTCTGCCCAATGATTGAGTGGGATATAATGCAAACATTTACTTCATGTAAATCAGATTTGTTTTCTGATGGAAGGCCTAATTAACTGGAAAATTTTTATACTTGTCTTACAGAACATGTAAGTGATTACACTGAAAATTATACTAATTATACCAAAAATTAAAGACTGTGTAGGTGTAAACATGAGTGGAGCTAAATTAAATTCAAATAAGTAGTGAGAAAAAAAAAATACTTGTCTGAGGAATACAAGTCCTTTTAAATTATCAGGCCCAGGGAGACATCAAAATGAGACAGCAATCACATCCCACTCCCCACTTTGAGCTATGTATTCCACTCTTGAAGCTGCTTGCTATTGCCACAAGAAGCTATAAATTAACCAATAATGCCGCACCAGACACTATAACCCACATCCTACCACTTAAAAACATATACCCAATCACTAATCAATGTTATTTCTGTAGACCAATGAGAAACAACTTTGTAATGGCCCCTCCCTATTCCCCTTGTTTGCCTTTTAAAACTTGTTTGTAACAAAGGCCTAATGGAGCTCATATCCAAGGTTACTTGGGTTTGAGTCTTCTGGGCCACTGTCCTCACTTTGGCTCCAGTAAACTCTTTAAATTATATTTTGTGCCTTAGCCTCTTCCTGTTAGCATAAAAGCAGTACCTTTATTTTTAAAAATATGGTTGTTTTAAACTTCAGGCAATGCTGCATGCTATTCCATTTGGATTCCTTGAGCAGAACTTTAGGGTTCTACAGTTGTCCCTTGGTGTCCATGGGGGATTGGTTCTAGGACCACTCTTGGGTACCAAAATATGTGGATACTCAAGTCCCTGATATAAAATGGTGTAGTACTTACATATAACCTAAGCACATCCTCTCACATATTTTAAATTATCTCTACTTATAGTACCTAATACGATGTAATTGCTATGTAAATAGTTGTTATACAGTATTGTTTAGAGTATAATGGCAAGAAAAAAAATGTCTGTCCATGTTCAGTGCAGAACCACCAACCAGTTTTTTGTTTCCAAATATTTTTGATCCACAGTTGGTTGAATCCATAGGTGCGGAATCCATGGATACAGAGGGCTGACTGTTCATTTCTCTGATGAGTTTTAATATCAACCATGGTTGTATTGCTTTGTAAGGTCAATATAAATTGCAAATCCATAATCCATAGTTACTTTTGAGATTTGAGGTAATCAGTATGTGATGTTTGTTATTTGAAACTTAAACTAAAGTGGTGATGAGCAAATGCACTCGATCGCCATGGAGTAGTTTATTTTTTACAGCAGTTTTATGTTTGCAGCAAAATTGGGCTGGAAATACAGAAAGTTCCATATACCTCCTGACCCCACACATGCATAGCTGTCGATAACGCAAAGTCTGGTGCTTTGACACTCTGAGAGCCCTCAGAAGCTGCCGCAGAAGCAAGATTCCTCTAGCCTTGTCTTATTTTCCCACCCTCACCTCCTAAATGTAGGGAGGGGCTTTCTCTGGAATTCCTTTATCTGTTAGAGAAAAACTTCTTCCAAAAGAAATTTGATTTTCTTAAACCCACTCCTTAGGAATCTCTTCAAACAACCAGGGAAGGTTAACCATGGAAAAGTTAGGAGACAGGGAGTCATCGCCGTGCCCAGACAGGCTTCTCATCTAGTCTTCTGAGGGCAGCTCTGAGAGATTACCTGGGAGACTATCCGCATAAGACAACCATTGTTCCTTCCTAGTCCCTTGGGCAGCTTCCAAAGAGAATCATTTACTAACCACTGCCTGAGCATTGGGCCTATTCATTCTCCCATTTCCCTCTCCCCTAGGAAGAGGACATTTAATAGTCAACTACCTGGCCCCTCTTTGAGTTCATATTTTGTACAACTCTTGTGCACATGTGTGCATGCGCTAAATTTGTTATGTTTTTTCTTTGTTAACCTGTTTTTTGTTTTGGGGGTGTTGACTCTGACCCTTTATAATGGGAATGAAAGGGGTCACCCCTTTTCTGCCCCTATACTACCTATCAAAATCCTTCACCAGAATGGTACATTTGTTACAATCAATGAACATTCATTGATACATCATTATCACCCAAAGTCCATGGTTTACATTAGAGTTCCCTGAGTAGTTTTCATTTATGATGTATTTTGTCAATATGTAAATGTGTTTATAATATAAATAGCACTCAAATTACAAGGATAAAATCAATGCAAGGATAAAATCAAAGTGTCTTATCTTCTTAAAATTAGTTATATCTAATCTAAAATTTATCATTATTTTATATACATGTATGTGTATTTAAAATATATACATATAAAGATAATTTAAAATTATTTTTAAAAGCAGCTTATATATAATAGAGGATTGACAGTTCATCAGAAAAAAAATATGGCCATTTAGTATAGAGTTTATTCTCAATACCAGGCAATTGTTCTCTACACAGATGAAAGAAGATTTTGTCTCACTCAAACAGAACATATCCTCTCCAAAGGGTCTGCTTTTCTCTTGATTTTGAGTATCTTACGCTGATTTGGGGTATTTTATGACCATGGTTGCTTCTTTAAAAAAATAAACAACATAAAGAATAATAAGGGTTAATTATGTCTAGACAACCTAAAATCACTAAACTACTTGCTGTTTTACTGCAATTATGGTTGCTGTAAAGTACTGTTACCTTGGTCAATAACACAGCTAAGGTTGTAGCTCTTTCTTGGCTGGAGCATTTGTGTACTTGTCTGAAAATTCTCTTTGATTTTGCTGTTATCCAAGGACAGGCTATAAATTTGGGCTAATGAAAGTGACAGAGTGTTTTTATATACAAACCAACTTTGGTGCTTTCTGAACAGCTGTTAGATAGCAACAAAGGCTTGCCCCTTCATCTTGAAAACTTTCCCGTGGCACTCCAGTGCAAGGAGGGATTGCGTAACGCAACCAGGCACCATTGGACTGCTCCAGATTGCCTTAATCTTCTCAACACTTGCCCCAGTATTTCCTGCTTCTTAATGAGAATAGGACTTTTGGTTAACTCTCTATTTCCCTGGTAGCCTAATTAGACAATTTATCAACTCTGTTGCTAAGCAACTGAAGGAAATTAGAAATATTTTACTCCAAAATATATTTCTTTGACATATTTTGAGATGGCTGCCATGAGTCTCACAGATAGAAGTAACAGGGCAATACTGTCATGGGGTGGGGGTTGGGGGGGCGGAATTTACACTTGTAGAGAATCTGCATTAATACAGTCAGGTCTAGGCTCACCTGATATAGGAAAAAATAACCAGGAGTCTGACATTTTTAAGGTCTGAAAAGAAACATTTATCATCTATTCTCTCTGAGGGCTGCTACCTCTAAAGTTTCATTTACATAACAAGACCACTTTGCCAACTAGTCAGGCTTCTTTCTCTCTCCCTCTCCCAATCTGTTTTTCTGCTTGGAAGCTCCCATTCTTTAAAAGCCTCTGTCCCTCATTGAGGAGTTGAATCTTCACTCTGAGGGTTCCCGTGTATACATGCTGAATAAATCTGCATCTTTTTTTCTCCTATTAGTCAATCTGCTTCATGTTAGTGATTTTTCAGCAAACCTTTGTGGGGAGAGGAGCCTTTGCTTCCTACAGTTTGGTGAACCTTTTGGGGATCCGAGGTCTTTGATCCTCACATAACATATGGTGAAAATGACGCCCTGGTTGGTAAATGTCATCTGGACTGGCACAAGTAGATACACCTGATAGGAAACCAAATCGTTGGGCTTCTCTGAGTGTCATGATTGTTGTAACTGGGCATGCACCTGGAAACTATGTCTATGAAGTAGTTACAAGAGATACTGGCTCCTGTGAGAAATGAGGCCTTTATACCAGAGTGGCTCCCATACCTGCTCAGTGTGGATCTCATCTTTTATGTCATCTGTAGCACCAAGAAAGATAACTCCCAGATGGCCGTGGGGGCTGTTGCATGGACTGGAGTGAGGGATATCTGATGCTGTCTTGGTTCCTGCCCTACAGCCTCTCGAGTAGACTGGTGTCAGGTGGGGCTTGTCTGTCTGATATTTAGTTGAACCTAAGAGCCATAGTGGGCATGGAATACTGCTTTTTGAATATGGAAAAAACTACAAAACAAAATGAAAAGCTCAACTTCCCAAGGTTGGTTTAGTATAGGTAAAGTGTTATTTTTTTGAGATGTTGTCATATGCCCTATTAGGGTCAGTGGAAGTATGCTCATATTCACTCACCCACAGGGATGACACAATGGCTGTCATGAAATTTACTTCTTTTATCAATTGAAGATAATTTTGGTGCACCTCTACAGTACTGATTGTAAGGCTTTAGAGATTTGCCAGTGCCTTCACTGTCCATAGTACCTTTTTCCCCTCAAAATAATCATCACCTAAGTTTTAGGTATGTGCATTTGCTTATATACCCACTTCCAATAGGAGATTCGACCCTCCTCCTGCTGATATCATTGCTTTCTGTAATAAATTAACCAGAAGCATTCAGTCTTTCATCAATAGGTGGCCTCTGTTCTCCTCTTCGGCTGGCCTAAAGGTTCCTACAATTAGCTGCCAACCAGAGATTGTGTCTTATGGAAAAGTTACAAAGAAAGTCGGTCTCAGACCTTGATGAAAACGACTAATGAGGCAGCAAAGAATAAACTCATAGGTGCAGGTTTTGAGACGTAAACTGAGATTGTCATCATGAGTAAGCAGCTGATTGACTATGCAAGGGGACTTAAAAATCAGGATTTCTAGAACAATTTTAGTCCAAAGGCTGATGACTTTGTGAAAGTAGACTGCTAACCCAAGATCAGCAGAAAAAGAAATAGGACCTCATTAAAGAGACATGTCTAATTATAGTTATTTGTTTTAGAATATTGTTGGTATAATTTTAATGGTTTATTTTATGATAATCACATGATAAACCTTTATTTCTTTTTGCTCTCTCTAACTCCAAATTTAGAAGATTAAAGCAGTGCCAACTAGAATTAATAACCTCTCTTAAAATAATCTTCATCATTAGGCCTATAATCTTATATAGGTTTGGCAATACCAAATAGTTATACCAAAAATGTGAACCTATGCTTAATGGATGTGCCGTGCCAATTGACCTTGCAAAATTTATGGAAAGAATAATTTTGTATACTTTATATTATCCAAGTTTGGGCAATAGGTAACTAAATTCCTGAGACTATTTCTTCTCAGGAATTTAGGCAAAATATATCAAAATCCAGGAACATATAAATTTCCTTTGTGCTTACTTCATGAAGAAACATATCCTTGAAGGAGTCTTACTATGAAAAACCATGAATACAAGCTAATTAACCTCAGGTGAATTTAAGGACAATAGCTTTAATAAATGGAACTCAGAGATGCACTTTTAAAATGGGTTAAGCATAAAAACCATCCTTTGTTAACAGGTGCTGAATTACATTATACTTATTCTAAATTAAATTCATCTATAAATAATCAAATCTTATTTCAAAAAATGCCATGGCAAAGTCTATGCAGATGATGAAGAAAATGTGATGTATATTGGATGACCTTGTCTATAAACTGAGAACAGTATCAGATGTTATATATAGTAACTTTCCTAGGTCCTTTCATTTTTCATGGCAATGCAGTTAATTTGCAAAAGTGCAATAAAAATTGATCTTCCTTTCTACCTTAAAATATAATTAAATAAAGCAAATTTATAACCATAATAATGGAAGAAATAGTACCTTTAAAAGTAATATTACTTAGGTATGATATGACTACATTTCATATGTGGAAACATTGTTCTCAGAGTCTCTTTAGGAAATTGGTGACGTACCTGCTCTATGGCTTAATCAGATTTACATTTGGTTAAGGATGTCACCTCCTGGTAAACCTTGAAAATCTTGAACAAAGGAATACCCTCACATATAGTGCTGCAGACAAAGCCTGGGGAAGAGCCACTGGGCCCTTTGCTCTGGCTGAGAATAAATAAAGTATTAAGACCAGTATAAAAAGCTTTCTGGGACAATGGTGCAGTCTTGGAGTCATTGACAAAATCTACGGGTAGAAGTTCATTCTCAGGGTTTAGTACAGTCATGCACCACGTAACGATGTTTTGGTCAAGGATGGGCTGCATATAAGACGGTGATCCCATAAGATTACAATAGAGCTGAAAAATTCCTATTGCCTAGTGATTCCTATTGCCTAATGTCATCATGCAATGTGGTACTCATGTGTTTGTGGTGATGCTGGTGTACACAAACCTACTATGCTGTCAGTCATATAAAAGCATAGCAAATTCAATTATGTATAGTACATAATATAAAGTATACACCTCACAACCCATTTCTCAGAACGTATCCTTGCTGTTAAGAAATGCATGACTGTAATTGTATGGTTCTAGTTTTATTAACATGCAATAAGAAAGTCCGTGTGTGTCAATGAGTGATATTCTTTGTATCTATGAAAATAAAACAATAAAAAGAGAACAGAATAGAGTAAGTCCTCACTTAAAGTTGTTGATAGGTTCTTGGAAATGACATATAACGAAACTAATTTTACCATAGGCTAATCAATATAAATAACAGTTAAGTTCCTATGGCATATTTCTGGTCAAAAAAAATCACCAAACTTCTAAATAAAGACCCGAACACATCTAATATTAAACATTGGCAGTAAATGTGAAGTATACATACATTTAAGAAAGATTAATAAAAACAAGAATATTATTTACCTAACTATTCCAGTTCAGCGTGCAGGGCAGGAATCAGCCCTGGAAAGGAGGCCATCCCATGCAGGGTGCAGTTACACACACTCACACTCACTCACACTGGGACACATGGACACACCAATGCACCTAACGGGCACAGCTTTGGGACATGAAAGGAAACTGGAGTAACTGAGGAAACCCATGCTGCCAAGCGGAGAACATGCAAACTCCATACAGCCAGTGCCCCTAGTTAAGAATCAATTTTTTTTTCTCATAAATGTTATAATGAAACGTTTCATTATTTGAGGACCTGCTATATATGTATTATATATACACACATATATTATACACACAGATATATTAGAAGCTTAATATCATTGATTATATGAAATAGCTATCATTAGAATGAAGTCACTATAAATTATTTTTAAAAATTATCCCAGTGGTAGGACACTGATTAAAGAATAACATGAACATATATATAAATGATTGTATCTGTACTGGTAAAACATGCCTAGACCTGATTCCCATCCAATGTAAGAAATGCAAAAAGTGATTGACTAACAACATGTTCAATTCATGATCTTGGTATAAAAAAGCAACATGATAGGCCTTTTCTTGATCAAGATAGCTCATTAAACGCTACGTGAATCTAAAGGGACTGCCAAGAAAAATGTCTCAAATCTGCTCAGAGACAAACCTTTCTTTGATGATACAAGTTGCATTCTCCTGCTGAGAAAAAAGGAACATTAATAATGCTTAATTTTCTTATGAACTTTAATGGGATTAAGATTTGTTCCAGAAACATCAGTATGTATTGTCTCTGAAACTGGGACCCTTCTGAAAGTGAAATGGGGTGCTATTAAGAATTATGCCAGTCATCAGGTAAAAAACAGAACTTCCTCTAGGAAAACTGGGATATACAGATCTATCATACAGAAAATTCCCAAGGGTCAAAAACAAAGAAGAACCTAAACAGCAAACCATGAGCACATTTACTGAGGTGGCAGCTGTTCCTAAAACCAATTTGCTAAGATTAGAGGAAATATATGTAAATACCAAGCATCAAATCTGGTACACTATACACACTAGAAACATTACTATGCTTTATCCACTCAGAGAATAACTCTCTAAGAGCTTTCATAAATTACAGCTAACGATAAAACTGTGACAGGCCTTCTAACTTCACAAAGGCTTTGTTTACACTTAGAATATAGAATATGTTTCAGTAGTATCAAATAGAATTTCTTTTTTAAAAAATGTTCTCCAATCTATTTTCTCAGAATTGGCTGCCTTATATCTGGTATAAATTCTCAATTAGTGAGTCTTCCCTGCATTGTGAGAAAAGTGAAGCTTATATGGGGGCAAACTTCTAAATCCTTTCCCAGCTGCCAGTCTTCTATAAATTCTTATTCTACCCCCAAATCAGCATTTTCAGAACACTTGGAAACTTTTCTTTAGTGTTGATGCATCAGACCACAGAGCAGACCTGAAGAGTTTCAGAGTGGAGTGATTGAGATTATCTAACTCTACTCAACGCAGGGATTTCTAACACTCTTATAAATAGAAGCACAATAAACAAGTTGGTACAGATCACTTTTTCTTGATTATTTAAATTTTGTCCTAGTACATGAAGAGAAGGAGTTGGCCCTTGTAGTGGGTTAACTTGTGTTCCCCCAAAAGATATATCCAAGTCTTATCCCCTGGTCCCCATGAATATGACCTTATTTGAAAATAAGGGTCTTTGCAGATGTAATTAAATTAAGGATCTTGAGATGAGATCATCCTGGATTTAGAGCCTGGTGTCCTTAAAGGAGAAAGGAAAGGGAGATATAAGGTACAGAGACACAGAGGGGAAGGACACATGAAGACAGAGGTTAGAGCAAAGCATCCACAAACCAAGGAATGCCTGAAGCCACCAGACCTGAAAGTGGCAAGAAGAATTCTCCCCAAGAGCATTTGGAGGGACTGTTGCCCGGCCACACCTTGGTTTTTGGACTCCTGTCTTCCGGAACTGAGAGAATAAATTTCCTTTGTTTTAAACCTCCATGTTTGGGCAATTTGTTAAGGCAGTTCTAGGAAACTACTAAATCCTCCATGATCCAAATTTCAAGAAATCCAATTGTAGGGAACTGCTATTACCAGACACATGTACACAGATTGCTCTTTTTAAAAACAATGTGAAAAACCACATCAAAACATTACATTCAAAACCTGATAGGTGATAATATAGACGTTTCTGCCAAAAGACGCAGGTTCTGAAAAGCACAACCTAATTAAAACATAAATGGCATTTTTGTACTGATAACTACACATCATAATTGCATAGGGCTGCTAAAAATGCCACCAAGTTTCAGACAAATAAAACATTTTTAGTATAAGTATGCTCCAAATATTAAGTGAGACATATTCATACATATATATATAAAAGATAATGCATTTTTTACCTGAAATTCAAATTTAACTAGGCATCGTGTATTTTTCTTTGCTAAACCTGGAACCCTACAATTGCAGCAGAGAAACTGCATATCTTGTTAGAAGTCACACAACTAACAAAGTATGGAGCCTGGCTTTGAACTTGTGTGTGTCAGATTCCCCAATATCATGTACTTTCTAGTTTATCAGCCTGCCTAAAGGAAAGATAATAAAACTCAGGAAAATGTAGAAGCATTTCAAGTAGCATCTGGTTGTTGTTCTGGAAAACAGGTATAAAAATGGAAGAACGATGGCCAGTTCTGCCTGCTCAGCCCACTTTAGTGCCTATTATATATGAAGGAGGATTCTGGAGGAGCCAAGTCCAAACACATTCTACTGATGGTGGTGGTGTTGGAAATGAGTTTTCCCTTTCCACTACCCTGTGCAAGGGCAATATGAGACATAGGGAGCTTAGACATTTTGGTTTTGCTGGGCAATAGATGAAAACATCAATGTAATATATGACAAGAGTGCAATTTCTACTAACAGTTATACAACTGTGTTTTGTACATTCATTCTTTCTCCAACCTCCACATGGCTCCCAGGCATGATCAGCCTTAAAATCCCAATAGTTTTCTTTTTCAGGAACAAGGAATCCCTCGTTTGGTCTAGCCTCATTCATCAGGAGACTGCCTTGGGATTTGGAATCCAGGAACTAAAAGAGTATTTGCCTTGTCTTGTCCTTCATCATGGCCTACAAAGACCTGTTCAATCCACCATGAGACTACTGCCAGGTCCAACCAAGCCTAAGAAGGTCACTTGTTGGGACTTCCAAAGTTATGGTGAGATATTAGTCCTGGATCCCACAATTTCAGCAGATTCAATTGAGCAAATCTATGCAGCAGAAAGAATTTCAGGTCTACCAAAAGACAACCTCTGATATGGCTTCAAATATAGGCCTCACCTATATAAGCAATGATGTCACTAATTATAGATGTAGAGTCTAACTAGTTAGCAGTTTGATAGAGATCTTGCTGTCAAGGTTAGGAATGTAACAGAGGGAAAGGCAAAGAGATTTTCTGTCTCCTTAAAATTTTCCCCACTCTTTTTGGGAACTGCATTCTGGCATGCATCCCTGAGGCAGGTTAATTCTTTTGTTAAAACTCCTAGGTCGCCTCAGCCCCCCTAGGTGAGCCACTGGTGGAGTTCATAGGCTTTGTCTTTGGCAGACATGGGGCCCTTAGAATAGTTAACCACAGCAATTGCCTGAAGCTGAGAACCCTCTCTTTAAAAGTTATGTATTTCTGCCTATGTTCAGCAAATTTGGGATTTTTCAGACAAGAAGGTCTACCATATTTCTTCCTTTGCCGGCAAAGTACACCCTCTCTTTTCTTCCTCCTCAAACCGCTTGTCCTCATTATTCAGCATGGTGGACAAGTGGCAGAGCTTTCAGTAACAGGAATAGGTCAGAGTTTTGGAACTTGCTTCAAAACCTCTTCCTCAAGAATCAAGTAATATGTCAAAGTGTCTTTGAATCTAAACTTCTAAAATTTATAATATTGTAGTTAATTTTTTTAACTTAAGCAATCATAAGGAAAACAAAGTTGGTCACAAACACATAAAAAAAGCTTCTAGGTGATACTGTTAAGTTCTTACCTCCTCGATCACGGGCAGCTAAACTTTGACCCCTTCTTAATGTAATGTCCAATTGGTACATTCCGGGATCGGCCAGAGGGACATCTGCATTACTGGTCCCAGCAGTATTTATTTTCTGGAAAACAAGAAATACATAAATTATGAAGTTTATTATCTCTGTTCTATTTTCTCCAATAGGGGAACCACATGTAGCATAACCCAAATTATGAGAATTATACACTAAAATAAATCATCTTGTGACTATACACAATGTCATAATCACCTAACTCTCTGAAGGTTTTGAAATGTATGAAATTCTTTAGGCTCAACATAAAAACATGACAGTTATAGAAATGTCCTGTTTTAACTCAGATTAGGGATAACAAATGGAATGTAAAAAACATTTCCTATGAAAGGCTCCACACAATTCAACTAAGAAGGATTAACATAGGAATAGCATCTGACGTGAAAATATAATCACTGATGAGTGGAGAATAAAGGTGTGCAAGAGCAGTTGATTTTCACATAACTGAAAATTAAAATTAAAATGATTTATTCAGGTGACTTTGTTGACTCATTTATGTGAAAAATTTCATAGTGATGAATTATACTTCTATTTCAGCTCCAACATAAAATATGATATAATTAAACAGAAATAAATTCACCCAGCATTTTGAAGTATTTGCAAGAAATAAATTCTCAATGGGGCCAAATTTCCAATGCTGCTTTCTATGGAATATAAGGGCACAAGCTATTTCTGTATCTAAAAATCTTCACAAGGTTGCTTCTAAAGAGCATTTTTAGCAACAATATAGTCTTAATAATTTATGAGGCATTGCGTTACCAATGCACTTGCAAGAGGAATAATTATATTACAACAACACAAAAGAAACATACAATAAAAATTATATGTCATATTTTATAGTCTCTGCCACTTTGTATACAATAGGAGAGCTTACTTTTCTTGACATATTTGAGATTATTTTAAATTCTTCTCATTTTTTTCTGATTCAAAAAAATTTTTGTTTTGGAAGATACATGGATAAGGTAAAATAATAGACAATAGTCTGACTTTTTAAGTTCTATAATTCACATCAAATGAGACTGTAGAGCAGCATTAAAAAACCTTTATTGAGATATAATTCACATATCATAAATTCACTCTTTAATAAAAGTAACATATTTGGCTTTTTTTGAGATTTTAAGGCTACGATAAGAAGCTTTCCTGTTGGAACAATTATTATTTAAAACAAGCAGCAGCAGCACAGCTCTGATTGACTACCTGAACTCATCACCTCTCCTCTGGTAACAATGAAAAGAATTGCCTCTACCTCCTCATGAGATCCTTGTTTCTCTAAGTCATAGCACAATTCCTCACTCAGGCTAGAAATTGCTGAACCATCTTTCGTTTCTTCATTTGAAACCCTCCCACATCCAAATAGTTGCCAACTCCCATCCACTCTATTTCTGTATTACATCTGCCATTGTCTTTAAAATAAAAAAATTCCTATTGTCACTAATTTAAATCAGGCCTTCAAACAACAGAGGAGTAAAAAGTAAAATGATTGCCTTGCTCTTCCCTTATCCATCCAATCACTTCCTCCTGTGGTTGCCAATTAAAACAACTTCGGGTATATCCTTCCATACTGTGAAAGTTTTATGCAAACACACACGTACATATAGGTTTGTTTTTCTGTGGTTGGGTTTTCGGTTTTCATTAGTTTTTAACAAAGATAGTATTATATTTTGTCTTTTATTAACAATATATAGAAAAACATCCTGGGTACTTTTTAAAATCAATACATAGATCTCTCTCACTCTAAAAGTTTCCAGCTTTATTGAGGTATACCTGACAAATAAAATTGTATGATTTTATGGTGCACAACATGATGATTTGACATACATATATTCTGTGAAATGATTACCATAATCAAGTTAATTAACACATGTCCCTCGCACCTCACCTAGTTACCCATTTTTGTTTTGTTTTATTTTGTGATGAAGGTATTTAAGCAAATTTCAAGTATATGATTCAGTATTGTTAACTATAGTCACCATGCTGTATATTGGATTCCCTGAACTTCTTGATCTTATAATTGAAAGTTTGTACCCTTTGACCAACATCTCTCTTTTTCCTTCACTGCCCCTGTCCCTGGTAACCAAATTTTTTTCAAGGCACATTTTTTTTTCCCAGTGTGAGAATAGCATAATTTCTTCAATTATTTTCCTACTGATGAACATTTGCAATGGTGTTAGTGTTCGCAACACAAGCACTGATGCTTTTAATTCTCTTACAGAATGAACTTTTCCAACAGATTTTCCAAAAGGTTTAAATAGTTCACACTACTATCAAAAGTATACAAGAGGGCCTACTTTAGTCAGCTTAGGATGTTACTAATTGTTCTAATTTTTTCAAGTTTGGTGGCTAAAACATGTTATCTTCCTACAATATATATTTCCAGACATATGGTAAAGTGTCTTGACAAGAAAGTGACAGCTGTTCACTGGGTCATACAGAAGACACCAGCTTGGAAAGAGAGGAAGCTAATCAAGGTCTTCTAAACAACTTAAGAAAAGTTGTATGTGGTTCTAATAAACAGGCAAGATTTAAATTCAGATCCAGTAAGCTATGTTGAGCTCCAGGTGTGTTCCAAGCCTTTCATTAAGTTCTTTTCTATACATTGTTTACAAATAAGCAAATCTATTAATAACTATTAAGCTTAGATAGGTTTAATACTTTCTAAAAAATGGAATAAAATCCACACAAAGGAGAAATTTTCCGCCCACCCCGCATCCTCTTCTAGGGTTTTGGTAGGTATCTTAAAGGCAAAAACATTTGAATGGTCAGAAATTTGTAATTTTTATAGTCTTTATTACTCTAGTCAGTGCTTCTTGAAGTTTAGAATGCATAATTTATAGAGTACCCGGTTTTGTATTTTAAAATTTATATTATATTTTATGTGCAGGTTAAGGAATTTTCAAAGATAATCTTAACCATACTAGATTTTTCATTTCTGCTGTTTCAGAATTTAACATCTAGTTAAAACATAACTTCACTAGACTTATATTTATTGGCTATATTCATTTTTTCTACAAATTTCTCATTTATATCTTTTGCTCACTTTTCTACTCTGTTGTCTTTTTAAAAATGGCATGTAAGTTTCTCTGTCAAACATACCCCAAATATTTCCTTCCAGTTTATCTTCTTTGAATGTTTGTCCCTGGTGTATGTGGTAACATGGAAACTACTAAGCAGTTAAAGCTGTCTTTTTTTTCTTTATATGACTTCTGCATTTCTTATCCTGGCTAAAAAAGTTCCACCACATCATGAGAATAAATATTCTCCTATATTAAACATATTTTTATAATTTAAATTTTTATGCATCTCCAAATCATCTGAAATATATTTTTAAGTGTTCTGTATGAAATAGAAACCTAAATGTTTCCTTAGTTGTTATCTAGATGGATAGCCAATAGTTGTAACACTACCTATTAAATAAGCCATTTCTCTCTGTAATACATTAAGTTCCCATATATACTTGGATCTGTTTCTGAAGTCCTTATAATCTATTTGTGTTAAAACCATTCCATCGGATGACAATGACTTTAAAGTAAATTCCAGTTGTTAGAATATGTAGCTCCCCTCTTTCTTGTTTTTCAAAAGCTTTTTGATTATCATTGCACTGGTATTCTTCCCTGTGAAGGCAGAGTATCTTGCTGGTTCAGCTGAGCCAGACCACCTAGGTCTGAATCCTGACTCCGCCACTTACTAGTTGTATGACCGTGGGCAATTACTCAACCTATCTTTGTTTTAGTTTTCATATCTATGAAGTGGGACTATATTAATAACACTATCTCTTGTGTGGTGGTGAGCATTAACACAGATAAGATGTAAAAATAGTGCCTGGCATATAGTGAGCATTCAATGAATGTTAGCTATTACTACTTTCTAAAAATTAAACAAATAAAAACTAAGTTCTGATTTGAACTACATTGAATTTCTATACTTATTTGGGAAGAATTTATAATGTCATGATATTAAGTATCCTTCTTTAAGGTAAATATAATTTTCCATTTTTTCAGGTCCTGATTTATGCTGTTCAATAAAATGTTATTATTTTCTTCATATAGGTCCTATCCCTATCTAGCTAAATTTATTGTTGGGTATTTCACAGGTTTCATTTCCATGGTATATGGAGTAATTTTTTTCTATTACCATTTTGATTGAGTTAATTCTAGCATAATGGACAAATATTACTTTGTATAGTGACTTTAACTTCTGTCCCCTTACAAGTCATATTTTGGGTTATCTGTATATAAAAATGATATTGTCTGCTATGTAATGCCTCTTTGACTCTTATTTTCTAATACTACATTGTTCTTTTATCTAATTGTGTTATCTTCCAAAGACTATTTAAAATAGTGGAAATACTGGGCATTTCTGAGTTACATTTGATTTTAATGTGCATGCCTTTTAGTATTTCACCATTTAACAGGATGTTTGTCAAGCTTAGGCTTTTTATACACTCTTAATTTACTTGGGATTTTAAAAAAAGGACTGCTGAATTTTATCAATAGATTGTGAGCATCTATTAATAAGACCACATGGAATTTTTGATTGATAGATTTTTCTAATATTAAATCTTCTTTATGTTTCTGGAGTAGACACTACTTGGCATTGTGAGTTTGTTCAGTCTGATGTACAATCCTGATTATGTTCAAAACCATCTATTTTGCTTCAGCAAACTTGAGTACCTCTGTACTGAGTGAGGCATTCACAGCCCCCATTGTATATTAATCCCGTTGTATATTAGTAACTCCAGCCTAGCATTCTAAACTGACCTTTGACTTCTCTTTCACAAATTCCAGACCATTTTTCCTTCCTAGATAGGATTTATACTTCAAAAACTCCTATCTTCATCCTTTGCTCTATACCAGGGCTGCCTTCCCTCCTTGTTTTCCAATCTTCCTACACAGTCTTCAAGGACCATTTCATTAGCACTTTGTATCTTTCTTTGCATGACCACATTCTATTTCAAGTGTCATATGTATCACTTTAGGTTATCAACTTTCACAATCAAGGAATAGAGTGTTTAAAGATCAAATTGAAAACAAATTGTGATAGAGGCTATGAGGATGGAAAGAAGTCTTTAGGAGCATATGATCTAGCTGAGTAGAAACATGCACGTGGGCCTCTAACAAAGTTGGTTAATTCACGGGTGGTTTGTTCTCTCTCTTCTGTGCTCATGTGTTGGCACCTTGTTCCATGAGGAACCCGAGTATACTCTTAGACTCCTTCTCAATACAGTGCTCCAGGCAGTCATTACCAATTGATCAAAAATGGCAGTTAAAATGAAACCCTGTCCAATCAGGAGGGACAGGTTTTCATTATAATAAAAGATAGAGTATAATGTAATGGAGCTATTAATTCATTGGGGGAGCAAGAAAGCAGACCAATTATTATAGGAGGAGAATCTGAGGGAGCCTTATGGAGATGACAATGATTGGAGTCTGAAAATATGGGAAGGATTTGGCAAGTGAAAATTTGAAAGAAGAGAGCATCAGGAAAAGCAACATGAGCCCAATGGTGAATAGTCACCAAAAAGTGCATCACTAGGTCACATGAGAAATAAGATGGAAAGGAAAACTAATGTCTAGTGACGTGGGGCTGAGGAGAGCTTCAGCCTGTGGGCAACAGGACATCATCACAGACTTTTGAAGAGAGAAACAATATAACTAGGCCTCATTTAACAAACATTTATGGCCTTTCACGTTTTGTGCTCTAGGCTAAGTGCTTAGATGTCAGAGATGAACAAAACCTGATCTTTTCTCTCTGTAGGACGGATGAAAGTAGAGAAAACCTGTGGATATAGAAATTATTTCAAAGGTTTTATAACAGTTCAGTTTAAGTCACAAGAGCCTGATCTGGTCAGTGGTAACAGAAACAAAAGATGGATTTGAGTGATACTGAGGAGATTCAATCAACTGAATTTGTCAACTGATGGACAAGATGTGGGAGGCAGGGGAAATGGATGGTAATGCCAGCAGAGGACAGCAGAAATGAGAGGAGGGGCAAGTTCCAGGCCACCATTGTGGAAAGCTCCAAGAATACCCCCAACTCCATAAAAAAAGTGTTAGGTTTAAAGAATTCACCCTCCCCAAACTTCCATCTAAACCTCCTATAAAACCCACCCTTCTCCCCTTCCTAGGGGTGTATTAGGTAGTGGCCTTTGCAGACCCCTAGGAAGATAAGAGAATGAAATGCAAAAGGGGAACTTACTTTCCTCATCCCTCCTCCCTGTTGTTCCCTAGGGAGATAAAGGAATGGAATGCAAGAGGGGAACTTACTTTCTTTATCCCTCTGGGTTATTTGAAAAGAATTTATTTATTCCTCCTAGAAAAACCCTCTATAAAACCCAAGGCTCTCCCCTTTTCTCTCATGGACGCTTTTTCGCCTCCACCCATCTGCACCCAGATGCTCAAAATAAACAGCATTTTGCTGCACATGAGGCTTTGCGTGTCTCTCTCGGCTCCAGACCTAACAAAAAGATCATCAAGAACTTAAGGGGATCTAGAAAGACATATCCCTTCAGGCTCACTGTAATGATTCCAAGAAGAAAATTAGCAGGCGGATTATGGAGAGATACTAGAAATAAACATATATATATATATTTTTTTTTACTGTAAAGTATCTTTTAAAAATGTTTATTAAGTTTGCAAACATACCAATGTATTAGCAAAGATGTATCTGAAGTGCTATGCACACATATAAACAAACTTTGTTATCTGTTTGTTTGTCTCTGAAATTTTAAATATCTTGAATGCCATGTCCAGCCTGTTGTTTTCTCTAGTGGTCTTCTGCTTTTGTAACCAAGGAAATAGCCCTTTCTCAACATTTACCACCATTATAAGGAGTTAATGACCTGTGCAGTTGTTTTTACTGCCCATCTTCCTGCTGTAAGCTCTGAGAAGACAGAGGCCCTGCTTGTTTTGTTCACAGGAGTATCCCTGACATATGTGTGGCACTTAGCAGAGTTCCAGGCAAAAAGTAGGTGTTCAGTACATATTTTTAAATGAATGAACTAAGACATTAATAATTGAGAAAAGCTTAATTTTTTAACTCTTCCCAGGAGCTTTTGCATTTTCAGAGGTCAATTAAACAAAGAACAGCAATGCAAAGGAATGACTTTCTAATGGAGGAATCCCAGTCAACAAATACTTGGGAGAGGAGGACAATGGGGCATTCCAGGAGCCTTTTATGCCCAACTTCACATTCCTCACTTATTATTTCAATGTGGTTTATGATCTCAGAACTTTAAATGTCAGAGAGCTTTGATTAGAGGTGCTAGAGTATAAAATTTTAAAACATAAAATAACTTCTTTGTAGGTGTAAATGTTAACTCCCTTATTAAGTTTCTCATATAACTCAAATAAAAGTTAACTTCTCTTTTCTCTGCTAGCCTACTCTTTTCCCCCCTCTGGTTCACAAGACTAGATTTCTGGATTCCAAATGATGCATCAAATAAACATTTAGGGATTCAAGACACAAACTAGAGGAACACCACGTGCTCTCTGGAATTAATCTCTCTTCTTTAGTTGCTTTAACCTAGCTACTTCCTAGTATTCTACTTTTGAGCATCTGTTGCAGAAAATACAGATTGGGTCACTTCAATGTGTACTTCAAACCCCTGTGATGTTTCATTTCTATGTGGTAAAGAGGGTGGAAAGCTAAAAACTAAACTTCCCAGTTTTCTTTGTAGCTAGGATTGTCCCATGTAATGTGGGGACAATGTGATACACGGAGGTAGAAGTGAGCATTATGAAACAGAAATGGTATTCAAGGACATCCGATTTTCTGGTGAGCTTGGTACAGGACGTATCTGGTTCTTCTAGGGAAGCCATGGTGAAATTTAGTCTCCAGTTCCTGGTATCATAACTGTCACACTCCAGGCAGCAGTGGCAAAGGAATTACCACTATAACGTGGTTGGTATTTTTCCAGATGGTATTTTAGTGATCAAGCCCGGTCCTCTGGTTCTGTCTTTCTGCTTAAACTATCTGGAGTAGATTCTGTTTTCTGCAATTAAGAGCTGTCCTCAAATCAATGTTTGATAGTAGAAGTGGTTGCAGGCAAGAGACTTTCAAGGAAATGGTTATCTGAACTGGATTATCTGATTAACCTTAGAGGATGAGACACAGAAAAATGTCAGGAGATTGTGAAATAGCTACTTAATCACCTAGGAATGAAGAGCCTTAATAAGGCAAGACTTTGGCAGAACAAGTGACTGCTGTGATAGAACATTATAAGGGGTATAGGCAATGGGGAGGACTAGCTATTTCTAATAGCCCTAAGAGTTTAAAAAGAAAGAAATGAAAAGCTCAAAATTTTATTTTTTGAGTTTATTTTTAATTGACAAATAATAACTGTATATACTTATGGTATACAATGTGATGTATACATTGTGGAAGGATCAAATCAGGCTAATCAACATACCTATTACCTAAAATATTTATCATTTTTGTTAGAAACATTTAAAAATCTTTCTTTTAGCTATTTTGAAACATACATCATTATTAACTATAGTCACTACGCTGTGCAACAGATTACCAGAATGAATTACTCCTGTCTAACTGAAACTTTGTACCCTTTGACAAATGTCTCCCTTTTCCCTGTCTATCCCCACCCTACCCTCACCAGCCTCTGGTAACCACCATCTACTCCCTACTCCTATGAATTCTATTTTTTTAGACTCCACATATAAGTGAGATCATATGGTATTTGTCTCTCTGTGCCTGGCTTATTTCACTTAGAATAATGTCATCTAAGTTCCACTATGTTGTGGTAAATGATAGAATTTCTTGCTTTTTCTAAGGCTAAACAGTATTCATTGCATGTATATTCCACATTTTTAAATCCATTCATCTGTTGATGAGCATTTTGGTTGTTTCCATATCTTGGCTTCTGTGAATAATGTTGCAATGGACATGGGAGTGCAGAACTCTCTTCTGCATACAGATGTCAATTCCTTTGGATATATACCCAGAAGTGAGATGGCGGAATTGTATGGTAATTCTATTTTTAGTTCTTTGAGGACCCTCCATACTGTTTTCCAACATGGCTGTACTATGAATAATGTACAATACCACTAACAGCATATAAGGATTCTCTTTTATTCACATTCTTGCCAATACTTGTTATCATTCATCTTTTTGATAACAGCTAATCTAACAGGTTTGAGGTGATATCTTAATGTGGTTTTAATTTGCATTTCCCTGATGATTAAAGATGTTGAGAATGTTTTCATAAATCTGTTGGCCATCTGTATATCTTTTTTTGAGTAATGTCTATACAGGTCCTTTGCCCATTTTTCAGTAGTGTTATTTGTTTTCACATTATTGAGTAGTTTTTTTTCTTTGTATATTTTGTACATCTTTGTATATCTTTGTATTTATTCTTTGTATATCTGCCCCTTATTTAATGTATGTTTTGCAAATACTTTCTTCCAATCTGTGTGTTTTCTATTCACTCTGTGTTTCCTTTGCTGTGCAGAAGCTTTTTAGTTTGACGTAATCCCATTTGTCTATTTTCACTTTTGTTGCCTGTGCTTTTGGGGTCTTATCAAGAAAATCACTTCCCAGATCAATGTAATAGAGCTTTTTCCCAATGTTTTCTTCTAGTAGTTTTACAGATATAGGTTTTACATTTAAGTCTTTAATCCATTTTGAGTTGATTCTTGTATAAAGGATGAGATAAGGGTCTAAAGGAGTGGTCAACGAATGTGATCCACAATATTAACACAATGAAGGCCAAAACCCATATGATGATCATCTCAATAGATGCATAAAAATCATTTGACAAAATTCAACATTTTTTCATGATAAAAACTCTCAACAAATTAGGTATATAAGGAATGTTCCTCAACACAATAAAGGCCATATATAACAAGTCCAAGCTAACATTGTACTCAATGGTAAAAAGTTGAAGGCTTTTCCTCTACAATCAGGACAAGAATGCCCACTCTCACCACTTTGGTTCAACATAGTACTGGAAGTCCTAGCCAGAACAATTAGATAAGAAAAAGAAATAAAAGGCATCCAAGTAGGAAAGGAATAAGTGAAATTGTCTATGTTTGCTGACAACATGAGCTTATGTACATAAAATCCTAAGGATTCTGCCAAAAACTATTAGAACTGATACAGGAATTCAGTAAAGTTGCAGGATACAAAATCAGCTTACAAAAATCAGTTGTAATTCTATATGCTAACAATAAACTATCTGACAAAGAAATTAAGAAAACAATCCCATTTCTAATAGCATAAAAAAAACAATACTTAGGAGTAAACTTAGCAAAGGAGGTAAAAGATCTGTATACTGAAAATGATAAAACATTGATGAAAGAAATTAAAGATGACACCCCAAAAAAGGAAAGAAATCCTGCATTCATGGATTGGAATTATTTATTTATTTATTTATTTGAGACAGAGTCTCACTCTGCTGCCTGGGTTAGAGTGCCATGGCATCAGCCTAGCTCACAGCAACCTCAAACTCCTGGGCTCAGGCAATCTTCCTGCCTCAGCCTCCCAAGTAGCTGGGACTACAGGCATGCACCACCATTCCCGGCTAATTTTTTCTATTTTTTAGTAGAGATGGGGTCTCGCTCTTGCTCAGGCTGGTAGAATTATTAATATTGTTATAATATCCATTCTACCCAAGTGATCTACAGGTTCAAGGCAATCCCCATCAAAATTTCAATGACATTCCTCACAGAAATAGAAAAAAAAAAATCCTAAAATTCATATGGAAGCACAAACAACCCTGAATGGCCAAAGCCATCTTGATCAAAAAGAACAAAGCTGGAAGCATCACACTATTAGATTTCAAAATATATTACAAAGCTATAGTAATCAAAAGAATATGGTACTGGCATAAAAGCAGACACGTGAACAAAATGGAATAGGATAGAGATCCCAGAAATAAACCCATATATTAATATTTATTGTCAATTGATTTTTGACAGAGGTGCTCAGAACACACAATGGGGGAAGGACAGTCTCTTCAATAAATGGTGTTGGAAAAACTGGATATTCAATGTAGAAGAATGAAAAAAAGCTCAAAATTTTAGAGTTCTAGGCACAGTTTGAGGATTAGAGAGTTTCTACGGTAATACTCAATGAAAATTTGGGAACTAAAGCCAAAAAGTAGATGCAAAGTTTCAAGTTGTATTAATAAATTACAACACAGGTTAAATTTACAACCTCGTCAGGTCACTTATAGGAAAGCCAGAAAAAACAATGGAAAAGTGAGATACTGACAATGTGAAAGGAGGCATTTGGAAGGATTAATGACCAGAGTACTCACATCATCTACCCTAATCATTTTTGCAGAAGGCCTTTCTGGCTTGTTTAAACTGAAGTAGTTACCATGCATAATGATGCTAAATTTCCTCCTGCCCAACCTTCTCTCCCTCATTTTATATAGACTAATTGTTCTTAACCATGAGGGCTCTGGCTGGACCTCCAGAAACTCTGAAGATAGGACCCAGGCATCAGTATTTTTTTTTTCTACAGCCTCTCAGGTAATTTCAACATATAGCCTAGCTTGACCATGTGCCAGTTGTAAAAGCAAGTCTTTGAGTATGTTTATACACAAACAATCTCCAGGATTTTCTTACTTATAGCATGAAACACCTGGGAAACATGTATGAGAATCAGTATGAGGGTCTCAGTGACTTTGGGCTTTGTTGCTTAGGAGGTCTTTTTAGCTAAATGAAGAATGCTCCCACCAGAAGACATGAAGGCACTGCTAAATAAGATGTTCAGAATGCCACCTGGCCCTTTTGAGATTTTAATTACAGGTAAAAAAAATGGGGTTACTTTGTTAGTTGGAGTGGTTGATTCTGATTATCAATAAGAAGTAGGGTTATTGTAGCACTGTACAGGGAGGGAAGAGTATGTCTGGATTCTAGGTGATTTCTTCAGTGCTCATAGTATTGATGTGCCCAGTAGACTACAGATTGGCCATGTTCATTGTAAGTCTAATTTTTTCTATCAACAAAACCCACTTAGAGTTAAAACTTCCTGATAGATTTTAAATTTTCAACTCTTAAAATTTAACAGTGTTGTCAAGGATATCAAGAGCTATTGTTGAGGATTTCTACTTAGCCATTATCAGTTTCTACTTAGTCATCCCCTCCTACTTTCTATGACATTGAAAATATTTGCACAGTGAAATCTCCATTAAATGAAATCAAAGCTTTTTAAAACCTAATTTTCAAAAATAGAACTCAAAAGCCACTGAGATATTCAAAGTTGAATGAAGCTCAAGGATCCACTTGCCAAGGAAAAACTATGATTAGTTGGACGTCAACTGCCCAAGTGACTTCAAAGACTGAGCCTCACACAGAATGGGGAAAATCCATGGTATCTAATGGGCACACCCTACTCTGTATGTCAGTCATAGTGTCTGACTAATCTACAGCCCTAAAGGAAAAGAAAAACTTGTGCTTGGTTCTAAGTAAGTGAGATTTCCTTGCCCTTTGATTGTAACTAATTAGACTAGAGCCGGGTATATAGTGAACAGGCTGGTTGGTGATAGGTTGATATTTAGCAAGGGGTGTTATTAGGCAAAGGTGACTTGGCCTAAGTTCAGAAAGAAGAAAAGTTAACAGTGACTACTAAGCTAAAGGGTCATAATAAAGAAGCTGGAGATGTCTTTTTGATAAAATGACATATTTTCCTTTGGGTAGATACCCAGTAATGGGATGGCTGCATTGAATGGTAAGTCTATATTTATTTCTTTGAGGAATCTCCATACTGTTTTCCACAGAGGTTGTCCTAATTTGCAGTCCCACCAACAGTTATATCATAGAGTACTACTCAGTCTTAAAAAGAAATGAATTAATGTTTTTTTGCAGCAATTTGTATGGAACTGGAGACCATTATCCTAAGTGAATATCAAGAATGGGAAAACCACCACAGGTACACTCTAATAATCTGGAACTAATTGATGGACACACATGAGCACAGAGAGAAGTAAAGGTTACTGGAAATCAAGAAGGGGGAGAAAAGGAAGGGTAGAAACCTACCTGACAGGTACAATGAACACTATCTGGGTGATGGGCACACTCATAGCACTGACTTAAGCATTGTAAAAGCTAACCATGTAAAAAAAAATTTGTATGCCCTTAATATTTTGAAATTAACAAAAGAAGAAGAAGAAGCTGGAGAGGCCACAAGGCCACGAGGCCGTGGGTAATCCTACTTCAGGAAACAGATGCTGTAACCAAGCAGAAGTATGGGGTGGAAAAACACGTATCATAGAGGATGGAGTGTGGCTTTGTAGCAGGACTTACAGAAACATACCAAGTAACTGAAGTGGGGTTATGATAATAGTTGGGCAGGAGAGTGAAGATCTATGAGCTCCCACCGCTGAAGGCCTGCAGAGGCTCTGGGACCCGAGAGCTGACTGCTCTGGCCTTCCTGCTCTTGGACGTCTGTGTGGTCCCTGCCTACCTTCTTACCTCACCTGGCCTGTTTGAGACAGCTTCAGTGAGGCCTTGGCCCTTATGACAGAACAGAGTAAGAAAACAACAACGAGAATGAGCAAATGCAGCCTGGGATTGAGAAAGCTGCTGGATCACACAGGAAACCCCTGAGCGGTGCTGAGCACAGTGATATGGGAGAAGGAACCGCAGAGAGAAGCTGTGGACAGAAATTGCCCCATGCCGGCTCCTTCCTCCTCCACAGCGCTGCACACTGGTCAGTGACATTCATACCCCACACCCCTGAGGGGACAGTTCCCTACCCAAAGGCCAAATAAGACGAAGGCTCTGTAGCCACTAACTGAGGAAAACACCATGTTTTTATGAATATTTTCAACAAGACTTGGGGAAAAGGCTTATGGTTAGGGTCACCATCTGATTTATCATTCACACTGAATTCTTTGGAGAGTGAAAGGGAGTGCTATTAATAATGACGCGGCATAAACAGGCAGAAACAAAACTGTCCCAGGTAAACACACTAGGATGCATGGTTGTAATACTTCATAAGGTAGCCTTCAGTTAAGCAGAGAGTCGAAAAGTCTGATCCTCTGGTCATATCAAAGATTTACTATAGTTCTTTTCTTAGAACTGAATGACAACCCTGGATTTAATTCTGGGATTTTGATTTCCCAATAGCCAAACCAAAAAAAAAAAAAAAAGTAGGGGGAGGCAGAGGTCCTATAAATACTCAGACTCAATAAATGGCAACATTTACTGCCGTTGCAGAAAGTACGGAATTCAGTGCTCCCAGAGTGTCTTTTCTGGGACTCCCACAACAGTGATTACTCATCCCTGGCTTGTCTGCTAAATGACTGCTCTATGCAGCATCGCTTCATTATCACTAATAACCTTTCCACCTACACATACAGTATATAAAATAACCTGAGCCAAAGCAAATAAAATTCTCTTTTCTCAATCCTTATGTAGATGGACTACTCCATTTTGAAATTAGACCAAGTAACCAGCCTTTACAAGATACAGATTCTGATGATGCAAATGCAAGCATGATAGCAACTGTTTAACTCCAGCCAAAAATACTATTAATATCATCTCTGCACCTTTGTTTTCTAATCTTTAATATGGTGTGATAGATACCTCATGAAGGACTGTTTTGATTATAAGACAAAGTATGTTAAAGTGTTTTTGTAAATGTAAGAAATTAATTAAAGATAAGTAGTTATTTAGGGGCAGGTGATAAGGAGAGCTATTATTAGATAGAGACAATATTACAGGAGTCAGAGCACAAAGACCTGGATACAAGGCATAGTTATACGATTAAATGGCTATAAGGGAGAGAGAAAGCTTTCTGAGTTCTAGAGGCTTCATTTTCCTCTTCTTTAAAAAAATAGGCTTATGAAAATTTAAATCAATAAAGTCATTGAAAGTGCTTTGGAAATAGACAAGTGATTTACAAAGTAGGTTCTTTCTTTTTTTTCAAAGTATAATATCTATTATGTATATACTATTGCTAGTGTTCATTAATGGTGAATCAGAGATTAGAAAGAAGAAAGTAAATAATAATGCTTAGGTTAACTCTTAGGTTTTTAGTACTCTTATATTACTTAATGACTATTATCCTTCCAACTTCACCAAAATAATATTTGTCAGACTGAGAGCAACATAGATTTTATTTGTATTAACTCATCTGACCTTTTGTCTTTTGTTGAGTTTCCAAACATACTCTCTTCCCCAAAGAAATTCAAATGTCATTAAAAAACACAGTGCTACCAGCAAACAAAAACAACTCTGAGAGGAATAGATTTATCAAAAATAGCCATGTTAGACTAACTTGTTAATTGATGTTGCCCTCTGAGCCAAAAGATGTTTTAATAGATTAAGACCAATTCCATTATTTCTAAAATCTCAGCAATACACAGAGAAAAAAATTTTGTTTTGGAATGCTTGAATTTTTGAGATTATAACAACCTCAGAGAGAGAGAAGCTTATATGGCAGATGTTTTGCTTGATGCTAAACATTTGGGATTTTGCTGCAGAATCCTTCTGGTGCGTCTGTGTGTTCATATCTATAGAACTGGCAACACATAGATCCTCATCACCTTTTATGAAACCCAAACAAAGAAGCCTACTTATTAGTTATCAGACTTAGGTCAATATATCAACTTTTGGAAGAACTCAATAGTATTCCCTTCTTTCCTGTGAATTAGAAAGTGCTTTTTGAGTTTCTTTTTCTGAACCCTATTATTGCTTTCAAAAAATATGCTATTTCAGACTGAATATGCTATTTCAAAGTTAACTTCAGGAAAATCCAAAGAATCAAAGTAATATTTTAGTCTTTCTATCAGGTATCAATTTTGTATGAATGCCTTATTAATCCTACCAGTACAATTAAATAGGTGTCTTTAAAAAGAATAAGGAAAAGCTCTAGAGAGCATGCGATCTACTACTGCTTTCATTCCAATACTTAATTTTCTTGGGAGAAAACCATGAGAACTTCAGTTTTTCTGAACAGGATATTAGCATGTTTTAGAAATCAATCTCCAACCCCACACGTTCCAGCAAACACTCAAAGTTTACCCCAGCCTCATTCAGTATTTCATTCATTCACTTACTTAGTCACTATATTTTAATTCCCTCCTGGATGTCCAGCACAGAATTAATGTTATAGAGAACACAGATGTTTGAATGTAACCTTTGCCTTCAATGACTTGATCATGGAGACAGTTTTGCATGTAAAGTTTAAATGCCACCATGGAAAAACAAGGCAATATGGCAATAACTTAGTTATGGCAATAACTAAGAAGTCTTCTGCTCCTCCAACCTGCCTCTTCTGCTTTTTGTGCTGAATGTGGGTTTGAAGCATCATTATGGAATGTACAGATAATTAAGCTAGAAAACCTAGTACCAACTACACCTGGCACCCAGGGTGCAACCATCAAGCCCTATCAACTCTATAGGGAAGAAATGTTTAATTGCTCACTGAGTCATTTAAATTGTTTTTTTATGGAGCATTTTTAATGACATGGGCAAATGCTTAGGGAAAAAAAAACAGTGAAGTGAGCAGTAGAATGCAAACCCTCATATAGAACATTAACTAGGTTAAATGTATCTATGCACTGTAAAACAGGAAGGAAATATAACAACATGCTAATGGGGCTATTCTGTGGATGATGAGATTAAGTGTCATTTTATTTTCTTCCTACTTTTTAGAAGTTTTCAAATTTTCTGTAGATATATAGTATATATTGTTCTAATAGAGACTTTAAAATAAAAATAATACCATTCTCTGCCGCTTCTACACTTTGATGACTGTATTAAAGATACTATGGAATAGAGTTTCATGTATTTGCTTTGGTTCAACAAATATCTTCATATGGGGCAAAGCATATCAATGTGCCATTCTCATTTACATATGAGTTTAAAATGGAACTCATGTGTATTTTATCCCTTTGAACAATCTCATGGCCGCAGGTGCACAGCTGTGGTTGGAGCAGGATCTCATAACTCAGCTATGCAAATAGCAATTCATGCCTCATAGGTATAACCAAAGCACAAATATGGAACTGCCCCTGGATCCTGGCACAAAGTAGCCCTCAGTGAATATTGTGATTTTATTTCATTATTTACCATCTTCGCAAACCCTGGTAGAAGAAGTTATTAAAAAGTTTTCAGGCAACAAAATAAATGACATGGTATTAGATTATAACTCAAAGTATAAAATAGATATCCATGATTCTATACTGATATAAATAAATAGATAGATAAACCGGGGAGAATAGCCAAATCTAAAATGCAGAAAAATTCAAAATAATTTATGTAGCTACTCCTCCTCAAGGAAAGAGGGCAAAACTCCCCACCCTCAAATGTGGGCTGTGCATAGTGTTTTCCTTCTAAGGAGTTCAGTATGAAGAGAGGGGAAAAGAGTAAGAGAAACCTGAGACACAATTTCTCAGCTAGGTGAAGAAGGTTAAGGTCAACAGTGATAGGTACGTTGATTGTATGCACCCTTGATAGGCTGTAATGAGAATAGCACTTGACCTCTGTAGTCTTCCTCCCCAAAACACATAGCCCCTGCCTAACCATGAGAAAAACATAAGACAAACTCAAATAGAAGGACATTCTATAAAATACTTGACCAGTATTCCTCAAAACTGTCAAGATCATCAAAAACAAGGATAGTCTGAAAAACTGTTCAAGCCATGAGTGGCCAAAGGGGACAGAAAAACAAAATTAAGCATGGTATCTTGGATAAAATCTTGGAACAAAGAAAGAACCATAAATAAAAACTAAGAAAATCCATATAAAGTATGGACTTTAGTTATTAACACTAGTGTATCAATACTGGCTCATTAGTTGTAACAGATGTACCTTACTAATAACGTAAGATAACAGGAGAAACTGAGAGTGAGGTATAAGAAAATTCTCTACTCTATTTTCATAACTTTTCTGTAAATCTAAAACTATTCTAAAATAAAATTTTTATTTAAGAAATTTTTCTGTACAGCTAATTCTATTCTATAAATAACCCAGTGTTTGGTAGGGGACAACTATGCTTAGTAATATATAATGATAACAACATAGAAGGCATATTAGTGATACATTAGCCTAACCCTCATCACCATCATCTTTTCCTTCCCCCATTTCACAGATGATAAATATTTCACTGAAGGTGAAATATTTAAGGTGAAATATTTAAAGGAAACATTTACACACTAATTATGTTTAACCAAAATAATTCTCTAGTACTGCTGATAAAAACTTTTTAACTTCAGGTAACTCTGAGAAGGATGATTACAGTGCCCACACATTAATTATAAGTCACAAGACTTGAGTTTTACTTCCAGCTCCTCCATAAAACTAACTTTATTGCCTCAGACAAATAATTTCCCCTTTTTGACCCTCGATTCTTCATCTGCAGAAATAGAAGTTTGATCTATAATACTTCCAAGTTTCTTTCTTGCTTTCAGAAGAAAAGAGAGCAAGCACTAGTAGATATTTTCCCTTCAAATCCATCCCTTAATAGCTCAGGTTCTCACTCTTAAAAATGGGGATAAAAATAGGACCTACCAAAGAGAGTTTTTATGAAAATTAAATAAGATATTATATGTGAAACACCTAGTACACTACAGTAAAAATGAACTATTGAGACCCTACTTTTGTATTCTTAAAATGACAGTCTAATTATAGATAAGAACTTAAACTTGATGGTGTGAAAGACAGATTAGTATCTAACTGAGACTTTAAGACACATTTACAAAGGAAGTGCTCTAAAGGAGAAGTCCGGGCAGTTGTGGAAAATCATTTTTTAGAGATGCATATTGAGATTTCTATTTTCATAGCTCTTTGGAAGTCTGCACCCATTAACTGAAACACTCTTGCCTGAGTGCGATTTTGTGAGAAAAGTGTGTCATTCTCAATTATTCATACTTACAGTGGGTGAAAAGGATTGCAGGTTAAGGCATGAATAATGCCTATAATTAAAAGAAAAGGCCGACAAATCAAAAATAACATTTATATTAATATGTCCTCTTGAAATATGCTTTTTCTGCTTGTTTGTATGATTTAAAGTTCTAAAATGTCACTACCACAGGAGGAGTGTTAATTTTATTTACTCAGTAAACAAGTCTGTGATGGAGAAAGGTATAAGGGTTTTCCATACATAAGTAAAATCTATTGGATTAATAAATACGAAAGCAGGATCTGCTACAGATAAAATGTAAATCCTCAAAATTATCAAGAGTTGACTATAGGAGCTAAGCTGATACAATGCAAATAAATGCTTAGCTTAAATTATTCTATTAACTGATATTCTTTTATATATTGATTGATTTTTATTTCAGCATACTATGGAGGTACAAATGTTTAGGTTACATATATTGCCCTTGCTCCCCCTCCCCCCTCGAGTTAGAGCTTCAAGCGTGACCATCCCTCAGATGGTACACATAGCACTCACTATGTACGTATATACCCATCCCCTATTAACTGATATTCCTTAAGTGTTTCAAAGACATCACTAGGACAAAGTGAACAACAGCTTATGAGTCATCCAAGTACTGCTTGCAAAAAAAAAATTTTTGAGTATTAGCACATGAGTAGATAACATTAGTTATCACTTCTAATTTCATAAAACTTCCTCATAAGATAGCATTAAACTGATACTCTAAAATGGTCAAATGTTTCTCAGTAATGAGTATTCAGTGTGGGGAGTTGTGTCTAACTTACTAGAAATACAGACTATCTTGATACATGAGGTTTCCTCTCCCCTACCCCCCAAAATTGCTCTGCTTCTAATAGCAATTTTAAAGAAGGGTTTTAGGGTTAAGTGGTCCCTGAGCCCAAGGACACAAATAACTTCTTGCATGGGAAGTAGACAGCCCTCTTGATAATGCCTGGATAAAATGATCAAGGTGGTCACATGTACTGTTACCTTCCCAGCATGTGTTTCTTTCCTTTTTTTTTTTGAGACAATCTCACTATGTTGTCCAGGCTAGAGTGCAGTGGCATGGTCATTGCTCACAGCAACCTCAAACTCCTGGGATCAGGCGATCCTCGTGCCTCAGCCCTCTGCTACTATTTTTAGTAGAGACAGGGTGCCACTCTTGCTCAGGCTGATCTTGAACTTCTGAGCTCAAGTGATCCTCCCACCTTGGCCTCCCAGAGTGCTGGGATTGCAGGCGTGAGCCACTGTGCCCAGCTCCAGCATGTGTTTCTACCTTACCTCTTCTTACTTGTTCCCAATTTCCTTTATATCAGTTCATGTAGTATAGAAATAATGTATAAGTTTCTCCATCCCAAAAGTTGTAGGAAAAATATTCCCTAAGCAAGTAGAATATAAAATTTATTTATAAAATGTTTATTCCAAAAATTCACACACACCCTTTCATTTTACAGCAAAATGCTGTTTATTCTTTTAAAGCTCTTTTCTATTTCTATATTCTTCAACTGAATCTGTCCCCTGTTTTCTATCTGTGAGTTGAAAAGAAGGAACTCTCTACCTGGGAGCTCAGCATTTCACTTTCTACAGAAGTTCTAGTTCAAATTGCAAAAGTCTGAAGACCTGGATCTGCTCTTGTTTTCTCAATCTCACTGTTTCATCGCTGAGATGTTAGATTGGTTGCTTTTGTTGGTTCAGTGTAGTAGTAAGAATTTCCTAGTTATGTATAATTGACATGCCCACATACATTTTCACAACCTGGGGCCTATTTTTCCAATGCTGGTGAGGGAGAGTTTGTTTATACAGCCAAGTCAAATAAGTTTTAGGCCTATTTAATGGGCCAATAAATGCATTAACTTACAGTAGAGTAAGGATCAGGTATGTGCTGTAAAAACGGTACAAACATTTGGCAATTCAAACTGCTCCACATGAAATCATCTGAACTGAGCAATAAACAAATATTAATGACATAATGCTACCAGAAAACAGTAGAAGATGCAGGAATTTATAGTCTTCTTGGTGTCATGGTTTATGGATAGACAAGCAAAACAACAGAGTTAGAAAATAACAGCAGGATACACCATCCTCTTGTTAAAGACAAATCAGTCTGTTACACATATAGCTGGAAATGCCACATGTAGAATTCCCGTTAATGTCTATATCATGGGTTCTTTAGAACCCATGTACTGTCTGCATACTTCAAACAATATACAAAAGTAAAAGTGAAAGTAAAATTTTCCATTTCGCACTCAAACTCCAGTGCCTTTCCCCAAAGGTGACCACCATTAACATCTTCTTGAACATTTCCCAGACAGAAAATGGACACATACTCTTTTCTAAAATGCACAGTTATAAGACTAATTATATTGTGCACACTATTAAGGACTTTACTTTTCTCATCTACTAACATCTTGGCAATCTTTGATGTCAGTACATTCAGCCTTACCTTGAACTTTCTAAGACTTAGTATTCTATTGAATGTGTGTGTGTGTGTGTGTGTATACACCATAATTTATTTATTTAGATTTTTTTTGGTAGACCCATATTTCTAGTCACCCCCAACCCCCCCACCCTCTCGCTTTATGCTTTTACAATGCTGCAAGAAATTTCATCTTACACAGATACTGGTGTACACTTATGTGAGTATCCAATGGCTAAATTCTAACCAATGAAATTGCTAGGTCAAAAGTTTACATTTTTTCAGTTGAGAAATCTTGTCAAATTAACCTACAAAAATATCTCACCAATTTACATTTCCACTAAGTGATTGAGTTTCTAGCCACCATCTAGCCACCAAAAACAGAGATTATCAGATATTTCTAATAAGTCAGTCTTCTGCAGAGGGTCACATTTAAAGACGCACAGTTCAAAAGTAAAACAAGAAATTCATTATTTATTGCATTTCTCAAAATTTTAAAAACTTAGTCCAATTTATAACCTAGTATAACACTTCTCACAATTGCCTTCTTCTTGCTCTAAAGCTCCTTTGCAGGGATCCACGCTTAGATCTTCTACTAAAGCAACCCCTGCTAAGCAGGACTTCCCAGTAACACCAGTGCTCTCCGCCAGCCCAGCCGGCAAGGTCTACCCTTTCTCAAGACCCATGTGACTCTCTCCCCAAGCCTGCACTGATTCCAAATCCCTTGATTACATCATTCCGCTTAGACTTTTTCCTTCTCTTTCCCTCTGCAGTTAATGGAGAAGAGGGAGAAATTGAGCATGAAAATGCTGCAAATGTGGGGCGAGGAGTCGTGAACACTCACCCCTTCAATATTGCTGCTCTGTCATACAAATTTAAAAATGTTTGCTATTTTGACAGATTAAAATAGGCACCTTGCCTCCTTCTGTTTTTCATGCCTTTAATTACCAGTGATTCATGTCTATTAGCCATTAATATGTATTTCCTGTGAACTACCTGCACATATTATTGACTCATTTTTATGCTAAGCAATTTTTAATGGGTTAGTCTGTGCTCTTTGTAAATTAATGGAATTAGCGAAGGCTGCGTTCTAAAGGGCCTGGCTTACTTGGATGCAGCCAGGAACCAGGAAATACACCTTTAGAGTGATTCTGACAGAGTGTTCTCACCAATTCTAGCCCTGCCTGCTAAACAGTGTATGTTCACACACCAGCTTTCCACGGAATGTCTTTCTGAAGGAACAATTTGCTATATTTTTTTTCCTGTGCAGTGCAACAGAATTTACTGTTCTCAAATAATAATAGTAATAATAAAAGAATGTTATCAAGGAGTATGGATTTCCTATCCTTCTCTGCAAATAGGTGAGATGATTCTGTAATCCAGGGAGAGAACTCATCCATGTATTTTGTTGTCATTGGTGAGGGGTCATATCATGGAGTGATGTTCTGGGAGGACCTGCTCAGATGCTAAGTCCAGGAGAGGGAGAAAGGGACTCTAGGGAGAGAAGAATGGAGTGAATTCCTTCCTATTTGTAGAATCCAGCTGGCCTGCTGCCGTGTACTGCCACAGGGGGAAAGCAGGATAGGTGTCTTGGCTGCTTCTGCCTTTCTAGCAGGTGGCAGAGGAAGAGCAGTCCTGCTTGGCAGAACAAAGAGCACTGTCTTCTCTCTCTAAATGCTGGCCATTTCCCAGGGTGTACGCTTCAGCCTTCTGCTCATTTATCTTCACTCTGTCCTGGTGTATGTCAATTCCCACAGCTTTAGGTAACACCCATTCTCTGGGGCCGGGATGTTTCTCTTTGCTAACTTGACCTTCCTACTTGCATGTTTCATGAGCAATATAAACTTAACATGTCTAGAGCTGATCTCTTGATTTTGCTCCCAAATCTGTTTCCCACTTTGACCTCCTTCTATCCTTCAACCCAGGCAAAGCATTCGCCCCCCCATTCAGTGGCTCAGCATCATCCTTCCTCTTCCTTTCCCCTCAACCTTCTCCTGAGTATCCTTCAAGGTCACTTTCAAGACATGTCTTCACTCTGTCCTATTTATTCTGTACCCATCGCCCCTAACTGAAGTAGGGCAGCGGGCTTCTAAGTGGCGTTCCTCCTTCTGCTCTTGCTCCTCTGTAATTTAGGCTCCCAGAAGCAGCTGAAGCTCATCAAACATCAAAATGACCATGACACTCTCCCGTCTAGAATTTTTCAGTGGACTTTCACGCACTGAAAACTTATCATGGCTCACAAAGCCCTGCACAATATACACCACTGACTTCTCCACTTCTGCTTCCAGCCACTCTCCCCACTTTCTACACACTAGCCACGCTGCCTTGGGTGACTTTCTCAAATGTGCTAAGCTCTTGTCCACTAGGAACTTTATGCAAGCGGTTACTTTACTTTGAACCTTCTTTCCCAGGCGATTTGCATGACTAGTTCATGTCACCTCCTCCAAGAAGCCTTCCTGGACCACCCATCTAAAAAGTTCTCCATCAGTTATTCTTTACCACAGCAACCTGCTGTTTCCTTTTTGTAACTCATTACAATTTGGAAATATCATATTTATCAGTTGACCTGGTTTTAGAGGATTTTATG
>VBSM01002608.1:36506024-36578108 GCA_008086735.1 Cheirogaleus medius
AAAAAAAGTCAATATATTAATAAAAAATGAGGAACTTTAGTAACATTTCCTTTTTAATAAAAACTAGTAGTTCTTTTTGACTGAATAATAATTTAAAACAAGTGTTAAAGAATAAAGGAAATAAAAGGCTATTACCATTGTGTTCTATCCTCCTATGAATAACGTTGATAGGTAAATCCTATGAAGTTTAAAATGGTGGCATTTTAGTAGTCTGCCACCTCGTCCAAGTATTTAACATTATTTCTATGAAAAATGAATTCTGAGTACCAAGCAGCCCACCCACTAATCCTCTCTTCCCCTTTCTCTCATCTTCTAGTTCTCTTTTCACCCATCTATCCATCCATCCATCCATTGACCATCGGAGTGTCTAACAGTGTCTATTCTGGGCTAGGGAATGGATACTGAAACATGCATTAAGATCTGGCTCCTATCCACTGGGGAACTCATAGATTTGGTGCTGCATGTAATGTAATAAGACATTAAGCAGAAAAGTTATTAAACCAGATAACATATTCAAGGGAATCTTTCTGAAAATGATTGCATTTAAAATATGTTAAGTACAGCGAGCTTATCATACTTGTGCTTGAATAACACAAACTGACTAACATAACGGCAGCATAATTGCTTTTCCTCTCTTTCTAACACATCATATAAAGGAACAGAATTTGTTGCTGTTTCAAAAACTAGATCGTTTAGGAGTCGGAATGTGAGAAATTTACTGGTATACTTTTAATTTTTGTCTGCCATTAGTTGAAATTGCTGCTATAAACTAAAGACAGCATAGAAAAAGCATAATGTATGGTTTATATGACATTTTTATAAGAAAAGTATTATTTTGACTGACTTAATATTTACCAGAATCTGTGCCCCATAGAAGGAGAGACACAGAGCATTATAATGTCAATTCTTTCGTCACTGGGATTAATTTCATAAAGAATTTATGCCCACTGTGGTCGTGCTGAGAATACCAAATAATAATAACAAGTGTTGTTATAGAATCTAGTGAAAATGTCACTTATCTCCTCTGAGGAAAGAGGAGAAGCTATGAATAAACCTTGTCAGAAATGACAGTTTACCATTGCCCAAAACATACTAGATTCCCACTTCCTGGGTAACGAAGGTGACACTAAAGAAATACGTAGGAATAAGAAGCCTAAGTATTGGACTGGAAGCACGTGGATGTCCCATGGCTGTTTGCTGAATGACTGGAGGGCACAATTCCGAGTTTCCTTAGCTGAGGAGAATGTTTATTATAACAAGTTACAGTAACTATTAGAGTTCTAGAATTTGATTCTCCATCAGCCAGGGGGAGGGGATTGGGAGAGAGGAAGGGAGTGACAAAAGATCATCTTCCTCCTTGCAAAAAAGAAAAAGGAAGTCAAATTTTATTGAAAAGAGCTCTTTGGTGCTTGAGTATACTTCCAGAGAACTCCACTCCAGTCATTGGAAAAGAGCCAAAGAGTTGCACTAATGGAAAATTTTTGTGTGTATTAGGATATATTGAATTCTGAAAGGCATCGGTGGCAAAGCTTCCCGAGTTTTGGCATTAGCTGTTTTGCTTTCATGCCTCCATTTTATTTAATGGCATCATCTTTAATTAAAGAACTATGCGTCTGAATCCCCAGATTCTTACTTTCCTCACCCAATGCAAGTGTGAGGAGCTCACAATGCTGATGCTAAACCTCAGCTCATTTGTCTGCAAAACAAAAAATGCCAGCAAGGCACTTCTGGGATTAGCACTTCCCATTACATTTTATAACATTTGCCTCTGAAAGAACAATGCTCTCATTTAAGGAAAACAACCTTCCAGGTTGGTGCCAAAACTCTTTTGAGGAGGTTTGAATTACCACCCACTAATAAGAGCAAAGTTTATTGAAACAGAGGCCTCAGATGAACAAATAAAAATTTGAAATATCATAAAGGCTAAAAAATTACTCTAAAATAGTTTAAATAAGTGGAATGCTACCACATGGGAAAACAGAAGAAGAATAAAATTGCATCTAGAGGCATAAAAACTAAAAAGTCTAAAATGCAAAATAATAGTTATGAAAGAACTTGACTCCTAGGAAAGTGATAATCGATTCTATAGATAGCTCCCCCTGGAAAAAGAAATTATTACTTCACTTAACCCTTTATTTGGTTTTCAACAACTTAATAATGACCTAATGATTTTGTCCTTTATCAGGATATGCAGTGATGGTATTTTTAAATTCATCTACGGTAGTGTTAGGACCAGGTAGAACAAAAGAACCAAAAAGAATAAACTTCCCTTATCTCACCTGAAAATGAGTAAAGTAGCTTAGCAATGGCTGCCAGGTTAAAAAAAACCCGCCCTTTATCACCCTATCTTTTCTTAAGGCACATAGATCAAAATCCAACTAAATATGGTATAAAAATATTCAAGATCACAACAAACATTTGACTAACACTTTCACTGTTGACCTTGTTAGGTGCTACATATTTAGAAAAATAATACAGACTACCTAGTTGAATTTCAGATAATTTTTTAATATCAGCATTTACTGTGCAATATTTGGGAAATACTTATGCTAATAAAGAACATGTTGTTTATTTGGAATTCCAATTTAACTGGGATTCCTATATTTTATCTGGCAATCATATTTCCCAGGTATGGAAGGAAAATAAACTTTCCTTTCCTCTTTACCTGCCTGGATGGGGCTGTGGGGAAGAGAGAAGGAAAGAAGCCACCAGACATTACCAGTCACGTTCACATGTTGGAATCTGCTGGAACACTGCTAAGTTCACCTCTTCCCAAGTGTCTGGTAGCAACAGCTGGGCATATAATGCAATTTTAACCCAGGTATCATAGCTCCTCACTACTTTGGCCCAAGCCATGCTTCCTTTTGACAGCCCAAAACACAGGAGGTAACACCAGGGTCTTCACACAAAGTTGCCAAACTCATGCCTGCTAATATTTGACCCTTGGGCCTACCTTGGCAAAGGTGCTTTGCCATGGGTTAAATTGTGTCCCACCAAAAATCAAATATTGAAGTTCTAATTCTTGGTACCTCAGAACATGATCTTGTTTGGAAATAGGGTTGTTGTAGATGTAATTAGTTAAAACAGGGTCAGAGTGAACTAGGCTAGGCGTCTAATCCAATATGTCTGGTATGTCTGTCTTCCCCATAAAAAGGGGAAATTTGCGCACAGAAACACACACAGGGAGAATACTGTGTGAAGACTGGATTACACTGACACAAGCCAAGGAACTACCAAAAGCTAGGAGAAGACAGTGGCCTGGAATAGATCCTTCCTTTGTACCTTCAGAAGGAGCATGGCCCAGCTGATATTTTGATCTTGGACTTCCAGCCTCCAAACAGTGAGACAATACATTTCTGTTGTTTAAGCCACCCAGTTTATAGTATGTTGTTAGGGCAGGCCTAGGAAACTAATATACACACCAACTCAGCATTCTATTGTATTTATTTATTTTTAAAAAATTATTTAAACTTTTACTCTGGTAAAAGGAACTGGGCTCTGTTTCATCAAAAATATTTTGACCAAAGCCTGCCTTGTACCCCAGTCTTATCTAATTCCATCCCAGGCCTGAGGTTCTATACTCACTCAGTATTCCATATTCCCAAATATTGAAGTCCTACAGAACCCTCAATCACTAAGAAACGACAGACTAGCTCACAAATCCAAATACCTAGAGTGGATCCTCAGTGGTTGCCCAATCCTATGACAGTGATTCTATCTACCTGCTGAGCTGAAGTTCAGTTGAATTACCACCCACCTGGGGACTTTCCTGCTAGCATTTCTTTAATCACCAAGACTTCCTCCTTAGGTTATAGGAAGTATGTGACCTCTCCAACTCGCTGGTCTATGAAGGGTGGTCTCTGAGCTCTTGGTCTCAGCCATCCCCTATCCTTGACCAAGTGGCTTATTATATTTTAATAGAAATATGATAAATATATATATTTGATAAATATATCTCTGCACTTATTTAAAAAGTACAAAATGAAAGAAAAAAGAAATGAGCTGCTTACAACAGGAAGGAATGTGCTAAAAAAAAAAAAGAAAGAAAGAAATGAGCTGCAAGGGGTATCCTAAGACCAATCCCTTTGCATGTAATTAAGTTTATTCTGAAATTTTGGGAAAGTGGGTAGATTATGTTCTAAGTCAGTCCTATGAAGTTTTGAAATAAGATTCACCAATTTCTGGGTAAGTCTTACTAAAGAGTTAGATTAATTCCAAACAATTTAAACAGGTATTTCTCAAAATGTCCACTAAACCATCTTCATCAGCCTGTTACTATGGCAATGTCCTGGGTTCCACTTTAGAGCTACTGAAGCATTCAGACTCTTGGGGGATAAGACCCAGGAATTTGCTCAGAAAGAGTTTTATGCATATTAAACTTTGAGATCTGATATGATTTAAAGTGTTCTGGTGGTAATTTAATCAGAATTCCTGTATTTTATAAGGCAACAGCATTTTCCAGGTATAGAAGGCTAAGACTCCAAATATTCTCCTGCCGCTACTTTTCTACATTTTCACAAATTGGATTTGTGTTTTCAAGTCTCCAGTCCAATGCTGAGATTTAAAGCTGCCATCCCATAGCCCTTCCACAGGATGCCTCTAGTTGCAGCAGCGGTGTGAGGGGGCCCCAGACTGAAGGACTGTGGCCCTGGTGGGAGGTGGTACCCAGAGATAAAATTAGCAATGGACAAAGGAAGCTTCTGACATGGCTACTTAAGGGCCCCAGGTTAAATTTATGATGCTGGGCTATAGTTTTAATGTGTGCTTTCTAAACATAAAATTTCATTAAGCTTTTTTTGATAAAAGAAGACTGGGGTAGTTGTCCACTTAAACCTGAGTTTTAGTACTGGGAGAAAATCCTGGAGTTTTTGCTCTATTCTGGCCATTCAACATTTAAATAAAAAGAAACTTGTATCTCAACAGGGAAAAGCATTTCATAGCTCTTTCTTTACCTTCAAAAATTACTCCAGCAAAGTCAAATGTGCCAAAGAAATACTTTCAATACTAAAATAAGTCTATTTGTTATTCAAAAAGCAATGGATCTATTTTCAGGCACAAAACGATGTATTTGTGAATGTTCCATATTTTTACATGTAAATCAGGGACATAAAACAATACTTTGGAGGAGTACAAACCAAAGCTTGAAGTGACAGAATTATTTCTAGATATTACCAAGAGCCTATGAAGCATGAACTCTTTTCGTGGGTTTAAATAAGCGTATGTCCACCTCCTTTAAATCAGAATAAGCTGCTCAGTCCCCATAAAATCATGGGCTCCAAAGTAGACAGTAATTCAAGGTATTATGGGGTTTGTAAATGTGCTGTTCACATATGAATGCAAAACTATGGTTATACATAGGTCATATCTTCGGTGTTTTCTTCAGGTAGTAGTAAGGAGTGCAAGCACAGCCACCCATAGCCTCCGATTCCTTCTTCTCCAAGCTTAGTGTTCACAGGAATCACCTGCCGACCTCCTTAAACTACAGATCAGGATTCCTTGGTTTAGAGTGAGCTCCAAGCCCCTCGCAGATAACACTTTGAGAAGCAAAGCTCTAAGCTATATTCTTGTATCAGAAAGAAAAGGGGGAAAGCAGAAACAAAAGGAAACACATAAAGAAAAAAAATAATGTTTATTGAGTACCTGCTAGGTGCCAAGCAGTAGGTGAGGGACTTTGATTTGCAAACTGCAACACAATCCTTTTAAGCTGGTGTTGTGGCCTCCACAACTCCAAAGACAGAAGGAGACAGTCAAGAATAAACAAAATGTTTGAAGCTGAAAAGCAGAACCTTAAAGGAAAGATAGAAGGAATGTATTATATAATGAGATTGAATTTAAGACTAAAATAGCTATTAGGCAGAGGATAGCAATCACTTGTCTCCTATATGTATGTTGAAAAGTCCCAAACTTGCCCTATAATAAGAATCACCTGGTACATTTGGTTAAAAAAAAAAGCACCCAAGCTCTACAATGAACTGCTCAATCTGCCCAGGTGATTGGCATGATTCTTCTAATCTATAACTTCAGGAAAACTGGGTTTTTATTTTGTTTGCTTTTAGGAATTTTTAATATTTAAAGCTTAAAGTAATCTTATCTTGCTCCAATATGCCCAAGGAATACGACATAAGAGAATGGAATAGTGAGAACAGTAAGGGCACCACGGCTCAAGAAACCTGTCCAAGGTCACCCAGTTTTAGTGCAATAGTGGGGACAGGTCTTGTTTCCATTTCTCCAGAGGCCAAACTCAATACATCATAGCTATTAAACTGAAGTCATTTTGCAACAGAGAACAGGAATCAGGAAGATTATCTTCTTGGGAATTTTTAAAAGAATAAACTAGGATTCAATTTAGCAATCATTGTTCTGTGCAAGACATTGTATTAGGACCTGCAGGAGATTTAAAAAAAAAAAAAAGTATGAAATAAAAATCTCTCCAGTTCTCAGCTCTCTGAGGACTGGGTATCACCCATTTGATAGATTGCAATCAAGATTCTGGAACCCATAGTGGGCCCCTGTGTTTTCCCTCCCCTTCCACTCCTTACAGAATGATTCCTGGATCAGATTGATTTTTGATACTCCATGCCTTACAGAAGTGGAAATCCCTCCTTGCCACCTGTTGTTAACTATGGATCAAATCCCCACTGTATGGAAGCCAATGCATTCGGTATTAATGGGAACAAACAAAGAGAAGACATAGACGTTTACAAAGCTGCCCATCTACTTGGGCTTAACAGATGCCAAGGGAAAAACATAAGTCTAGAGTGTATTTTTATTGCCATATATTTTATACACATGCTGGAGTTTTAATATTTCTTTTGTTGCGCTTTAATGGGTAGTTTACTACCTATAAAGCAACCTATGGGTACTTGGGGAATTCATTTCTGTTGGTTTGAACAATTAGTTCTTCCATTGGAGTGTTTCCTATTTGAACTTTATTTTAAACTTCATTTACTGGATCCTCCCTTTTTGCAGTTCTTCTCCTGAGCTAATCAAGATTATTATCAGTCCTTATTTTCTATTGCATATATACAGGCAAATATTTATTCATTTACATATTCAACAACATAAAAAGTTCTTGACAACTCCAGGAGTATTGAAGATTGAGAGAAATATTAAATAGTTGATGGTACTATTAATAATTAACACTTTTTGAATACCTACCATGTGCCAGGCACTATTCTAAGCATTGAGAAAATATTAACTGTTTTAATCTTTATAAAACTGCTTTATAAAGAGATTGAGACAATGAGAGGTTAAACAACATGTCCAAGTTCACGTAACCAATTAAGTTGGTGCTTAAGTTCAGAGGATCTGACTGAAAGTGCATCTCGTAGCCAGCAATAGTCTGCTCAGCTTTTGCATGTTCCTAAGAAGTACTGTGGTACAGAAATGGCACCAGCTTCAGAGTTCGACAGATGTAGGTTTGGATCTTGTCTGTGTTGCATACTGTTTGTCTTGTTGGGTAAGTTCTTTAATATCATTAGGTCTAGTTTTCTCACTTTTAAGGTATTACTAGGATCAATTATTTACTAGGCAGAGTTTTGGAGATAATTTGAAGCAATGTATGAAAAAAAGAAAACTAGGACAATGCCTGGCATATAAACAATGAATAAATAAATGTTAGCTATTATGATCATCTGTAACAAAAAGCAATAATCTGACTTGACTTAAGGCCAGTATATTATACCTTAACTTTTAATTCAATATAAGTTATGTGAGATAAAAATGATAATAGACTTCTATGTGAATATTTGTCCATATGTGCATACTGTGCAATTCATAGTATATACTTGACATTGATCAAAATATAAAAGTCAGTATTCCCCAACAAAAGAATAGAAGCAAATTATACATGACTTGGAATGTAATATAAAATTGTGAATGTAATAATTTCTTTGTTGGCTTGATTTTTCACATATTTAATTTTTTAGCTAGAGGGAATTATTAGATCTTAATACATCCATTTGAAGAATGCTTATACTTAAAATCTCATTAATGCATTTTTCAAAATTCTCTCATTGTAGACATATCTTGCTAACAGGAAACTTTATAGACAGTGTGGGTAAAAACATATTTAAGAAAAAGGTGCTGGGGAAAATCAGATCATGGTAGTTAAGCTATCAGTGACTTTGAAATTATATTTTATGGGTTTCTTATCTATCTAAGATTTTCAAGTATATAATCTAGGTAAAATGTGTGCTATCAGAATGGTATTTTAAAATATCAAAAATAGATACAATGATATTCTAACTTAAATGAATTATCAAATATTAATTCATACTGTCAATGTAATTTTTCTTTTAGCATTTAGGCTATTAATTCCTTACTAGTAAGCAGGGTGAGCAGAAATTGGTCTTTTACTTCTGAGTCTCTAGTAAGTGTATTATTTCTGCATTGTTTGTGACACAGTAGACTCACACGGCATTTCAATTCCAGCATCAGGGTCCATGATTCGTGTCCTGCTCTTAATGGTAATAATTCCTATCTTATTGATCTTACTCTTGCCAGTTCTCTGGGGAAGTACTACTTTCTAAATTCCCAAATATTGTTGCTCCAGGGTTTCCATTAAAAGAAATAAACTCCCTCATTGCAAATCTACACACATACACACAAATACATACCTATTCCCATGGAGTGATCTCAAAGAAATAATATTGAGCATGAAAAGCATATTACAGAGAAATATGTAGCATAATTTTGTGTATATAAATATATACTATATTTTGCTTATGGATATACATGTATATAAGAAAATTAAAAGGGGATTGAAAAAATACCAGATTCATGGCCATGGAGTCTCTAATTTTATCCACAATATTTTATTTTGGGAGGAAAATGAGACTAGAAAAAATATTTCAAAATATTAATATTTATTAATGATAGAGAATGGAAACAGATGTTTGTTATTCTTTATACTTTCTATACTTTTTTAAATATCTTAAAAATAAGGATAATATAAACTATGCAAGTTAGCAAAACTGTGTCTAAGGAACAATTTTAAAAATGTTTAAAAACATTTAACTGGGCAGTATAAACCATTTTGAGGAAAAGTTCTTTTTATTTTGAAAACTCTTATTTGTCCTGCAATGTAATGCAATGGGGAAATGAGTCATTTGGAATCATAAAGGCCAGTGAGCACAATTTAGTTTTTATGAATTTGTATTGGTAATTCTATATTAGATATAATTTATAATAAAATTTAACATCAAATTTTAGAGCACATAAGCCACTTAAGAAATAAGAAAGTCATTCAGCAGAAATTTATACAACTATTAAAATTATTTGAAAAATACATCTTTAAATAGAGATTGTCTCTCAGACAATAACTCTTGTTTTGTTTAGCAAATAACTCCCAAACTTCTTGGTAATTTGGGACAGGAATAGTCCCAATTTACAAAAACTCCCAAACTTCATCTTGGTATATACTTTTAGGTGGCTCTTAGCACCCCACATTTTTCTCAGGAGCAGTCAACACAGAGAAAAATGAAGCTCTCTGAGTGCTATTAACATTTCAGAGTATTTTCCCTTCTCAGCCTCGGGTGGAACACCAGTGAACAGCAAAATGTCAAACTAGAACATGGGAAGCAGGGTGGAGGTAATCAGACCCAGATAAGCATCCCCTGAACAACAACATGTATTCTCCATCTCCATTTCATGGGACTTATTCCAACAACTGGAGGCTTGTTTATAATAAAACAATAAAGAGTAAACTTATTTCTAGTAATTGGGTCTATTTTAATTAAATTACAAAAACAAACAAAATACAAAACCCAACCAGGCTTCTCAAGATAAACACAGTGTTCTCACTGGAATCATTTTCAACCTTGTAATTTTTAGACTTAAGTTTGCTCCTTAGATTTTAATGGGATAAATTTTAATGGGATAAATTAGCTGAGGCTTCAGCTCTTCTCTCTTATTCTATTAACACTCTTAGGGAAAATTCAGATGCATAACTTATTTATGGTTGATTCTCAGAGGAAAATGGAATTTAATGGGATATTATAATGTTTAAAAAAATAATTTAAGAAAAAAGTTTTTGCACAGTTGGTGAAACATAAAACATTTAAACTGATTCACATTATTGTATTTTGGCTAATTCCATGAGTCGAGACTGGATTTATGAGGAAGAATTCTAATATGAAGGGAAAAAATGAAAGAATGACTGAATTCCAGTCCTGGATCTATCTGCACCAGACACTCTCTGTGTGACCTTCGGCAACTCAATCTTTCTGAACCCTTCCTTCTTCATCAATAAAATAAGGCCTCTAAGACCTCCTTGACCTACTTTATGCAACTGTTATGAGGTTCAAATGAAACACTGCATGGGAAAGCATTTTAAAAATGATTAAGCTTTCTACAAACTTAAAATCTGCCACGTCAATGTAGAGTTAAATGAAAAATAGATGGAAGAGGTGGGCATAAAGATTTCCACGTAGGGAAGAATGTGGGGCTCTTCCTTTCTCTCCCTGTGCCTCTTATTGCTGCAGCTCTCCCTGCTACCCAGGACGATGTTTTCTTCCTTGGACCTCACCTGGGATAACTCCAAACAGGGTCTTTAGGGGATGAGAAGAGCAATATGCCCAAGAGTTTCTTTGATACTCTCTTTTTAAAAATCCACAGTTCCTCGACCCCTGTGCTGGCCTACCTAACATCTCCCACTCCCATCTCAGACCCTTGGGTTCAGGACCACCCCTTCACTGGGACCCAGGCTCAGAAGCTCCTGTCATTCTGGCGACGAGCATATGAATGCAAGAGTTAAGACTATCCTCCAAAATAAGTGCAGAAATCTCAGTTGAGTCCATTTCATACCCTAAGTTATATCATAGGAACTTTATCTCCCCCCAGATCAAAGTGAAAAGAAGAGAGAGGAGGAAGGGTGGTCACGGGATGGAGTGAGGGAAGGATAAGCATGATTAGGACACTTTTTATTTCTAGGCAGCTTTCTTTTATCTCTTGGAGTACAATCCCTTATACTTTCTCAAAAGGGACTATGTTTTCTAAGGCAAGGGAAAAGGGAACTTGAGATACTGTTCTATTCTGTGAATCTAAGATTCAGAGAAACCCAGGTAAAGGGCAACAAACTGTAGCAATGGAAAATGAAAGAAGGCAGCTTAATGGTCTTTGGTGGGATAGAAAAGAGACATTCAAGGAGTCAGTTTGGAAATAAGAAGTGTTTTTATCAGGTCACAGATCCTAAGCTTCTGGCTGGTCTTTGCTTACACTTAACCTGCTCTGTAGGTCTCCTTAGCGTCTGGGTCTCTAGAGCCATCAGAACACTCCTCACACCTCCAGATGAGATCTCTGTCTCTTTGGGACAGCCACTCCATGTGCCTGGAGCTGGAGGGGTGCCCAACCCACCTGCTACAAGAGGTGAAGAAAGGAAGCGCCTGGCCCAGTGTCAGCAGGGCATTGCTGGCATCCTGGGTGGCCGGTTTCTGCAGAGCGGTTAGAGCCTCACCAGCACACTTTTGAAAACTGGTGAGTTAAACAGACTTGTGGGCTTCCCTAGGAAGTTGGCCATTATTCACAAAATTATTTCTGTTGGAAAATGCATCCCAATTTCTAGCAAACAACCTTGCAGAGCATAATTTATTCCTAAACTTGAGAAGACTGAAAGAGTTTTTTTTTTTAAAAAAAGGTCACTTTTGTAGGTATACCAAAGAAAGGACTAATATGACTCTTTTTCCTTTTTGCATTAATTAAAAAATTATACTCTCTGTTGGTAGGTTATGGGTCTATCTAAACTGACTTTGTTCTATTCAGAATTTCAGATGATATGTTTAAAACAGAATTTAAAGAAGAATCTGCCCTCAACCCTACATTTGTTTTTTCATTCTTAATTCCCAACATGAAGTCGTCAGGTCTTTGTTAGTCCTTCTCATCAACTGGCAACTCAATTTGGCTATCATGGGGACAGCTAGTTATGGAAGATGGTTTGATATGAACATAGCCACACTGATTTTCTGACATCTTTCTTGTTCCCTTTTATACCAAATACAAAGAAAAGATCCCCCAAAGCCTGGGCTGAATGAATACACAGAGGGAATAACTATTATGGAAAGCGATAGATTAGGGGTGAACAGTAATTAAAAAGAGAATTATTAAAAATGTAGGTAGGTTTTCACAGTCACATTGGTTAAAAAGATTCTCTTTCTCCCTTTATACAAGGCCTTTTTGCTTCCAATGCATGTCCAATGTACTTCCATATCAATTTTCACAAACCCTCAAGGCTGTTTTTAATAACTAAGATTTATTGAGTGCTGCTTCTGTGGAGGCACTGTGTTGAGTGCTTGGCATCCCCTGTCTCGTTTGAAACTCACGACAGCACAGAAGGCAGTTTTATGGCAGTCATCGCTTGACATGAGGACACTGAGTCATAGAAGGCACGAACGTGCCTCAGGTTAAACAGCCACAAGCGAGGCGTGAGGGGAGCTGGGCTCGGATCCCAGGCTGCCTCCAGAGCCTGTGAACTTCCTCACTACACTAAGCCTGTTTTCTGAGGAAGAACTTGGGTTCAGAGTGGCTGTGATACTTATCTGACCTAGTATTTAGCAACTTCACATTTAAAAATGGGAAGCAAAGCAATGGTTAGACATGAGATTTGAATCCAAGAATTATCATTTCCTCCAGTTTGTTAAATGAATGAGGTTGGGTCAAAGTATTGACTCAATACTATTTAATTCTTTACAATAACTGATTTTTTCAGCCTCTGGTGTGTTTATAGAATTAAAACTTAACTCAAGCAAGATTTAAGAGAATCTATATGTACCTTTTATGTTTTTTTTTAATTGATGAGTATATATTCTGGTTAAAAAAAAAAAACACACCAAAAACTAGATGCTGGGAAAACCCATCACAGTTAATGCCTTGATGTATCATGGCTTATTTGGACCCAAACTTTATTCTGACTCTCAGCTCTTGGTTGGTTGTGTCTCTATTTTTAGGCTTACAGCAGTGAGTAATCCAGTTGAAGCAACAAGGTAAAGTCTTCATAATTCCTTCCCCACATTAAGCTGCAGTTTTCTTTAGAGATGTGAAAATCAGGCAGCAGGAATATGATTAAGAGAATGGTGTTCTGAACCCATCTGAGAGTTCCCTCAGCATGGGATGGAGTCAAATGAACTGAACAGTCCCTGGTTCAGATCCTTCTTGCATCTCCATTATTTCATTCAGTGATTACAAATCTTCAAGCCAGAAAAATCTATCCATATTCAAATAGGCACGCAGAAATACATTCCACTGCGTACTATAAATGAGGGTGATTGTTCAAACAATGTTATCTTATGATTGCTGGGTCCAGGAATCAATCTTTTAAGAAAGAATTTTCTCTGCATAATTTTTAAAACAAATTTCCCCAATATCCATACAGAAAGGAATTCTCCTATGGATAACAAAAGAGGGTGGTATGTGAACACCGGACAAAGCCAAACCTTCCAACCTCAAATAGCAGAACTCAGAGCTCTTTTAATTTTAATTTCCATTTCTATTTCCCCTTCATTGTACTATATCTCTCTCCTGTGAAATGTTTCTATTACAGTAAACAAATCAGGGGTGGTGATGTAGCCGTTCATTTTCTTACAGAATATTTAAACTATGTTTTTTAATTATAATTTTTTTTTTGTTCTTTCTTTATTTTCTTTTTTTATTATTTACTTTGACACATGTAGACAGAGATTAAACTATGTTTTTACTGTAGAATATTAACTTCTGGAGTTTTCTAAAATGTAATCCACAAAAGTTGCTACCTTAACCCAATTATAAAAAAGCAAATAAATCCATAGCCAACTTTCCCTCTCTATTCCTATGCTCCAGTGAGAGACCGGGAGATGAAGTTGCAAGGAAGACTGTGATAACAATGAAACATCGCTGTGGGATCAAAATGTGTGAACACCTGCTTTAGTGCTACATGCATGAATAGTTTATATTCAAACTACAATACTGGTCTTAAGGTCTAGTTATAGGAATACTATGCATTCTCAAGAACTGTTTATATATGTACACAGTATAGAGTTAACCAGATAATCCACGAGAAATGAAATTGATAATCACAGAAAACTAATGGAGGTTATATAACAATAACCACAATCAACTAAAATTGATACTAATGATACACCAATAACAAACCCTCAATCCAGAAATTCATGGAGATTCTGCCTATGTGTGCTCATGTACACAGTAGGAGCTATGCAATGCTTCTAGCTGCGATATGACAGTTAGTCTTCTTGGGAGTCTACAATTTTGTATTCTCAGAATCTGATGACCTGTTGTTAATAATTTTATTCACAAACACCCAATTTTAATAACCCTTAATAACTCACTTAGTGGGTTACTAATAAATACCCCATTTGTGTACATAAAAATGAATTAGCTATACTACCAGGTATTTGGCCTTAATAACAACAACAATCTGGTAATATTTTGAATGAGTTCTCAGTCCATGAGGAGAATGTTTGAGGTCCACCAGGGATGCAGAAGACTCTGCATAATTGATTTAATTACATTAAATCAAAAATCAATTAATATAATTTACCAATTAGTAGATTAAAGGAAAAATTCACATGATCCTTTCAAAAGATACAGGGAAAGCATTTGATAGAATTCAATATACATTAATTTAAAAAATCTTAGCAAGCCAGGGATAGAAGAGAACTTTATTAATCTGATAAAGGCAATTAACAAATACTATATTTGTATTTTATGGTAAAACATTAAAAGCATTTCCTTTGAGATTGAGGGAAAAACAAGATACCCACTGTCATCACTTCAACACTTTTTAGAGGTTCTAACCAGAGCAAAGATAAAGATAAAATACAAAATATGTGATTCAATAAATGATGCTGGGAAAATTGGATATCCACATGTAGAAGAATGAAACTAGACCCCTATCTCTTACCATACAAAAATCAACTCAAAATGGATTAAAGACTTAAACACAAGACCAGAAACTATGAAACTACAGGAGAAAACATAAGGAAAATGCTTCTTGACATTGGGCAAGGACTTTTTGGATAAGACCTCAAAAGCATAGGCAACAAAAATAAAAATAAACAAATGGGATTATATCAAACTAAAAAGCTCTGCATAACAAAGGAAACAACAACAGAGTGAAGGGACAACCTACAGAATTGGAGAGAATATTTATAAACCATACACTTGACAAAAGGTTAATATCCAGAATATATAAGGAGCTCAAACAACTCAATAGCAAAAAACCAAGTAATCCAATTTAAAAATGGGCAAAAGACCTGAATAGACATCTCTCAAAAGAAGATATACAAATGATCAATATGTATATGAAAAAAATGGTCAGCATCACTCATCATCAGGAAAATACAAATCAAAACCACAATAAAATATCACCTCACTTCAGTTAGAATGGTTATTATCAAAAAGACAAAAGATAACAAGTGTTGTTGAGGATATAAAGATATGGGAATTCTTACACACTGTTGAAGGGAATGTAGATTAGCACAGCCACTATGGAAAGCAGTATGGAGGTTCCTCAAAAAAATAAAATAAAATAGAAATGGAACTACCATATGATTTCCAAAGGAAATAAAATCAGTATGTTGAGATACCTACACCCCCATGTTTATTGCACCACTATTCACAATAGCCAAGACATGGAATCAACCTAAGTGTCCAACGATGGATGGAGAAAATGTAGTGTGTGTATGTGTATATAGTGAATATATATATAGTGTATGCGTATATAGTGAACAATGAATACTGTTCATCCATAAAAAAGAATGAAATCCTGTCATTTGTGATAACATGGATGAAACTGGAAGACATTATGTTAAGCGAAATAAGCCAGACACAGAAAGACAAATACTGCATAATCTCACTCATATGTAGAATCTAAAAAAGATGACTTCATAGAAGTAGAGAGTAGAATAGTGGTCACTAGAGGCTAGAGAGGTTAGGAGGTGGGAGAGATAGAAAGAGGTTGGTCAATGAATGCAAAGCTACAGTTAGATAGGTGAAATAAGTTCTGGTGTTCTATTGCACAGTAGGGTGAGTGTAGTTAACAATGTATTGCATATTTTAACATCTAGAAGATTTTGAATGTCCTTGCCACAAAGAAATAATAAGTGTGTGTAGTGATGGGTTCACTAATTACCCTGATTTTATCATTACACAATGTATACAGGTATTGAGACAGCACCTTGTAGCCCATAATTATGTACAATTATTATATGTCAATTTAAAATAGAAACTTTAAAAATATATGATTTAGAAAGAAAATAAAAAATTGGCATTATTCATAGAATGTCTCTATAGAAAATTTGCAGAGATTTACAAATAATATATGAAAAGAATAACTTGCTGAAAAATTGCTCTTCAGAAATAAACTAAGGTATATTTGCTATGAATCTATATTTACATATATTTTTAAATATTTTAAATATATATTTTGTTAGAACAAACTTCAATCTATTTTTATTAATTTATTTTTAATTGACAAATAATAATTGAGTATATTTATGGGGAACAATGTGATTCTTTGATCTATGCATACATTGTGGAAAGATTCAATCAAACTAACATATCTATCACCTCGCCAACATCATTTATTTGTGGTGAGAACATTAAAAATCTATTCTTTTAACAATTTTAAAATATACATTATTATTAACTGTAGTCACCATGCAGTGCAATATATCACTATAACTTATTCCTCCTGTCTATCTGAAACTTTGTACCCTTTGATCAGCATCTCCCCTTTCCTCACCCCTCCCACACCCTCACCCCAGCCTTAGGTAACCATCTTTCCACTCTCTGTCAAACAACCTATTTCTTAAACTAAATTTAAAAAATCATTAATTTGATCTTTCAATAAGGTCTTTCTTTTTTGGCCAGGGAAAAAAAAGGCAATTACTCTATTCTATTCTATTTATTATCCTATTTAAATCATTCTACTAAGTGAAGTATCTCAAGAATGGAAAAACAAGCACCACATGTACTCACCAGCAAATTGGTATTAACGGATCAACACCTAAGTGGACATATAGGAATAACATTTGTTGGGTGTCGGGTGGGTGGGAGGGGGGAGGAGGGGATGGGTATATACAAACATAATGAGTGAGATGTGCAACGTTTGGGGGATGGTCATGCTTGAGGCTTGGCCTCGAGGGGGGAGGGGGGCATGGGCAATATACATAACCGTAATATTTGTACCCCCATAATATGCTGAAATAAAAATAAATAAAATATAAAATAAATAAATAAATAAATAAAGTTGAGATGAATATAAACAATAGTAAGAATTAAAAATAAACTGAGGCACATTTGACTGTAAGTTTCTCAAGGACAGAGATAACGTCTCAGGTAGGTTCCCTCTAAGAAATACCCAATAAGAGAAAATGGATTGCATTCACAGCAGAGAGAAAGAGAGAGAGAGAAAAAATATTAATACAAGGGGAAAATAAACATTAAATTCTAAGGGACAGTAAATGTAGGAATTTGACCACAATTATTTTTTAAAAGGAAAATAAAACAAAACAAAACAAAAACAAAAATTCAAGAAGAGTCTAGTCTAATACGTCAATATCCTCGGTGGCAGATGGCAGATGTGAAGATCCCTTGTGGCCCTGTGGGTTCATTTTCTACAGTGTCTAAGACTCTGGGACACTTGGTGAGTGGTAAATATTTCAAGCCTTCAGCTGCCTCATTGGCCGGGATCTGTTTTCTACTTAGTTCCTTTCCACTTCCCTTGCTGTTCCCAGTAGCTTTCTAGGTGTCAGTTTGCATTCCTATGCTTTCATGACTGGGTCAAAAAAAAAATCAAGCTTCTAAGCCTAATTAAACACTGAGCTAACACATTTTTGTCAGTCATTTTCATTTTGACATTTATGTTTACTGCATCTAGTCTGACCTCTCCAATCCTACAATACAAAATTTACAAAAGAAATTATAATGATTTTATATAATATTTGCACCTAAGGACATCATTTAATATCAATAGTAGATTTTTATAGCTAAAAGCAAATGAGACTTAGCTCCAGGGGAAGATCGTGAGAGACTAGCAGGTATCTTTTCTTTCTTTTCTTTTTTTTTTTTTCCTGAGAGAGGCTGTGAAACAACAGAACAGTCTGTGCTACATACATAATTAAAACAGATGTTCTCAATCTTAATTTTCATAGCTAATTTTGACAGCCAAAGAAATGTGCTTGTCTTTTGTAGAGTCACATATTTTTTCTCTGATGTGCCCTATTTTTCTCCAATGTGACTGCTCGGAAGGAAAGGGCTGGGGCGACGGTGAGGAACGACACAGTACCTAGAACTCTGTCAAATTGCGGGCAGGTCACTGAATAAAAGCAGCTATAAAAGAAATTGACCATAATATAATATTAGAGTCTACAAAGTGTAAACATTTTTATGCATCCTGAACTTTGCAGATGACAATTTTCGTTGGCTTTGTGGGGTCTTCCATGAAGAAGCCACACTGACTATATTAAACATCATAAAGAAACTGCTTACAAGTACCTTTCCTTAGTCCCCTCAGCTTTTGAGAGCATAGCCCTCTTTATTTTTCTAACAGAATAACATATAGTATATAGAAATATGCTACATTTTGATGACATAGGCCAGGGGACTTATCTGCAAGGGCAGAATCTGATATGCTTACTCTGTGTATGTGTCTGAAAACAGCAAACACACGCAGGTGCGATGAAGGCTTTCCTTCTCAAAGCACCTTCTTCTTTGTGCTCCTCACACTTTGGCTCCTCACTGTCGGGGGCACTTCAGATGGAAAAATAAATGACCCTCCCTTTCTGTGAGTGCTTCCAGCAGCTTGGAAACCACAAACCTTAGAAACCAGAAAGAGGGGAAGGAACTATCTTCCTATCCTCTGCGGCAGAGTATGTCATTTTCACACCACGACAAAGCACTCTCCGGTGGGATCTAAGTTCTCTTCATAGACATCTGCCCAACGCCAGGTCCATGAAAGGCCCACTAGGCCACAGTCCCAGGCGAGGTGTGCTGTCATGCGGCCCTGAACCCAGGTTGGACAGCGTCCTCTGAGGAAGGGAGGCAGGTGCTGGAGTGTCGCTGCAGGCAGTGCTCCCGCTTTCTGCTGCCTGAGCACCCCCCAGCCCTTTGGAGACTTGACGACAACACCTGCTCCAGCCTCGCCTTGGTCTCTTCTTCTTTGTCAAGGGGACTCCAATTCTGCAGCACAGATTGGGTGATACCTTTAGGGAGCTCCAAATCTCTCAGCATCCACAGTCACTCGGGTTCCTTCCCAATTTCTCACAACCCTCTGACACGTGTTGCAAATCCAGTCCATTCGAGCCCACTCTGCGTGATGGCCTCACTGCTCTCAGCAAAGCCCTGCGTGGTCTGATGCCACTCCAAGCACCACTACTGTCTCCTCTGCCTTGGGAAGATGCCCTGTATGGCCCTGGCCCAGGGAGCAATGCTCTGGAACCCACCAATTACCCATAAGGCCTTGGCCATGTGCCAAGTGGGGGCCATCAAGGACAGTGGGGGTGAGGCAAGAGGACTGAGCAGGTTGGCCTGGGCTGTGGCTTGTGGAATCCACCCCACATTAGTTCCAGCCCCCTGAGAGTGAATGCAGAAATAGGAACCACAAAGTTTAAGGTGCAGATAAAGTTCATTCTGATGTTAATGAAGGACTGCTTGGGAGGCGCCTCACCTGGATAAGGCGGTTGGGGGTGCAGGGAGAAGAGGCTGCCATCTCTCATCTGGGAGATGGAAATATCTTGGTTCAAGGGAAGTTTTGTGGGGTACCAGGAGATGAATCTGTTCCCAAAAAGAGGAAGCAGGGAACCAGAGGCAAGCCAAATGGACTGGAACACAGGGGAAGGGAGAGGGAGGAAGGGTGCCCATGTCTGCAGAGAAATGTTGAACAAAGGAGATCCGAGCAGAAATTCAGAGACAGAGCATGTTCAGTGCAGACTAACCAGGAAGGCTGCGGGCCAGCTGGGTCCTCAGCTAACCTTGGCACGTCTACAACCCTTCACACCCAGAGCTTGAGGCCGCACATGCAGCCCACGAGCTGGTCGCTAAAGTACCAGCTGGCTTGGCAGTCATTGAATAGGCGACAGGGTGGATCTGAATCTCCCTGATACCTTTTCCACCAGACACTGTGCTGGGTGCTTTACATACATTTTCTCCAATCCTCACAAGCTTTCGAACAATGGGCAGACCAAAATTAACTCTGCATATCTCTGATCTCAGCATAAAAGTCACTTTCTCAGAGAGGACTTCTCTGAGCCTATCCTCTAAATTAACTTCCTCCGTTGTACTCTACATCATTTTCTACTTTATCTGCTGTCACTCCATATAGCTTATAACTTGATATTTCGTGACTTATATTCAGGATATTCATAATGACTTGTTAGCATACATTGTGTCTATTTTGTTCTCCAACTGTGTCCTTACAGTTTCTGGGAAACAAGCTCTCAAAAAATATTCTTGCACCCTTGCATGCATGGAGGAGAATGCACTGCAACCACCAGGGCCTTGCAAGTGAGCATAGAGGACCTTGTGGGCTAAAAGTTTCACTCTGTGTAAGTAACTGTGACCATTGCACAGACTAATGTGTCTAAAAACCAAATGACATTCATAACCACATAAAGAAGACAGCCTAAATAAAATTTAATATTGACTACATTTTTATTAAAATCTGGCAATCATATAATAGAGGTGAGTTGTATATTTTACTTCTTTGCTAGGTTTCCAAGAAAACAACAGGCAGAAATATGTACATGTCAAAGTCCATCTATTTTGTACTCTTTTCCAGAACTTCCATAAAGGAAAATTGTTAGGGAAATTTTAGTAGATCCATGAGAAAAATAAGTCTTCCCTTAGAGCAAATATGTCTAACTAATATACAGGTTTCTTAACTATTAGATATCTCAGAGACTCTGGAACTCATTATAATTTTCCTGTGTGTGTGTGTGTGTGTGTGTGTGTAAGGTGCGTGTGTGTGGCTGGGGGCCAGTTGGCATATTGATGCTAAGCATATTTGGCTTTGGTTCTGGAGGAACCAGTGGACCCTGCCTCCTATCTAGAGAGCTTGACAACCTGCTCCTGCATTCCAGATAAATCAGAATCAAGGAGCAGGTTGCCAGTTCTGCAGTACGTTAAGTCCTACCCTCCTAACCCTAGTTGGACAAACATTGGACAAAACAAATTACATAAAGCTGAGGAGATATAAACAAGAGCTTATAAAGATGATTCCAATAAATCACTCTACTTGTCAAATTCACTCTGCCTAGTACAAACTTCAATTTTTTGCCCAAGACTGTCTCACGTGAATTGATGACTCCACAGACCACTAGACCAGTGTATGCTTGAATTATGATAATGGGAAAGGGCTTGTGCATTGACCAGGTGAAAATATCGGCAGCATGAAGGGGCCCACATTATACTTTGCATCCAGATTTACCATTAATAGTTCTAAAGAAGGTATTTTTATTCTCATTTTAGGAGGAGGAAACTAAACACCAGAGATGTCAAATAATGTTCTCAAAGTCACACAGTATGTCATGGGGTCCGGATTTAAACCCAGGTCTTCTAGCTGCAAATCTGAACTCTACTCACCAATTATCTTTGTTGGATGTATGGAGAGACTTTTTTTCAAGTCCTATGCCACCCAGCCCCTTCTGCTCCTTGTCATAGTTCCTTGTGACCACACTACCCTGTCTGCTTCTTATCATAGCTTCTTGTGACCACACTACCCTATGGTCACATTGTGGCTCACCGGGCCTTCCTTTTTTTTACTGGCCTAGCTATCCTGTAAGCTGATCCTCCAGTCCTTTTCAGGGAGTTCATCTTAATTCTCCCTCGGCATTGGGCAGAGGTGGGACCAAGCCCGCATTGTGGCACTTGCCAAAGCTATCCTTTGTCATCAGAATCTCAGCTTTCTCACTTCATAAGATTTCCCTTCACCCAGACTCATGACTCAACTTCTCTTTGCTGCTGAGGCTTGGCTGGGAGCCTTCAGCTTAGGACTGAGGGCACCCATTCATTGCTGCATTTTGTCACTATTCTCCCCCAACACTGCCCCACCCACCTCCTCAACCTCACTGCGTATGGAGAGGGAAAGTGGCTGATCACGATTCGACCTGACTCTCAGTGCAAGGTGTTCTGTGAGTTCCCTGCAAAGATCTGTTGTTCATCTACATCTTTCCAAATGGTTACTCCCATACTCAAAGGTTCCTCCAAGCTACGGAAGAAGATGACAGTGCTATGAGGTGGGAGCACGCTAGATGTGCTACACAGCAGCAAATCTGTAGGTGGAAAGGTGAGGATGAGAAATGAACAGGAGCTCAGGCACCTCCCCTTCCGTGTTTCCTGCCCTCATTGGCAGCATTCACAACCCCCTCCTTGAAACCCTTTCTTGGTGCCCCAGGTTTTCTCAGCTTGGAGTGTGCATTAGAATCAGCTGGGTGCTTTTCTCAAAATTTACATTCTTGAGCTCTACCCATGATCTAATGAATCAGAATCTCTCAGCCACAGCCTGAGTACATATAGTTTAAACAAGATTCCCTGGTGAAACTTCCACACCCTGCAGTCAAAGAATCGGTGTCCTATAAGGTTAAGGCCAAGCTCTTTAGCACCATCCACTTGAAGATGTAGTGGTCTATGCACCTGAAAGTGCTGCTGCCCGGGTGTGGTCACCCAGCTTCTGGAAGAGCTACTCAGAAAGGCAGCAGGGCTAGCAAGTTCTAGGACATTACTACTTTGATGAAGGAAGTATAGTTACTAGTTATAGAGCACTGTTTTGTAATCATTGCCATTTATTTTGTTAAATTATTTGGATAGGTATGTGTGTTGTTTACTAATACAATGATTTGCAATTATGAAGTTTTGCACTCAGTTTGAATACACATTTTTTTTTAGGATCTGGAAAGCTGGAGGGAGTGGAGAAGTAGAACCAATCTTAAATGTGCATGAGTGGTTAAATGGAGACCTACCTCTGTGATTACAAGTGTATCTGCAGTGCCAAGTGAATAAAATAAAGGCAAACTTTCAGGTATAAAGAAACATTTCTGTAGAATCTGTGGTTAAAATATGCCCTTCCAAAAAAGATATGGCCAAAAATAAATAAATAAATATTTCATGACCAAAAGGAAATTATGTCAAGCTTAAATTGATTTATGCTGTATATAATTAGCATGTTAATAAGAAACAAAAATTCAATGCACCATTTGAATATAAAATTCAGTTAATGATGTTCTCATTGACTGATGTAGTAATAAGATTGCAGAGGTACATGGCAGGAACCCCATGCCCAGCTTGGCTCTGTGGGGAGCTGGCTGTATAACCTTGGAAAAGTCATTTAATCTGCCTGTGTCAGAATATTTTTTATTTACAGAATGAGAGAGTTAAGCTAGCTGATCTCTAAGGCATCTTGTACTTTCAAAATTTTGCAACTATGAAATACACACTTTTAAGGGACAGGAAAGGATCATAAATGTTACAGTTGGTGCAATACTTTGGACAACTTTGACTAATTGAACTGGAAGTTTTAAATAAAACTGATGTTTGGTTTTTAACTTTCTCCTTAATTTTTGTTTATAAAACTTCAATTAAAATAGTAAAATGTAATAATAATCTTTCATGAAAACTTGCAAAAATAGTATTACTTTGGTGCAAAAGTAATTGTGGTTTCAGCATTGTTGAAATTCGCCATTTGATGTTGGGATACATTCTTAAATAAATGTGGTTATGTTATACAACATTTTAAGGTGCATTTCTCGCTTTATGTTTTTTTGCTAATGACTTATTACTTGCTGTTTATTTTATATTTATTTTAGACTATGGAAATGATGTTAGACAAAAAGCAAATTCAAGCGATTTTCTTATTTGAGTTCAAAATGGGTCGTAAAGCAGCGGAGAGAACTCACGACATCAACAACACATTTGGCCCAGGAACTGCTAATGAACATACATGCATTGGTGGTTCAAGAAGTTTTGCAAAGGAGGTGAGAGACTTGAAGATGAGGAGCACAGTGGCTGGCCATCAGAAGTTGACAATGATGAATTGAGAGCAATCATTGAAGCAGATCCTCTTACAACTACATGAGAAGTTGCCAGAAGAACTCAACATTGACCGTTCTACAGTTGTTCATCATTTGAAGCAAATTGGAAAGGTGAAAAAGCTTGATAAGTTGGTGCCTCATGAGCTGACCAAAAATCAAAAAAATCGTCATTTTGAAGTGTCATCTTATCTTCTTGTACACAACAACAATGAACTATTTCTCGATCAGATTGTGAAGTGCCATGAAAAGTAGATTTTATATGACAACCGGCAACAACCACCTCAGTACTTGGACTGAGAAGAAGCTCTAAAGCACTTCCCAAAGCCAAACTTGCACCAAAAAAAGGTCATGGTCACTATTTGGTGGTCTGCTGCCAGTCTAATCCACTACAGCTTTCTGAATCCTGGCAAAACCATTACATCTGAGAAATATGCTCAGCAAATTGATGAGCTGCACCAAAAACTGCAACCCCTGCAGCTGGCACTGGTCAACAGAAAGAGCCCAATTCTCCACGACAACGCCCAACTGCACGTGGCACAACCAACACTTCAAAAGTTGAACAAATTGGCTATGAAGTTTTGCTTCCTCCACCATATTCACCTGACCTCTCACCAACCGATACCACTTCTTCAAGCATCTCCACAACCTTTTTGTAGGGAAAACACTTCCACAACCAGGAGGATGCAGAAAATGTTTTCCAAGCGTTTGTGGAATCCTGAAACACAGAGTTTTATGCTACAGGAATAAACAAACTTATTTCTCCTTGGCAAAAATGTGTTGATTGTAATGGTTGCTATTTTGATTAATAAAGATGTGTTTGAGCCTAGTTATAATGATTTAAAATTCATGGTCCAAAACCACAATTACTTTTGCACCAACCTAAATAGATACATGAGGAAGAGGTCAGGATATAATGAGAAAAGCATTTTAATGCAGCGAATATAGTTTTCAATCCTTGGTTTATTTCTTTAAAAAACTATATTAATATTTTATATATAAAAACACCTAAATGGGGTCTCTGTCTTTTGTTGTAAAGCACCTGCCACATGGAATCCAGAAACAAGCCTATTGTCCTAATAGATTTATTTCCATTGTCTAAAACTTGGATATATTTCAACCCTATTTAGTTGTATTTGATCAAATATTTTCTATAGGAGAGTTTTCTCTGTCTTTCCTCTCCTTGAAAAACTCAAAACAATAAGTATCTTAACACTTTTTCTCAAAAGTGACTATTGTCATTATCAGTTGCTTCTTGGTGGTAATCTGGATACCTCTGGAATTGTACTATACCTTTAGAAAACTCTTGAACATTAATATACTGTGTAATTTATCAGTGATGTAAAACCAGTAATAAGGCTACAAAGTCTTTTTATGTCTGGTGTGTTAATGATTCTTTGTAGCAATTTACACATTTAGACTACAGTAGTCCCCACCCCCCTTAGCCATGGGGGATATATCCCAACACCCCTAGTGTATGCCTGAAACCATGGATAGTATTGAACCCTATATATACTGTGTTCTTTTCTATACATTCATACGTACGATAAAGTTTAATTTATAAATTAAGCACAGTAAGAGATTAAAAACAAAAACAATAAAATAGAACAATTATAACAATATACTGTAATAAAAGTTATGTGAATGTCGTCTCTCTGTTTCTCAAATATCTTATTGTATTGTACCACGGGTACTTGAAACCTTGGAAAATGAAACTGTGGATAAGGCACTGGCTGGGAGCACTACTGTACCGATTTGTCATGAGACATTCATTCATTCATGTTAAGCATAAACATTTCTCATATTCCAGGCATGGATTTGGCAAAAATTTTCCAGGTAAATAAATCTGGAAGTAATTGTTTTAGAATCAATTTCAAGATTCATAGGAACCACTAAACTGAAAAAAGATAAAAAAGGAATCCTATCCTAAAATAATTCATAGACTTTTGGAAAATGTGAGAGGGGTTAGAAGATGAATCCTTCATTGAGGGATGTTGATATTGAGTCTCAGACTGTAGTTATGTGGAATTCAGGTCTCCTGTGGGCCAGGGTAATGTTTTCTTCTGATTGTTGATTTGGAACATGCTATTTCTGAGCTAGGAAAATCATTCTTAGAAAACAGTGAGCCACTGGAATCCAATAAATTTCAAACAACACAGATGCCTGTACATAAAGGAATAGAATGTCCTCCAATAGTGACCATATGCTATTTTGTTTAGGACCAGGGAAAAGAAAATCCATCCAATGCTTCTATCCTGATTGGGGTGTATTTTTCTTTTTTCTTGTTTTGTATTTTTAACAATTGCTTTGGGTCAAGGCCAAATGAATAATTTTCCCAATGGAATTGTTTCCATTGTCTAAAACTTGGATGTATTTTGATGCTATTTAATTGTGCTTGGTCAAGTACTTTTACAGGAAAATTTTCTCTCTGTTGAACCCCCCCACCCTTGGAAAACTTGAAACAATAACCATCTTAATACCCTCTCCAAAACCTGCAGAATTTCCTAATTCAAGCCCTTAGTCACCATCCTTATTTTGAAAACCATCATTCTCAACTGACTGATTGTGCCAAATAAATTTTTATTCTCAGGCTTCTTAGTTTGAGCTAATTAAATTTTGTGGGAAAGAAAGATTCCATTCCAAGATTGAAAGAAAGACTATATATTTTGTAAACAAGCATTAAAACATGATTTTAAAAATACCTTTCTTTTTTCCAATATTCTGCCTTAATTGTTTCTCCTGCATTTTGGTTATGTTTTCACAATAAATTCTAAAATAGTCAAACTTTGACCATTTCCATTAATTTAGGTGTTCAAATTTACTTTGACATTTTATTATTTCTTTGTCTCTCTCATTCTCTCTGTGTACATTTAATGCATATAAACATATATTATATATCTGCAACATTAAGCTTTTGAATCAAGGAGGTGAAGCAATTATGGTTCATTATATGTAATTTCAAAAACTAATATGAAATAGTGGGAAAAGTCATAAAAAAGACTTATAGTTATGTGTATTCTACACTGAAGACTATGAGAAAGTATGAGATGAACTGTAACTCTTTCACACCTCATACATCATTCCCCTGCGCCCACATGCTCAGTGACAGTTTGGTTCCAATCCAGTGTCAGATACATGAGTCATGACTTGGAGCAGATCTGGGGATACCCCAGTTTATCCTTATCATCCATCCACCCACCCATCCATCCAACCAGCCAGTCAGCTTGCCAGGCAGCATTACTAAGGGTCTATTAGGCATTAGATACTGTGCTAGCACTAAGGGAACACAACACTGTGAAGCAAGTTCTTGTATGCAAGACCTGAGGAAACATAAAAGTTTCAAAACTACCCAAGAATTTCAAGCATAATTTGTGGAGTCTCTGGGGAAAGCAGATCACAATGGACCTAGTTGCATAATGGACTTAAACGTCTCCATTCTACCATTCACTCAATGTGCTCCTTCCTTCACCCAAATAATGACTTTCATCAGGAAATGTTTAGGGCACGTACAGAGAAAAGTAGACATGACTTTAATCTTCCACAAGCTTTCCTGGGACAGTATCAGATGACTACATATACATTGAAAACTGCTTCTGCCCCGCTCTCCACCTCAAAGACAACAACAAAAAAAGGGAAATGTTTTCTTATCACCAAAGACCATCATTACCCAGGAGAACTCACATGTTTGCTCATTCCAGACACATTTTGCACAAATACTAGCCCCCAGGAAATTTCTGTTCAGAAAGGCTGGGTTTCCCTAAGAATGAGAGTGTTGAAGTCATCAAAGTGATTAAAGGCAGTAACATTAAAAAGATGTCTTTTCCTCTCTGTAGCACTTTATAGCAGTCATTTCAAAGTACTGAAATCAAGGGATCCTAACTGAGGCAGCACAGAATGTAGTTAAGTCTCTTGGCTCTGCAGCCAGACTATGAGGTTCAATTCTATTCATTCTACTGTTATTTGCATGACATCATGGATAAGTCGCTTAATTTCTTTGCACTTCAGTTTCTTCATCTGTAAAAAGGGAATCATAAGAATAATAGTACCCAAATCTCATAAAGTTGTTGTAAGAAAAATAAATTGGATAGTTCATAAAAAGTTATTATACAGTCTGACTTGAATGCTAGACCTTATTACTATTTTTATCTTGGAGAGGCATGCTTGTGAAGTGAGGGATTTGGAGTTTGATTTGTTATATTTGGTATGCTGTAAATTGCCATGAATAAATATTACTAATCCCATCCCACTAGTGAAATGACTCAAGCAAATGGAGACCAACTGACTAATTTGAGTCTCTCTACTAAATTAAGATGGAATTAAAACTCAACAAACCATCTCCAAGCTTTCTTACTTGGGCTTATCTCAAGAAGACATTCATTACAAGTCTCAGCACTTATTAACAAGGATGTATCTATGGACTCTTCTACTGAGTTCAAAATGCTTCACGTGAACCCTATTGTTCCCTGGATTACTAATCAATTTACCAAGTACTTATAAGATGTATGGGATTGTTACTTGGCCTTGAAGTGTTTCCCCAACTTTGCAGATAGAAAAACAAAGAAAACAAGGGCTTCATTGTCACTTCCAAAACCAGAGGAGAGGGTTGATGTTATAAAGAAGCGTTAGTTCAAGGCTCGGACCGGCCTGCAGAGCTGCAGCCTCCCTTAGTACCCTTCTTGTCGATATCATGTCGATATCAGTTCCTGCTTGGATTTACTTTGGGCAACATGGTTGGAATGTATCTGGCTCAGAACTATGACATACCAAACCTGGCTGAAAAACATGAAGAAATATAAAAGGACTTGGATGCCAAGAAGAAACCCCCTAGTTCATGAGTCCACCTCCTGCACTGCCTTCTGGATACACTGAGTCTCCTGCTCTTGAGGGCCTCCTTTACCTTCTGAACCAAAAGCCTTTGTTTTCATCTCCAGCCTCGTGATTTTCTTCTTTACTACACCCAGTGTTACCGTAGAGCAAAACTGAGGTCCCAGGTTAAGGACCCACCCTTACATTCAACATCCTTACCTCTCCCCATATCCTCCTTCCAGCTGCATGGGACATTCTAGGACTAGAATTATGGTGCTTGATTAGTAAACATGATCTTTAATGAGTAGTCTCTTCCTTATTCTTTGAGATTTCTATTCTACTGCCTTTTGTCAGAAGAAAAAATGATGAGATTTATATAGTTGATCAGGTACAAATAATACTGATTTCACAGTTTAGCCATTATAATGGGTGCTTGTTAAACATTTGGTACTAAATTACGTTGTTCCAAAGTAATTAAAATTAATATTTAGAAGCCAGTTTCTGGTGAGTTATCCATTTATTTTATACTGTTGTTAGGCAGCTCCAAAGTTACTAATTTAACCAATAAATCAATTTGCTATTCATTAACTGAGAAACTATATTCTGAGAATCCTGTCAGGACCTGGGGAATTTAAATATATGCAAAATAATAGTCTTTTTCCCAGTAGCAGTCTATTGAGTATGCATGTTTTTCTTTAATGATGTATTGATCTAACTCTTTTCCCTCAAAAGAATTATACTTGGGATTACAGGTACACTTGATGTTATATGATGGATAAGTGAGAAGTTGTCTATAAAGAAAATTTTATGCCTTTTCACATTAAAAAATGTATTTACATTATAAGTTTATAGTGATTCTCACAAGAAAAGTATAGCACAAATGTATAATGAAATCAGCATCTCAAGAAGGAAAATTTCTAGCCAGGTACAGTGGTACACTTCTATAGTCCCAGCTACTTGGGAGACTGAGGCAGGAGGATGGCTTGTGCCTAGTCATTTGAGGCTCTTGGCAACAATAAAAAAAAGAATTTCTGCTTCTCCCCACAATTAATGCTTGCTTTTTTTCCTGCAGTCAGAAATTACACATTTGAAAAATTACAAGGTTAATCAGCCCATATTTTTTAAAAATTAATTTAATATAAAAAATTTGAATAGCTAACTTTTCCCATGGATTAAGATACAAAATGATTTTGTATAAAGGGCCTCTTCCACCCTTGTTCTCTGGCTCCTAGTTCCTCTTATGTGGTCACTGTTACCACTTTCCTGTGTATTTTTGAGAAGGAGTCTGTGCCTAAACAAACACATGTATGTGTGGGTTTTTTGTTTTTAACACAAACGGTAAGAAACTATACACAGAGATATGCCCCTTTCCTTTTTTTTTTTTTTTTTTTTTTATGGAGATCATTCCATATCAGTATGTAAGGAACAAGGAACCTCGTTCCATTTTTGGCTGCATAAGATTGTATTGAATAGATAGATATACCATAATTTATTTAATCTGCTACTCATGAATGTTTAGGTTGTTCTTTTGCTATTGCAGTGATAACCTTGAACCCAATATTATTATACATATCTATGCAGGATGTAGCTATAAGATAAGGTCTGAAAAGTATAATTTGCACTAACTATATATAGCTCAATACCCATTTTATTAGATGTTTTGTTTCAGACGGCTTTGTTGGGCAGCTTCACCGATAATACCATTTCTGAAGACATGGCGTGTTCAGAATCAACAAACTGGAAGAACTAGAGCACCTTTCTGTAGACAGTGGTGACACTGATTCTTTTCTAAATGTGATAAAGTGATTCTGCATCTCTTTGAACACATGCATCTCTCATACATGGAGATACATTTTATCCCTGTCAAAGCTGTCATTGTGGGTGAGATAGATTAGGATCAAATGATGGTTTGACTTTTCCCTAGCAGTGTGACCATGGGCAAGCAACTTTTTCTTTCTGAAACTCTTGCATTATCTGTAAGACGTGGACATAACACCTACCTCATAGGGTTTTCATAGAAATAACTGAGATAATGGATGTGATGTGTTACACGATGCTTTACAAATTATCCAATAAATAGTAGATATTGGCTCAAAAAAAAGAAGTGTTAGTTCTTCCCACTGCATTCCGATAGCCCAGGGTTTTTTTTCCCTTAGACCATACACTATCCCACTGCATTTATATTTAGCAAAAAAATTTAAAGATCCATACCTATTTACCTCATCTGTTTTCCTTTATCTCCTCCTGGTTATATAGCAGATTCATATAGTTCTTAGAATCAAAGCAAACATGAACTTTATTACAAAGCAGGGCTAGAATTTATTCATAAAATAGCATGATGATAAATCCCACTTAGCTTTTGAAACTATAAGTTGCAGCACAGGGTATGAAGATAGCGTACACTTTGTAAGAGTTATATTTTTTTTATTAAAAAGAATGATTGTGTTTTGAATTCTTAGAGGGAATAACCTTTATTAATTCCACTAGCACAAGGAAAATTTAATTACCTTCTAAGTCTTAGTGTTAAGAGATTTTAAAGCAAAATTTTCTTTTCAAGCCTATTGTGTTCATTGTATACTAGGATATATGTCATTTACTTCTATAATTGTGAAAAGTCATCTTTTTCCCTTCTCATTGCACTGAGAAAGAATATAGTTCTATAAATATAAAATAGATTGATCAATTCTAACAGAAATGGTTGTAAGTTCATAGGTAGTTTAAATTTTCCTTATCTCTTTTTAAAAGGTAAGCTTTTGGAGAACCTCTTTTTTATTAAATACCTTTTAACAAATACAGTATATCAAAACAATCTACAACACCGCCTTCAGTTTTAAAAGCTACAACATCTACCCGTATCCATTAAGCATGTTTACTTCTTTGGCTCACTTCCAGGCTAAGGACTTGGACACTCGTATGATGGCAAGAGCTAAAATACTGCAAAAGTCAGATGTTTTATTTTGATAATCATTCCCAAATACATGCTTCATCAATCTAGACCAAACAGAATTCTCAGCCCACAAAACCTGCAAAGGAGGCAATATGTCTTCTGTGAAACATTCTACAAAGAATATAGCTTCCCATAAGGATATTCATCAATATTTGGAAAATATTATTTATTGTTTTTTAAAAAAAACCACCTCAACAGTAGTACACAAGAAACAGTTGGCCTTCTGATTGATTTCTAGCTAACTGGGCAGGCAAAAGGATTCCAGCTTTAGGTCTCTGTTCAGATACTTGCTAAGTGTAACAAGGCATCTTTTTTAACCCTTTTGGACCTTAATTCCCTGCTTTGTGAAATCATATTTGACATGACATCTAAGTTCCCTTTCAAATATATAATTGTGTGTATCTTGCTCTGTGATAATGATATTTAAGGGCACCATGGAGTTCACAAAGCCCTGTCACATCAACAGTCTCATTTGAGCTTCATCACTGATTTTCAGAGTTAAATGGGGCAATTATTTCTACTTATTTTTCACAACAAATATGTTACATTTGCTATCTAGCAGGATTCACTAGAGACAACAGGATCTATTTAAAAAAATCCAGAAAGATTTAGTTTCCAGTAGTCTGAACAAGCATTCCATGAAAAATTTCTTCCTATTCTATGGTTCCTCATCATATAAACCCTTCGAAGCCTTACTTAAAAGAAAAAAAAAATTAAATAAAGACTGTCATGCTATGTGCTTCCGATGATGCAGTCCCCAATTGAGACAAATCATATGTTGATTTTAGCTTGAAAGTAACATTTAATTTGCCACTCAAAAAATATGTTTTGAGGCAGAAGGAGAAATCCTGGAGCTATTTGAAATTTCCAAGACCACTGGGGCTTAGGTAAAATTGGGTTTTTATTTTTGAAGCTCATCTTTTAAAAATATTTTTATATAAATTGGAAATGAACAAAAGTAGTTTACAAAGAGGAGAAAAAAATGACACCTTCATTACCAAAAAGAAATATACTAAATCCTGAGTGGAATTCCAAGTATCTCTGATGTGTTATAGCTCTTTCACTTCAGGGAGACCCAAAAACAATTCCTCAAAAATGTGTCTAACACTTTAAAGTTAATGAAGTACAACAACAGATGTGATTTTATTTCATTTTTGCAGCAATTCTCTGAGGTAGGTAAGATCTGGAAAGTCTGTCCTAATTAAGTTCCCAATTATTGCTCCATCTCAGAGGTCAAGGCATTTCCTGATAAGTGAAATCCACAAGTTATCCAAAAGACTCATTTTAGCCATTACATCTGACCTCTTCCTGACTGCTTTCCTCATCAAGACCATCATGAGAGGCAAGAAACAGAAACACCATTTGAGATTTTCTCCCTCTCCTTCTCTGTCCCCCCTTTCTTTCTCCCTCCCTGCCCATTACCCACACCCCTTCTGGAAGTGCAAAGAAGCAGGGAAACAGCCATAGGATGGGGCAACTGAAAGGAAGGAGGAGAAACAAGATGCCTCAATAATCTAACCGGGTAACTAACCAGTGGGCTGTACAATCCCATGTATAATTAAGTCTATATTTGAAACAGAGCATATTATAAAAACTTGATAACATTTTATCAGTCTGACTTGCCAGTCATAATGGTAGTTTTCATGGCTACTTTCATCCATAATTAAGCCTCTGAAACAATGCAAAGTACAATAAACTATGCTTTTGTCTTGATATAGATATAGGTAGGCTATTCTTTTGACTGACGTTTAATAATTCACACATAGCCTAAGAAAAAATTCTTAAGCAGAATACTTGACTGACCAGAATAAGCTCTCTCCCTGCCCAAGCAAAAAAAAATAAAAAGCAGTTTAATGTATAATCTAGCACCAGGGTAGTATTACATCTTATATTATGGTCTTTTGGGATATGTGCCTTTTCACTATTAAAAGTGCCAAAGGCTCTCATAGTGCTAAGTCATTTTCTTTAAAGCTTTCCTTTTCCAATTTGAAATATTGCCTTCAAATATGTTTAGAAGTTGAAATAATTTTAATTTCCCCTCCAAAAATGAGGAAAATCACATGCTTTCTATCAGCTCATTAACCCTCTGACCTTTGCAAAAACATGAACTATTGAATATATATCTAATGAAAGGTAATTTCCATGTTTTAGTTAGAATCTAGCAATTTTGTCGTGGGTATAATTTGAATAGAATTGAAATAATCCCTAAGCATGACAATAAGTCAATTAAGAAGAGAGGAAGTATTCATAACGCCAACTGTTAGTAGACACAATTTTGAAATCTCAATTTATAATATCTTGCAAATTCACAGCTATAGCTCTCAAAATCAAATTAACCTTTTCTACCTCAAAGGATTTTAAGGGACTTCAATATGAGTGCCCAAAGTTATGTGACACTAGATACCACCTTAAACTCTGATTTGACATTATTTCTTTAATCAATATAAATGCAAGATGACATTCATCTTTCACCTCAATCTTTGAGCAAGCTTTAATCAAACCTCTCATTCACACTCTGTTCAGAGATTTCTCTAGCCACACAATTTGTATGAGTGTCTGCAGCAGCAACTGAGAAAGCAGGCTGTGCTAAACAAGCTCTTACACATTTTAAAACAAACAGATCAATCAGAAGTTTATAAATATGATGGCTTTTCACTTAAATAGAAAGCCAAATATGAAAGAGCCAGAGGCTTTCACTACTTTTCTACTTTAAACTTTCTAATAATTCCTAAGGCCACTTTTTATTTCAATGGAGAAATAAAGTTATCAGGCTATAATGATTCAGAATAAAATTCAAACATAATCATATGAATCTTATGTATGTATCAGCTTTAGCTGAGATCATAGAGTAGCAAAAAGGAAAAAATTAAGACACTAGTACTACTTCATCCTTAAACATCAACAAAAAAACTAAACAGATGTAAAGCTACTACAATGTTTCCCTTTCTCAGGAGTTATATTTTTCATTAAAACTACCATAAAAGGAATATCAATCTATTACACTAAGTATGTCACAAGTGGATTGTACTGTAAATTTAATATTATTTGCATTAGAATCTCAAATGCTACCCTCAATACCCTGTGAGAAAGCGTCTTCTGAGGTACAAGCAGATACTAAAACTGCCACATGAATTCAAGGCTGCCACATCCAATGAGTAAACCAAAATATAGTACTTACCTTATTATAAACAAATGGCAAATTGCAGGCAGTTTTCAGCTTGCAGCTATCTAGCATAGTTGATTGGAAATGAACAAAACATCTTTTACTCCAGAGAGAGAACTACATTTGCAGACTTGCCTTTCTTCACCGAACACCAGCGAGAGAGACTGCTCCCCTCCAAGTGCTGGCAACAGCCTGGCACAGAGCACTTGCTGCTCTCAACTGCAGCGACTTACAATGCAAGTAAGAGGAACCCGTGATGTTCAAACACCGTTGCTTTGGAGTCACAGGATATGACTCAACTCTCAAGCCACTTTGGGGTACAGTTTCCCTTCACAAAACTGTGAGTACAGATTACATAACAAACATGCTATCTGGGGGTCCTAAAATGCTTACATTAAATATCAACATTTTCACATTTTTGACAGTCAACCTCTTCCCCATGGTATAAGCCACAATTGAAAATGAGAAGAATAACACTGCACAAAGAACACTATTCTGCCTGCTGTCTGCAGGGAATTAGTTTAATGTTATTAAAGGTGTGTGAACTTGCCAACATCTCCCTGACAGGCATATAAAAAAGAGGCACATTAAAGTCACTAACATTATCAACAGTACAAAAACAATGTGTGGAATAAAACTCTGTTTTAACATGCAAGAAGTGGCATTCTGTACAACACAATAGAATCCCCTTCACTAAGTAGAGAATGGAAATAGATCTTTATGGTTTGCTGGTGCCGTTTCCCACAGAAATCCTGTCCTAGGCTGTCATTACCTCGTGACGCTAGTTTTGCCTACCTCTCCAACTAGGAGTCCTCCTTTCTCTGTTTTGTGAACATTTCTAAAGGAACATGACTAATGACACAACTCCTCTAGTAAACGTGGCAATTTTCTGTGCTTTCTCCACCACCCATTACCCTTTAGCTCTGAGCTGTATTAAGCTTGATCACACATTGAATTATTAATATATTTGGACACCTCAGTCAATCAATATTATAGACTTAGATCCTTGGAGAAAAGTCTAGTATATAAATTCAATCGCCATCACATCATCAAGGAGACAAAGCTGGAAAAACCCATGTTAAGAGCAAATAAGCTGAAACTATCTAAAACAAGACTAAGTAGAAATATAAGGTGAGCCGTATATGTAAAACATTTTAGCAGTCACATTAAAAAAGTAAAAAAGAAACATGTGAATTTAATTTCAATACTGTTTACCCTGATATGTCTAAAATATATTTTAACATGTCATCAATATCAAATTAATAATTATTTTATAATTTTTGTACAAGTCTTGGAGATCTGATGTATATTTTGCACTTGTATTACATTTCCACTTGAACTAGCTACTTTCAAGTGCTCAAGAGCCACAACAGGGCCAGTGGCTACCATACTGGATAATGCAGGTCTGGGTTTAAGGTTCGTTCTCAGTCTTCATGCTGTAGTTCAAATGTTTTCTTTTCAGAACATTCAGAAAAGTCTTTCCTCACTACCTTTCCTGAAATGACCTTCTCTAATCACTTTCCGTCTGATGATCTTTTTTATTTCTTTCATAGTACTTCACAGTCTGGAATTTTCTTCTTTATTATTATTATTATTATTTTACCTATTTATAATCTGTGGCCCATAAGAAGAATGTAAGAGAACTAAGGGCAGCAATCTTATTGTACTCAACATGCCACTAGCATGGTCACCAATATATAGCAGAGTTTAACAAAAATTGTTTACTAAACAAATAAAATATAGAATTTATGCTGTGGTTTGGCAAATAATAGAATATTAAGAAATGTGTTTCTCATAGCACCAAATTTTTAGCTAGTGGGCAACACTTTCCTGAATTGAGAAATTATCCCTTTTTCATAATATTAATGATCGTCCATCTATAACATGCTTCATTCTCATACACAATTACATATATAAACAACAGACTTGTTTCATTACTCTAGCAAAGACTTAGAACACTTTGGTCCCAATGATGTAAACCTGGATAGCATTGTGATGTCTATGTATCTCCTATTCATAAAATCACAAAATCAGTGTATACTATCCACCCTACAGCAGGGATTGGCATGTGACCCAATCTGGCCCTGTGACAGCCAACCTCTCCACCTTTGCTGATATTGGGAAAGAGGTTAAGTTTGCCGAATATAAAGGTAGAATTGCTGGTTGTCATCTTTGCTACCATATAAAGTGAGGTTGTCTGAAAAAAGGCCAATCAAGAGAAGAACAAAGCCAAATATGTGAAAGGCAGATTCCTGACAACACTATTGTAATTCCCAGATACTGTCATGTGGGAAGTCACATCTGCCCTTTGCTGCAATGATGGATGTACTAAATGCTCATTGCAGAATTGTAATAGTGAAAAACCAGAAATTTTGCAAGGAGCCATGAACAATGGAAGAGTTAGGTAAATAATGGATTAACCATAGTGAGGAATACTACATACCTATTTTTTTAAAACAATCAGGTTATCTAGATACACTGACATGGAAAGCTCCCTAAAGGATGTTCAACAGAAATGAAATATTGGAGAAAAATACATTATCCTAGTTATAAGTCCATGAATTTTTATATGCCTATTCATAGGAAAGGGCCCAGAATATGCATACCCACTCTGGACAGGTGGTTGTGTTTGGGAAAGAGATGCGAGGTAGGGGAGTGATGGGGGACAAAGAGATCCAATCATTTTGTTCAGTTTATTACTTATTGCATACATCTTATAAAATAAAAATGAATTCATGTATTTCTTAGGTAATTTTAAAAGAGCATGTTACATTTTTTAAAAATTGATATTTTCTACTTCCATACTTTGTTACATTATACTCACTCTAACTGGATTACTCTCTTTTATTATTTTTTAAAGTGAGGCACTAGAAATCAAGGTGCTCTTCTTTGTCCTTCTCTCCATTCTTTCACAGGCCCAATTCATGTATTCTCAAATTTTTTGGTCTGGCTAACGGATATGCCAAAGACAAAGAAAGACAAAGACAAAAAAAGGAGAGAGAGACAGAGACAGCAAGCTGTGTTAGAATCTCCAATGTTACCTTCTAACACCGGCCAAGGTCTTTGGGTTTTTAATTTTTTTCTCTTGGCCTCCTGCAAGCTCTTTTATTGGCTTCATAAAATACAGCTTGAATGTATTCAACTGTAAACATCTCAATAGTTTAATATTTATAATAATTTGCCTTAATTTGGTTAGTCTTGGATCAGAGTAAATAAAAATGGCTTACTGAGAAATTTCTGATTTCTGAATTGGGTACAACTGCTTTCCTAATCAACACAAAATCAAAACCTTTAGTTGCTTTTTTGGCTGCTCTAGTCCTCAAAAACTTTTACATTACCTTAGGTACACTCATCCCATCTCATGCTTTTGGATTTCCCTATCTCCACAGTATTCCCTTCTTTAAAATGACACAGCTAAAGACATTTAGAGTCTAAGGCAGGAGTGGGGGCCCTTTGACTTTTGGTGTGGCAGATTGGATTTGAATTTACACGGTGCTGACCAACTGAGGCAGGCACTGCTATGTTCTATTTCCAAAGCCGACTTACCCTAATAACTTAAACCTCCTGCTTAACCTGTTGATATCCTCCTTCAATTCTCCTTGCCTCCACTTAACATTGTGCCAAATTTGCTTCAGATTTTTTAGAAGAAATAAAACATTATAGAAACATTTGAAGCCCTATAAAGTCCCTATCTATCCCATTCTCTTCCCTCTCTCTCTCCAAAGGTAAATACTCTCCTGAGTTAGCATTTATCATTCTCCTATTTTTTAATACTTTTATTAGATGTGTGTATCCATAAATAAGATAGTATTAACAATTTGCATGTTTAAGCTTTATAAAAGTGGTATCATAGTATATAGATCCTTTAAATCTTTTTTTTTTTTGCTTAGCATTATCTTCTTGAGATTTACAAGTAGTTATAGTTTATTCTTTTTAACTGATGTATAGCATTCCAATATATTTGTCCTTTCTCCCAATAATGGACCTTAGTTTGTTTCTAATTTATTGCTATTATCAAATTATTCTAATTCTTGTACATGTGGAAGAATTTCTCTAAAGATAACTACCTAGGAATGGAATTGTGGGGTCATAGGACATGCATAGCTTCGCCTTCACTAGATATTGTCAAACTGCATCTCAACATAATTAGACTAGCTTACAATTCAACCAGCAGTGTATGGGAATTGTCGTCACCCCAGACTCTTGCAAACAATCTCCATAGTATTGATATTCCAGATGCTGAAATATAAGAGTCTTGCTATTCCAGACTCACCATTTTTGCTCTTTCTTTGTGATTGGTATAGAAGTTCAATGTTTTAACTTGGATTTTTCTGATGACTACTTAATAAAGTTGAGCATTTTACACTATTATCAATGGTCTTTTCCCTATTAGGTTGTTTGCCTTTCCTTTACATATTTTTAGGAGGGCTTTCTATATGATAGTTCTACTCTTTTGTCAATTATATGAGTTATAGATACTATCCTTCAGTATGTGGTTTGTCTTATCACTGTTTATAACATCCTTTGCTGTTTTTCTTTATTTTAAAATTTGTGGTTTGTTTTTTAATTGAAAATTTTATTTTTCTCAGTTGTTTACTTATATTTCTTGAGTCAGAAATATGAAAATCAAGTGTTCCTCAGTCCTTATTCCTGCAGCATTATCAACAATAATGTCAGATTGCATAGCTAAAGGAAACTGAGAAGAATTCCTATTTCTTATGAGTGGTTCAGTTAATCATATACTGTTTACCTGCTATGTACCTCATACTGTGTTAGAGGGTACAAACATGAAGCAGTCCTACAATCAATACATTTATGGTCTAATTAAGACTTGTAAAGAGTCTGATGATGATGATGATGAAATATAGAGGTAACCATGTGCCAAAGATTGTGCTACTGCATTATTTAACAGTTTAAATAAAATGGAATAACTATTATTGTAAGAGACAAGTGCTAGATGGTATGGACACAGAGAAAAGGGAATATGTTATAACCTTGCACCCTAAAGACCATTCTAGATACAAGGTAGTCAGTCAACTTTGAGGTAGTAAGGACGTGTGAGATAAAGTGAGACCTCAAACTGACATTTCTATTTTCTCATGTTGATCTGTTTGCCTAAACAGATAACTCAGAAATTAATTCTAATTTATTTAGAAAATTAATGAAAATTAAAGGGGAAACAAGTTACTCATTTGGAGGGAAAAAAAATGCTTCCTTGGGAGACAAGTTCACTTTTGCAATCAGTGATCCAATCAAATAATGGCATTTTCTCCATTTATTAAAGACAAAGTAAAAATTTAAAATGCCTGCCTTTCTTAGGAATTCTAACAAATGGTACATGCCTCTTCCTGTGTTATTAATAATTTAAAACATCAGAATTAAAAATAAGCTCTTGTTCCTTAAAGAAATCTCATGGTAAATACATTTGTAAACAGAGCATCCAAATTCATCTCTTTTGTAAATACAGATGTTCACATTATGTGTCTCTCAGTGCAGGTTATATCTTTAGGCTTTCAAGAGTACAGAGTATGAGGGTGCTTGATATTCTTCACCCAGCAGGAAAACAGGGCTGCTGAGCTAGAAATAGAGAAGGGTGGCCAGCAGCATCGCTCACTTCCTGAGGAAAGATGAGGGGTATCCCACCTCCTTACACTTCAGCTTTCACATCACTGCAACCCTCGAGGACTTGCAAACTAGAATGTGTTTTCTTCACTCGGGGGTGACAGTAAAGTGAATCTGAAAATGAGAAAAGAAGACTGTCACCTGAGAATTCAACTTTGAAATAAAAATATAGCAGGTAAGAGCACAGATAAAATGAATTCAACTTCAGTTGTCAGAATGAGGCAAACTCAAATGCCCTAAAGGCACACACATTACCAGCAGCTAATGTGGATCAATGTCTTAGATCTGGGGGTTTGTGGGGGGGACCACAGTGAACTGAACGAAGGGCAGGACTCAAGCGTCCTTTAAAGGGGACAGTTTCTACTCAGCTCCAGATGATTGACCAGATGTAGGAAGGGGCCAGATCTCTGGATTATTTTTTTCAAGAAAGGCTACAGGTCTGGGTTGTTATTAATATGTGAATACTCTTGATTTTTAAATCTTAGTCTTTACACTAGATGAGACAAATAAACCTTTTATTGTGCCCCATGGGCAATCAGTCTCAGACTCATAGGCATGGCAATAATCTGGCTGGACGTACCGGCTGTACCCATAGAAACAATATGTCAAACAGGTAAGACAGAGTGCAGACCCGCAAACAGGTAAAAAGCAGTCTCAGAAGCAAGCATAGGCAGCAGCCATTCAGACACTGGGGTAGGGTGCTAGAGGCAGGTGGCATGTCCCTTCCTGTTGTAGACCTGCCTCTCTCATTCCATTAAACAACCCAAGAGTCTGAGAACAATCCGCCCTTCTGATTCCATGATCACCAAGCTGCTCTCTGATTAGAACTTGATGTCTGTCTGGTATGACTTTAGGGAGAACTTGCTTGAAACTTGAGGGAGTTGAGGAGTGACTTAGCAGCTACGTCTCTCATTATAAATTAATAAATTGGCAGCCATCTTAGAGGTTTGCTCCCCGATGTGGCCTGCCTACAGGCACAAAATGGGCTGGGTGGGAACGTGAGCCACCATCCCCAGCAGTTTCACTTCTTCTTGAAAATGGAAACATTGGCATTCTGATCTTGCACATTAGTGGTGTGAGGTCCATTAATGAGTCCAGCCCTGGAAGACAGATGTGCTCTGGAACTGCTGACAAGTGGTTTCTGGGACCACAAGGCTTTGGGCCAGACTGTGCATAGTGGCAAATTCTCTAACACAAGGCCACCCTACAAGGCCTGTTGGTAGGTATTACTAATATCTTACATCCTCACTTACCCTCACTCTACTGCTCTTGCCATTCATTTCCAAGGATCCTTACTTGAGTTTCTAGAAGTCCAGAAATGACCTTGAAATGTCAAGTTAAGAATTAAAGATAAACTTTAATGAACAGGGACAGAAAGCTCACAGAAATTTAACATATATATATATATATATTCATAATCATTGGTACCAGGGAGCAGGCACTGTGCTATGTGCTTGCCATAGACCATTCCATCTAATCCTCACAGAAACTCTGCGAAACAGGCACTACTTTGGGCAATTACACTATTTTACAAAGGAGGAAACTGAGGCTTAAAGAGGTTAAGTAATTTGACCACATGTACACAGCTAATAAGTAGTAGAGGTGGGATTAGAACCTGCACCCTCAAACACCACATCACATTGTCTGTATGCTGTACGTTATTCCACTTTTTAAAATACCACACATGCATTTTGCACTTACTTTTTGCCAGATAATGTTCTAACTACTTTACCAATATTAATGGATTTATCACTCATAATAACTCTATGAAATGGACACTAAAATGTCCCCATTCTGATAAGAAAACTGAGGCAAAGAGAAGTTAGGTAACCCGCCCAGGATTATACAACTAGCAGGGGGCATAACCAGGATTTGAACCCAGCATTCTGGCTCCAGAATACACGCTCTCAAGTGCCTGTGCCACTCCACACAATGTTCCCTAGGGAAAAGTGATATAGATTCCAATTTTAAACATTCATTTCAGCACTGCTGCATCTATAATTTTTCAAGAGGATAGATGGAAACAACACAAGGGAAAGAAATCTATGTTATATCATTTCTCTTTATTATATACCAGTTAGAAAAACTGCAATTCTTCTTCTGGATTTAAGAACTACAGAGCAAATAACATCATGAAATACTACAGGCCTGGATATAATCATTCTTAGAAGATATATTCAAGGAGGGTGACAAATTTAAGTCTGCATCTTTTTTTTTCCCCTTCACTACTGCAGGGGGAATAAAAGGAATATTTTTCATTTCCATGTATATAAATCCTGGGAGGCAAAGATTGGAATACTTTCGAGACATCTAAAATGAAGAAAATATTCCAAAGTTTAATTTAAAAGTCATTTTCTCTTAGAAACCGAGCAGGTTTAATTTGAGAATCAAAATGCATTGAACATAAAGAAGTAGATGTGGATACCTCCTACTTTGAACCAGACTTTCTGTTAAACTTAAAATGGAACTTTCAGATCCATAAATTTCAGACTTTTATTAAGAATAATACTCTGAAATTGATTTGGTAAAAATAACACCTGCTGACTCATATTGTAAATGTGAAGGAAACTTTTCTATTGAAACAGTGAGGAAAGGCCCTCACTGGTTCCTACACTACTTAAACAAGTTTTGCAGTTACCACTTGCTCACGGGGACATGCTGTCTTCAAGCCTTCAGCTGCCCTGACTGCTTGAAAACTGCCTTGCTGTAATGATGCCCAGTTAGCCCTGAGACCACAGGAAGAAAAGGAGGTATCTGGCCAGCTGGTCCCATAACTGTTTCAGCTCTAGCCTCCATCAACTACATGAAGGATGCTGGGCTGGAATCTTCCAGACAAATCTTTCACACATTCCTGACTTTCAAAATCAGGAGCAAAAATCCCTCTCAGCCGGGGTCTAAAAAGTTAACTCAAACCTGAATCCAGAAGGTCTCTTCCTTCAAGGCCTTAATCTGTTTTGTCCTCCCTCTAGTTTGATTTAGTTCGTTAACTCTTTCTAGAAACTGTCATCTTGGGAAATACAGCATGCTGCAGAACTAGCTCACGGGCTGGCCACTGAACAAAAAGAAACAATACCTACAGTACTTTCCTTCTTTCATCTCTCTCTTCTCCACAAGCAGTGCGACCGTTCTTGCTCAACCCAATTTACATAGTCTGGTTCTCAACATGGAGCTCATCCCCGGGCAATATGACTCTCCTCGTCTTACTCTTCACAGAATTCTCAGCACAGCCTCACACCCAGGCCCCTCTGCTGAGGCCCCATCTATTTGCATCTTCAGATCTCTCTTCTCATTTCCTCACGTTGCTCTCATTCTTCCTTTCATTCCTTTCCTTACTATAGAGCAATTTTAGGGACTTTAAAGCAAATGTGTGAGGCAATATTGCATGGTAGTTAAGAGAGTTATGTTTTAAAACAGACCACCTAGGCATGTATCGTCTCTGCCAGTTACACACAGTTATTACCACCATCATTATTATTAGATGTTTACTTTTGAATCTCTTAACTTTGAGGTAAGAGATAAAACATAATTTAGAAAGTTGTAAATATAAATTAGCTAGCTTTCTTTTTTAGCTAATGCCTCGATTTTTAGAAAACTAGGTGCTAATTCTGTCAGTGAATCAATTAGCAATTATATTTTATGCACACTCCTAATTCTCCAGCTTTTCCTTCTCAGTTTTGTTATCTTCTCCTGCCCCTTTAATGCTGCTGCTCCAGGGGAATCGGTCCTCGGTCCTCGGCTTTCCTTGCTGCAGAGCAGGTTCCCAGACTTCACAGGGCAGACAAAGCACGCGGTGCACGACACGTGCGGGGCCGGGCGACACGCGGGCATCCACGGGCACCGCTGCGGCCATCCATGGGCACCGCTGCGGCCCTGCCCGGCGCGCTATGTGGGATTGCAGCCCCAGTGTGGTCGGATGATTTTTCTAATTTTTGAAAACCTTGCAGAATATTTAGTTTGAAAAAAATATCACCAGCCTTGGGAAGACACATTTGAAAAAATAAAATAAATAAAAAATATTGCCATAATGCTGCAGTTGTCCAGATACAGTCTCACAGAGCCCAGTCTAGGATGACACAGGAATCTACAGTCTCACAGAGTCACCTGCAGGTCCATGGTACTCATTACTATGCAGAGTGCTCCCACATCTCTGTCTCTAGCCCAGACCTGAACTGTACTTTCTCTATATATGTATTAACAAAGTCATTGAGCCCTCTGCACTAGGCACTGGAAAATAAAGATGACTATACACAATCAAAGCCCCTAGCCCAGAAGGGGGTTATAGTCTATCAATCAAATTACTTCCCAGACACCTCCATCTGGAGATGTTCAAACTTGTTGGAAATTATCACTACCACCCCGCTCCACACTTCCTCTCTTCTCTTCTCCCCATAAACCTACTCTCTTTGGTGCCTCCTTCTTTATCTCCATGGAAGGCTGTTGCCCAAACCAGAGATGTGGAATTCATCTAGGACCCCTGTCTAACCTAAGGGCAAACTCAATGGCCTATACACCTCTCATTCCCAGGGCCAACTTTCCGTCCTTCAAAATACTTCCCTACTCATAATTTCTTGTATGAGTTATTGCAATTACCTTTTGTGGTGATTTTAATATGCATGAAGTTTTTATGACACTCCTTTCCTTAGGATGTAGGGTCTATGTCCTCTCTCCCCTTGAAACTGAGTTGGCTTTTGTGACTGTTTTGGCCAGTAAAGTATAGAAGAAGTGAAGCTATGAGATTTCCTGGGTTAGAACGTAGAAAGTTTTGCAGTTACCACCTTGCTCATTTGGACAGCCTGTCTTCCAGCCTTCAGCTGCCCTGACTGCTTGGGGGATGCTTTGCTTTAATGAAGCCTAATTAGTCCTGAGACCACAAGAAGAAAAGAATGTCTTGTCAGCTCATCCTACAACTGTTTCAGCTCTACCCTCTATCTGTCTGCAACTAATAATACAGGAAGGATACTGCACTGGGATCTTCCAGGCAAGTCTTTCATATGTTCCTGCCTTACAAGATCATCAGCAAAGTAAATCATAGTTTTAAGCTGCTAAGTTTCAGATAATTTGTTACACAGCATTAGTAACCAGAAGTGGGGTTCTACCAAAAACGGAAACCTAAAACGTGTCATTAAAATTGAGACAGACAGCTGAAGCTAAAAGGCCCTCAAGGAAAGTTTTAGCAGAAGTCAGCATAAGTTAGAAATAGGCTTTGAAGAAGCTATCATTGAGGGCTCAAAGAAAAGTATGAAAAATGTTGCTGGAAGTTGGATGAAAGGGATTTCTTATTATGTAGAAGCAGAAAATTTCACAAAACTGTCGTTTGTGATAATGTGGAAACTAGAATTGTACCTAATGAATTTGATGAGCCAGCTAAGGAGATCTCCACATGACTCTGTGGGGTTTTTGTTTTATTTATTTATTTATGTATTTATTTATTTTTCTGCCTATAATAAAATGCAAGAGAAAAGAGAGGAGCTAAAGAACAAACTGTTATATATAAAGCAGTTAGAACTTTTTGGGTTAAAACAACGACAACAAACCATTTCTTATTTTCAGCCTCTCCAAACAGCAAACAATTCTCAACTTAACAGATACAAAGTATAGCTAGATAGGAGATGACATTCTATAGCACTATTGGGTGACTATAATTAGAAACAATTTATTGTGTATTTTCAAATCGCTAGAAGAATGGATTTTCGATGTTTCCAACACAAACAAATGATATATGTTTGAGGTGATGGATATGATAATTACCCTGATTTGATCATTACACATTGGATACATGTATTAATATCAAAATATCACACTGTACCCCATAAATACATACAATTATATGTCAAGTAAAAATAATAAAAGCAAAAAAACTTAAAATAATAAAAGTAAAGAATAATGCAAATATACCGCCTTCCAAAAATTAAAAAAATAAATAAAAATAAAAGGCTTTAGGCCAAAGAATGATCAAGGTTGAAATAATAAGACCCTTTATTAAGAATTCAGGAAAATCTAAGACAGTGTCTCCTGAAACTTTTTGGATAGACAATGGCCCTCTAAGAATTCAAAGAGTATGCTTCACAAATTCTCTCCATTAAACAATTAGGCTTCCAAGTATCCTAAGGATGTTATTTCAAGACACCTCATTGGCAGCCTAAAGTAGAGGAGGACTTACCTTGAGGATGTTGGTGGTTGTGCATTCACAGAAAACTCACAAAGCATTTGAGAGCATTGTTCTGTCTAAGAACCACCAATTTAAACTAAAAGAGAGAGGCATAGTGCAAAATAAAAAGTGGACTTTGGACACACAACTTTTAAAGGCAGTAAAGAGGCTGAGAAGGCTATTTAGTTGCAAATACAGGGTGTTTTTGTTTGTTTGTTTTAATTTTTTAATGGAAAATAAAGGCTTACTTAGAGTGCAGAGCCAAAAGCCCAGAGAGTGGAACCAAGGGCTCAAAATGGATAATTCCCGGCAGTAGGACTACACCCTAATGAAGAAATTGGCAACTTGAGCTGGGCTAGATTTCATGATTTCTATGGGCCAGTGATTGCTGTGTGCCTCTTGTTTTCTCTCTTTTAAATGAATGTGTCTACAGCAGTTTACCTATGCCTGGTCTGCCACTGAAAGAAAGTTGGGTATGAGGGAGAGGAGCAGGTAACTTGTCTCTTCAGTTCACACTTCCTCAGACTGAGGAGCTGTATACACAAATTACTTCATTCTAGGAGCCTAATATTCACTTGGACCTTAGATGATAAAACACTGTGCTTTAAGCAGATGTTTAGGGTCTTGGGAGAGAGGATTAATATATTCTACATGTGAGAAGGATGTGAGTTGTATCTTCATGGGGTTTCATGAAAGATTCGTTTTTCAAAGAGGGGCCCCTAAAATTTTTGTTCCCCATGCTCTTCTCACAATGTGACACTGCTCCCATCAAAGGAGGGGTCTAGTTTCTGTCCCCTTAAATCTAGACAAGATTTACTACAGCAAAAGTGACACTATGTGACTTCCAAGGCAGGGTCATGAAAGCTGGTACAGCACTTCTCTGGTTCTATTGAGGGCTTGCTCTTAGAAAACAGCCACCATATCACAAGGAAGCCCAAGCAGCCCATGGAGAAGCCCACATAGAGAAAAATCTAGGCTCCCAGTCTACAGTCCCAGCTGAGCTTGAGGCCAATGGCCAGCACCAACTTTGCAGGTGTTTGAATAAATCATCTTGAAAATGGATCCTCTAGTCCCCAGCTGAGTGATGTGGCATGGAACAGGGAATAGTTGCCTTGGCTAATCCCTGCCAAAACTGCACATTGAGGAACAAATAAATGACGGATGTTGTCTTAAGCTACTAAGCTTTGGATAGTGTGTTATGTAGCAATAAATAACTTGAGTACATTTTTACTGCTTTCCTTTTCTGCTGTCTTCTATTTCTCCTGATTCCCAGTGACATTTTTGGAAAGAAAAGCTGATCAGATCATGTCCCAGACCTTTGTTTTTTTTTCATTTGGGTGTTAATCACTAAACTATAAGCATCTTGAGGTCATAAATGATTTCTTAACATTATAATAGAATTAAAAATTTACAATATAAATCAATTACCAGGTATCTTATTCTTGGAGCTTTAATAGAATCTATAATGGAATCTTGACTCTTAACATGTAAATTTTGTGAAAGTGAATTACCAAATTAATAATAATGCTGATTTCCCTTTAAAGAATCTAAGGAAAATTTTTAAAAAATTAATTCATTTTCAAATGTTAATAGTTCATACTTATAAATCAAGAGATATCCTTGATGAAAACACCTTTTGACCAAGAAAATAGGGTACAAAAAATTACCACACATTTCTTTATAACCAGATGACATACTATTTTGCCTTAACTTTAATAATCTGATTTTGATAAATACTGAACTATAAATACACATACAGTTCTACTTTATCACATAAAGGCATAGAGTTATAAGCAAGTCTCAAGATTGGCTCTTACAATTTCTGAGAATTTCAAAATTTTCTGTTAACATGATATACTATATCTTTTTCCTAAATATTCCTTTATTCCTTCTTTATTACACAAATACTCCCAAACTCATTCTGTAAAAAATTCTTGGTATTTGCACATTTTTTTTGTTGTGCTTCCTAGTGATTACTTCTGCCCAAGGCAAACTATTTTCTCTTTTATTATTTATGTTAGATTTTTATAACACATTTCCTTCAAGGAGTTTAAGGTGCTTGGCATACAGAGGTTTTGTGGTTTATGTGTTTTAATGAACTTTAACGCATTGCAAGGCAAAGAGCAATGACAAAGTTAGAAGGAAAAGATCACACGGTAAAGAACACAGTAGCAGGGTCACAAGCCAACAGGGGTTGGCTTATTTGTAGAGCAGTGAGAACTCAGGGAATTGTAAAAATAACTACATCCAAACCGTGTTCAACTTCATAGTGCTACCCTTGGGGATAGAAGGTGTCCCAGTCTTTCATTTTTAAGTTGATTTCAGGATCCCTGGTTCCAAGCTACTCTGCTTCTTCCAGTCTTATGACTGTGTCAAAATAACTGATTAAAAGTTGAGCAGTAGTCCCTGTTCTTTGTATATTATGTTGAATTTGGCAGAATTCGACAGCAGGAGAAAGCAGCATGGAGTTAATGACTCTGCTTGATCTTAGCTAGATCTAAACCCATTGAAGAAATTGATTGATATATCAATCAGGTGAGGGGGGGATGGTGGTGACAGTGGATTTGAAGTGAAGGGAGACCCCATAGGGCAAAGAAGACATGTCTGAGGGTTCCTTGCCCTGAGGGGTGAGAAGACCTCTAAGGGGAAGGCTGATGTGTGACATTTACAGAGGTGGGAGTTTGACACTCTGAATGGGGATGCAGAGTTAAAACTAAGCTGATTTAATGACAATGAAAACTGTGATACTTATCACACACTTGATTTTGTAGGCAGAGACTCTTTCAAAAGTGCCACAACTTCAGCAAAACAAAATCTGAAAAGCACCTGCTGGTGTTTCATCTGTGCCACACAAGAGTACTCAATATTTCCATTGTGGAGACTGCCTTCTTGAGAGAAACTTTTTGATAGAGGTGGATAAAAAGCAAAGCATTTCAACAACGTCTTCCAGAAGGTATCAATTACCCCATTATATTTGGTGAACAAAACTCTAAAAACTTTTTCATTCTCAAGCAGATGAAACAGAAATTACTAGTTGTGTGTTCAGTTTGATACATTTATACATTCACAAAAGGAATAAACCTTTTGTAACCAATATAGCTTCAATTTGTAACCATAGAGAGACTTCTAAGAGTGATGTGGGCTATCCAGCTTCCACTGTGCTGAGGGTCTTAAGAGTAGTGAAGGAAAAAGAAGAGACAGAATGCATGAGAAGCAAGAGAGAAAGGAAAGAGAAAGAGGAAAGAAAATAGTTGCTCCAAAAGTCACTTGAGAAAATGGGTCTGCTTAAAAAGATATTCCATAAATGGAAGAAGCTCTAATTCTTGCAGTATGCTAAAGCACAAAAGCTTTTAGCATATAACAGAGCTACATGAAATAAATGGGAACTGAACTTCAGGAACAAAAGCTAAATGCCATAAAAGGCCTAAAATGCCTTCTTTAAAAAGGGCAGGATTTTAATTGTAAAGTCTTCTTGTGAATATTGAATAGGACAGAAAAAGAGTAAGCTGAATTTTCAAAATAGCTCCCAACCCATCGATGAATAGTATATTATTCTGAAATATATATATGTGTATGTATACATATATACATATATGTATACACACACACACCATATTGTTCTAAATAGCTTAACTGGGAGCCATAGCCACACAATTTTGTGTGATTCCATTACATTTTTGCATTTTCATGATGTTTAAATGCATTATGCACCATAATTGTTCAAACACACAGATGTGGTATTCTACCATGACAGTGAATCATTATTTTTAGTAGCCTTGCCCCTGATTATGTCAGTAATCAATGTTTATTTGCACATATTAGGACAATTCTAAAAAATATAGATAAGAAAATAAATATTGCCTATAATATCATCTCTGACAAATAATCAATGTTAGCATATTTATGTCCTTAACAAATATTTATGAACACCTACCTTTGTGCTAGGTCCTTGTTTTAGAATAAAGACCCGGCAGAAACAAAAACTAAATCTACAAACAAATGAATAATATTAAACACAAAAAAATAATATGCAAAAAATTAAATAGGTTCATATGATAGTGAGGGAGTGACAGGTGAGGACAGGGAAGAGCTTGAGCTAGTGTAGAAGGGTGGGTCACTTTGACAAGGTAACCCTTGAGCAGAGAGCCTACTGATGAGCAGGAAGCAGGTGTGGTGGGACCCAGGGAAAGACTGTAGACTGTTTCAGGAACACAGGCCACCACATGCAAAGGGCTTAGGATAGAAATGACCATCTGGTGTGGAAGACACAGGAAGAACGCCAGCTGTGGCCAGAGAACTAGCAAAAGAGGGGCAGAGTGGAGGGAGAAGAGGTTGGAGAGGTAGGCAGGAGCCTGATCACGTAGGGTCTTAGAAACAGTGGAAAAGAATTTGTATTTCATTTTGGTGGTTTCCATCATGAGTTTTATGATCTCTTCTAGAAAGAACTGCTGCATGCAGCTTAGATCACAGGAGACAAAAGTGGGTGCACCTGTCAAGGGGTTGTTGCAGGAATCCAGGTAGCTCAGATGAAGGTGTGGTAAGATTCAGGATGTCTTTTGGGTAAAAGTGACATAAATTACCAATAGAATACATCAAAGCATAAAGAAAAGAAAGGGACCAAAGATGAGTCTTAGGTTTGTGGTCTAAACAATTGGGGGCATAGTGGTTCTATTTATTGAGTAATGAAAAGTCGTAACCAAAGTTCATTTCTTTTCCATAGTGAAAAAGAAATATATTATCAAAACTTTTTCCATTTTTAGTTAGCTGCTGAGAACCTCAGAGACACAATTACAGTGTCTCTGAGCTTTAAACTACAGTAATTGTTATCTGAGATCTCTAACGTATTTTTCTCCATCCAACTAAATGATTCCTGATCTTTCAACTTTTTTTTTTGTTTTACTTGAAGTCCTGTTTTACAGATCAATGGTAGGTTTACTTTTTAAATAATATAAAGTCATATAATTAAAGGTAAATATGTTCCCAACCACATGGCCCTAAATCCTGAGATTGAACCATATTTATCCATACTGATCACCTTTATTTCTTCTTTTATTATGGCTAACTTGGATACTTTGCCTATTTTTTAATGTGTATGTGGGTGGGGGTTGTTTTTTCTATTGTTTTAAACAAATCTCTTTTATATGGAGAACATTAACCCTTAATATGTATGCAATCTTGATTTGTCATTTGTCTTTCAATTTTTTAGTGTTTTCTGATGTAAAAATATTTATTTTTTATACAAATTTATCAATATTTTCCTTTATGATATTTTGTTATGTTTATAATGCTACATCAGCTAAATATTCACCTATATTTACTTTTAACATTTACCCATTTGAGAATAAATCAGTCATTCATGAAATAAGGTTTTTCACGGGCTTGGGAACTTGACTTGGTCTCAAGAATAACTGTATTATTTTTTAAAATCTCAAAACTCAATAAGAAAATAAACAAACTGCTGAGAGAATGAAAAGACAAGCCACAGTCCAGAAGAAGATATTTGTAAGTCATATATCTGATAAAAAATTTGTATGAAGAATACTTTGTATATTTTTTTTAAATCTCAAAATGCAAGAATAACTGCATTATTCCTGACACATCTACTTTTGAGTCCTCTGCTGACACCCTTGAGAGAGTAACACCTGGCACCCCACAACTAGTGATGCTATCATTTCATTACCACATATCACAAAATGAAATTATCAAATCAATTCCAAACATCAAATCAACTCAGTAGGGGTAAAAGCAAAACAAAACCAACAAAGCAATGAAAAAAAGCAAGGACTAATATTGAATGCAAATAGAAACAAACTAAACTAACAGCTTAGCAAATAGTTTCAATAGTCACATAGAAAAAATATTTATTCCAGGTATTTCCACCGAAAGAAACTAGGAATTTCTTGATGAACATCTGACTTCAGGTCTGACGTGGGGAAAGCACAAGACCTGTTTGGACATTTTATGCCAGCAAGTGATAATACATGACAAGATTAATAAGTCACGCCATAAGAATACTAGATCTCCATCCTGAATAGGCTCATATTGGAAAGAAATTTTTAAAAACTCTGAGTCTCTAGTGCTATTTGAGTGAGAGAGAGAGAAGGGCAGTAGAAGAAAGATATTATTTGCAAAAGCATTCCAGCTAATAAATACAGAAGGAATGAGAGAATTAAAATATTTTAAAAGTTAAAATATAAACACAAAGTTAAAAACCAATAAAGTTGTATAAACTGAAAAAAATGCAAAAAGTTGTATATCCTGGAAGAAAACCACCTTATTTCAAAACAGGTAGTATTTCCTGTCGAGATACAGAATAACATATTGTTTCTAGCTGATTCAGTTGGGTGAAGAGCAATACTGAACACACACATAGAGCCTCCCCTCTTAGCCAAAGTAACAATTTTCATATATTTACTTTTTGTGGTTATTGCAATTAACCTAATAGGGATTATGAGCCAGAACTAGAGGTGGGAGTGATTCACTGCCTGCCCCATCAATGCTCTAGTCAATCAATCAATCAGGTTGGTCCTGGCTGTGTGTGGCAGGCAGTGTGTGTGCCCAGGGCAGGGGGACTGGAGGCGGAAAGCCACCTGGCAAAGAGAAAGAACCTGGAGAGTCATGCTGAAGCTGCATTAGTAAGTGATTCCATTCTTCCTGCAGTTTTCAGGGTTCCCATGGGGAATACCTTCTGCTGGCCACAGGTTCAGGGAGAGGATGAAATAGAGAACCGGAATTACTCACCAATAAGCTAAAGAGTTAAACTAAGAAAGCTACTTTCAAAGACTAAATAAATAGCTTCGGTGGTTTCTAATTTCAGGTGATTGATGGAAAACATAGCTGTTCTTTGTGACCTTACAAATAATATTGTTGATTCATTAGATTGTATGCTCTCTTAGGGCAAGAACTGTGTTTTTTTCCTCACCATTTATGGTAAATTGTGACCATGGCCACAGTCTTTTACATTAATTTTTTGTATTAATATATAAGGCGATTTGCAGTCCCTCCTGTTAAGAGGTGGAATTTATTTTCCCTCCCCTTAAATGGAGGCTGGCCTTGTGATTTGCTTTGAGTGACAGGACACATCAAAAGTAATGCTGTGCTAGTTCCAAGCAGAGGCCCTAGGAGGCCTTTCATGCTCTTGAAAACTTGTCCATGTGAACAAGCCCAGGCTAGCCAGCTAGGAGACAAGAGACCACTTTGATCAGAGACAAGCAGCTGAGGCCATTCTAGTCCAGCCAGCCTCAACTAACCCAACAGTTAACTGCAATATGCATGAGTGAGCCAAGCCAACACCAGAAGAGAATCCCAGCTCTGCCCAGCCAAAACACCAACCTGCAGGATTATGAGCTAAATAAATGGCTATTGTTTTAACTCACAAAGTTTAGGGGTGGTTTGTCATGCATCAAAAGCTAACAGATACACCATCATCCCTAGTGACTCCCACAGTACCAGGCATTTATTAATAGAAGGTGTACATCAAAGGCTGGTTAGATAGGGTGTGGAATAAATTAATCCACCTAATATAATCCTCATTGTGTGCTACTTCAGTGATAAATACCAGGATACAGAGATAATTAGACATGGTCTTCCTCATCAAGGAGCTCTAGAGCTAGCAAAAGAGATGATCAACTAGATGGTATTTATACAATGTTTTGTAACAAATCCCTGATAGTGGTATGTTCAGAATAATGTGGGAGATGTCCAGAACCCAGATTAGGGGTATGGGGCAAAGGAAGCTGCCTGAGGAGGTGATACATTAGGTAAGTCTTTAAACAAATGGTCAAAAGGAACTAGATGAAGAAGTAGGGGTTGTGTATTTAAGTGTATGGTGTACAAATATAGAGAAAGATGTAGAAGGCTAAAAATTAAACTGCTTGGGAAAATGGGAACTGGAGTAGGGGAAGGGAAGATGATCAACTTTCAGTGGTTGCTCTATTTACCAGCTCTGTGAATCTCAGCAAATTGCTTTACTTCTCTAAGTCTCCATTTCCTCAACAGCAAAATAGGGTAAGAATAAATAGTACTTAGCTCAGAGAGTTGCTCTGAGGAATAAATAAGATAATCTGTGTAAAGTGCCAGCATAATGCCATCATTTAATATATACTTAATAAAGATTGTCTATTATTATTTTTATTGTCTTGTTACCATAAACACATATGTCTTTGGATTTAAAAGCATTTCAACAAAGTAGAAAATAAATTCCAATCAGAGATCATCGAACATTGCAAGTATATATGTAAACCTTGGAAAGAAGCAGATTTTTTATCTGAATTTTTATATTCTGTGTTTCTGTAATAAGTCAAATTAATTTTTTGAAAAAGTGGAGAAAAGGTTTTCCTGGCAGAAGAAACAGCAAGTATAAAGATAGGGTGGTGTGAAACTGCATGGAACATACGTGGGACTGCAAATGCCAAATCTGACCAAAATATAGTGTGCAAGGGACAGGGTTGTGATAGAAGAGGCAGAGAATACGGCAGGAGCCAGACCATGAAGGACCTCATCTATAAAGCAAAGAGTTTGGGGTTTATTCCAAAGGCAATAAGGAGCTATTTGCTACTTCTCATTTGGAATGAGTATATGTAGCAGTTTTCTTGGAAAACAATCAAAATATAAAGTTGCTTTTTTAAGGAGGGATGCGATGACAGCATTTCATTTATACAACTGTATTCAACAATTTTTTTTCTGTACCATCTACAGATCAGCCCTTCTTCAATGTAGGGGATTCCAAACAATAAGATCCAGACCCTGTTTTCAGAGGGTTTCCCAGCTGGTAGGTGAAACAGCCGTGGAAGCAACTCGCTACAACTCAACATGCTGTATTATAACAGGGAAAAGGATCAAGTTTTATGAGCATAACAAGTTGGAAGTTCAAATTGTGGGAGATGGGGAAAAGCATAGAGGTTAAGGACAAAGCTTAAAAGGTTGAGATTTGAGTAGTTTACTGAATAAAATAAGACTCCAGTGTCTGTCCAGTCTCGTGATTTCTCATTTCTTTATACTCATTCTTTCCTAAAACCCTCTCCATCATACGAAAGTACCATTTCTATCCCTGCATCTACTGCCTGTGATTGTCAACATGAATGCCTTAGGTACCAATTATAAAAGGAATGATACAATTATTTATAATATTATATAATCTGGACCCAACAGAATTAAATTACAGATACTGCATATATAGGTTTACCCCATTTCCAAGAACCAGAAGTGACATTTAACAGTTTCCTATTGCTAGTGGGACTCAATCTTAAAATAGGTCTCAGTTACTAAACCAACCAACACAGCTCATCAAAAATCCAAGTTGATTATTGTGAACATTTGTGGTTCTCAATGTCATACTTTTGAGGTTTTATTCACTATCAGATCATACATTAGAAGGCATGTTGTGATTAATCCCATAAAATTTCGATTTTTAGAAAAATGAAAATCCACAGTGAAAACTTTCAAGCAAAAGCCAACATGAAACATGTCTAAATACTGCTTTTATTATTACATGGATTGTCATACTCGGTTTAGCAAGAGCAATCACTGGCCACCTCTCCAATCCACAGGCATAAGCAACCACAACAGATGGTGTTAGCAGGGACCCTCACTTGTGGATCTATATTTGTAAGCTTTATATTTGTGTTTAGTTTATGTTCATCTACACCACAGTGTGCACTTTTATTATGTTGACTGTTTTAAATTTAGCTGCTATACCAAAATTTACCGCAAGAACATGTATCTCCTAAGAATAGACCTTATGGAATTTCTTATAACAAAAGACAATTCTCAGCAGTCATCAAATTTCTGACAAGGTTGAGAAAATTAAGCCATCATCTACAACATTGAGCGACCCCTCCTTGCATTTGTAAAGCCTCTTTCCTCAACTGTGCATTTGCACGAGCAAAACTGTAGATGAGATTAATCTAACATAACATTTCTTTGGAAGAATGAAATTTCCTAAGCTCCTCCTTTATCATTACCTATTATAAAAAACTTGTACTTATTTCTACATATTCATGTGCCCCATTCAATGCTACCACAATTGGTGCTGAAAAAGTTTCCTAAAAATAGACCTATAGCAGTCCATAGCAGGCTGTATCTACTTTGTGTAATTCTCATACTCAGGATACTCTCAGTGAATGAGAGCTACTTTAGAAGCTCTTGCCCAGCTAGTAAATTGTAGAGCTGGGATTTGACCCCAGCCTTTCTAGCTCCAGAGTCTGTGTTCTTAACCACCATGTCATAAACCTCACTACCATGTAAGTTGAGGTCATTACCATGATATCCCGTACAATATAAGAAGTGCTTAGTATGAGTTAGCTATTATTATGTTTATTGTTTGAATATATATGTGTTCATATATATATATATCTGTGTATATATAAAAATCTGTGATAAATTTATATATGTGAAATATTTACATATATCTGTTATATATATCTGTGATATTTTGAAAAATAATACAATGAATAAAAAAACTAAAAGGAAAAAAGATATAATCAAAATATTATAAATACATTAAGAAATTAAAAGTAAAAGATATAAGCTGTATTTCTACAATGGGTTTTCTTTGATCTACTATGGCCATTTATTTTGTTTTGGTGAACAGTTTTGACACAGGATAACTACAAAAATAGTACACAAATGATAGTACCGAATTGTACAAAGAAATAAAAGAAGACTATCATGCTGAATGTTAAGACAAAATTTTGTGGAAGCTCAAGTAACCTTTGAGGAAATCTTCTAGGCAACAAAATACTACTACTACTAATAATAATGCTGACTACTCAGGATAATCTTCTATTTCTTAGAAGGCATATTTAGCCATACCCATTGAGCAATCATATTCTCACGTGTGTCTTGATGCATCATGTATAAATTTACATGAGACTCACCATTTAGAATTTATAGGAAAGGTTCTGTGTAAAATAGAAGCCTCTTGTCTAGCATCTGAATTAATTTGGTAAAAGAAACTTTTTCCAATGTATTACTATTTAAATGTGAATATTAGGAAAATTAATTTTTAATTTAAATGATATTATTTTGTTCTAACTGCATATTCCATCACAGTTAGTGAAATCTTATTTATAGTCAAGTAATAAATTGATACTAAATTCTTTAAAGGCCAATTAATCTTCCTAATAAATAAAAATATTCATAACGTAATAATGATTGAATATGATATATATGTTTATTCAACATCTCAATATAATAAAAACAAGTTTATTTGAATACTCACTGAAATTTTAGTATATTCTGCTATAGCAGAACCTTATTTTCTAATTTTCTTAATTAGTATGATAGAAATCTCCAGACATTCACAAAGACACAATATAAGTCAATGTCAGGAAACAACAGCTCAGGAGTAAAATGGGGTTCCCAGACAACTTGTAAGTACATCTTATACTTACTTGCAAACTAAGGAGAAAGAAGAAGGTATGCAGTTCAGTTTTCAAGGGTGTCTGACACGACCTTATATCAAGTTTCACTTAAGTCATTATTAGTGATTCATTTGTATGACTTGTCTTCTTGGGGAACTCTGGGACTCACAAAACTATTCATAGGAATCAATTTGCCTGTGAGCACTTGTAACCCAAAGGAGTACATTTTAAAAGAATCCTAGGAACTTTTGCCAAGGCCTCTAGGGACTTTGCACTTGGATACAGGGAAGAGGATATCAATCTCTTTAACATCTCTGTGCTCCAGGAGACTGCTCTTGAGAAGAATGGACATGCAGGGAGCTTCTGCCACCAGGATGGAGCCCTGGAAGTGCTGCAGAGAGAGAAGTTCAGGAATTGTCCCTTATGAGAGCTCCATTAGGAGCAGGAAGAGACCTTAGGCTAAACAAGACCTGTGCTAGGAGGTATTCATTCCAGCATGATTCATCTTTAAGAGAAAAGGCATTCAGTCCTAATGGGCACACTCTCCAAGGCAAATATGATGATTAAGCATTTTAATATTCTCTACACCAAAGATAGAAAATACATTTTTCTCACCACATCTTATTTGTTTAGAGGTCCAGAAACTCAAAGTGGAGGCTTGACCTATTACTGAGTCCCTAGAAACACCAAGTTTACCAGGAGCAAAGAGCCCAAGGAAAAGAGGTTAATCTCATTTCAAATTTATGGTATATTTTGTGCTTGTGATCTCACACCCACTGCTGCTATTTCTTATTTTGTAGCATCTCCCTGAGGTAGTCATGATCTGTTGGCATCTTTCTGGGGAACCACCACTACTTATTCTTAGAGTATATGATTTGGGTGGAGCTGATCACAGGTGGGCCATCCCTGAGCCAGACCTGGCCAGAATAAGCTTTTCCCCTGCACAAAGTGATGGGTTCAGGGACAGCAAGATCAGGACTGGTGCTGAAGCTATGTGCAGAGACCCTTCTCCAGAAAAGGCTGTCAGGGCAATAGCAGCCTGGAGCTGCTGGTGGCCCTCTTTGCCTCCACATGCAGGTAGCCCACCAACCCAGAGCAGAGCAGGGTCCAGAGCAGAAAGAGAAAGGGAGAAACATAAAATTCTGATAACACTGGGGAGACCCTGGGATCCTGCTGAGTCTGAAGCCACATATCCCTGAATATCTCAGACACTGGACAATAAATTCCCGTTTTGTTCAGCCTGGTTTGTGCTGGCTTTTCTATCACTTGAAAACCAAAGAATTTTGACTAACTTGCTTATATTTCCCTTTCCTTTAATAAACATGGATTGAAGACCTAGGGCCAGGCACTACACTAGGTTCTGGGGCTACAAATATGAATGAAATGTAGTCACTGACCTCCTGGGAGTTCTGTCCTTGGCAGTAAGCCTGTGATTTAAAGGGTCCCCACAGGTTAGCCTGCCATGTGCTATTTTGAAAGCACAGTGCATGGCTGTCTGTACTGACTGCGTCTCACTGAACCAGAACAGTCATTTTGAAGGGCAAGGAAAGGGAATATGGTAAGCCTGGTTAGAAAGCATAAAACTGGCTTTATATTTCTACAGACTAATAAGCAAAGAATAAAAGTATCTTTGAGAAGCTATTCAATGAGACATAGAATATTTCCCATCTAAAATTAGTACTCTAGAACACAATAGTAAATACTTTTTGCAAAGCCTACTGTACTGAAAATAACGATGGAGAAAAATAAATCCATACTAAATTTAGTTGAGTGGTAATTATGATGGGGGTAAACAAATAAATCCAGAGAGAGCGTGAACCATAGAGACACAATAATTTAGGAGCTCATTTAGATAGTTTTGTATTTTAAATAATTCACTTTGATACCCCTAATCAGTACTCACTTTCAATCTGAAAATACATGAGGAAATAGATTACCTTTCCAAATGAATATGTACTTACTTAGTTCCTACCATCAATCAGGTACTCTGGGGGACACAGTACTGAAATGCTTCAGGGCATTTGCTTTTAATAAATGAAAAATTGCATAGCAACTCCCTTCATAAAAATAGATAAGTTAAAAAAAGAGACATTTCCCAAAGATCCCATATGAGTATCATTCACCATTTATAAATAAAGTAACACTTTATTACAAAAGTTTTTAAAGTAGAGAGTAGTAAAAAGAGCAAATAAAAATTGACATATGACTTTTATAGAAATAAATCTGATCAGAATGCAAAGGTTGTCGAGTATAGCAAACCCTAAGTAAAGCTAAGAAGTAAATAAAGTTCAGCCTTGGTCCTCACTTGCCTGAGCCTCTCGGTTTTGTTATGCCATTCATCAGGTGCCATGTGCCCCCAACTCCCATTAATCTGGAAAATTCTCCAAATTCTAAAAGCATTCCTCTCCTTTTGTCAAACTATTAACCATTCCCAATTCTTAAGCACAGAGGAATGAGATGCTGGTGTACATCTTGAAGAGCTGTTTCCTTTAGGTGAGATTAAAATAGGGAAACTTCCATTTTCAGTCTAGTAAGACTCACCATTCGGAAGCAATATGACACAGTTGTACCAAAAGGAAATTTTAGAGTTTGGTGTCAATAAGATGGTTAAGTCAAGGTGAAGGAAGCCAAGCTAACCTGAGTGTGGACTATAGTTAAGAAAGATAAAAAAATTGTGCTCTGTGTCTCCTCTTTGCTTCCATACACCAAGGTTTATTTTTCTTTTTCCACTTTCTCCTGGTAACAATTTCTTTAAAAGCCCCAGCCTTACCTCAGCTGAAAGGAAAGGGATTTTGTCACTGTCCCTTCAAAGCGCTCTTTGATCCAGGTACAGTGATGAGAGCAGCCAGCCTGTGAAGAGGACCTCATGGAAACCAAAAGCTTTTGCTGAGTCAGGCAGCTCCTTCCTGCTGGGTCCCAGACCTTGACACACCTTCTTGACTGTCACACAGCAACCTTACAAAGTAATTCACAGCCTGGTGTTAATGATTAATAACCAGCTTAATGTGTCCCGTGCTCAGACACAAGCCAGGAATCTATTTTAAAAGAGGTAACTACAAAGCAGAGAGGATGGAATATTACAAAGGAATACCAAAGACCTAGGCAGCTCATAAAGTCTTTAGACCAACAAGGCAACCCAGCACCCTTCAAATCAAATCACTAGTAAATCACCCTTAGTAGACTCCTTTCCCTTTTGCACCATCGAATACTGGTAATTATGTGTCATAGTATCCACCAATACAACACCTAGTGGATGCTAATATTTGTAAAGAGGCCTTAGAATGGGTTGAAAGAAATCCAAAAGAATCAACATAGCCTTGAAAGGATGAAGATATAGGAAAAATATTAATTGGTAGTAACAGTAGGTAGCTACCTATTGTTCAGTATTTACTATATACCAGATGCTGCATTTTTAATTAAAATAATACTTAATAAACCATTCAAAGAAAAAACAAAAGAAAAATGGTATTAAATAGAAGTAAAATTGTTTTCATTGTAAGACTGGTTGATGCCTGGCACAAGAAGGTTACCTGAGAAGGGCACATTCACTGCATTTACAAATTTGCCAAGAGCCTGGACTAACCAATCCACAGTTAGGCTGAGGTCAAAAACATTTTTCCTTCAGGAGGCTCAGCTGCTCTCATAGACCTCTGTTCAGAGATTTCACATTGAATAGTCTTAGATTTTCCCCTAACATCAAAAAAACCTCATATTTCCCATTATAGGAGGATGCATCCTTCAAGCAAAAGCAAGGCAGAGTATGAATGTAAAGATAAGAACAGTATAAACTAGTCAATTTAAATGCTGAGAGGCAGACATAATCAAATTCTAAAACACCCCCAAACTGGAAGATAATTACAAAATAATTCTCAGATTTATTTAGATTTTAAATATCTTTTGCTGAATATAAATTCTCAGAAGATGGAAACTTGTTGCTCACCCAGGAAGTGCTTGATAGGTTGGCAAATTTCTCTTTACTCTTAACCCTTCAGGCTACTCCATATATAATGAGGTCTTGAGAACATGACTTCTGTCCCTTTAAATTCTAGAGTCTTCTAATTCTAAAGTGAAAACAATTTTTAATACCAAAAAGATCCAGAGCTGGATCATCAAGTTCAAGTCTAATTTTACAATGGACGATGGTGAGGACTTTCTTGGGAGTACACAGAGGCAGAAAATAAGATCAGAAGCCAAATTGACTGGCTTTTAGGAGGGAGCTACTTCTTCCACACCTACCTCACGTCTCTGAGCCCAGCAGTTCTTAGGCATTACATTCTAGGTAGGTTAATACCTTTCTCAGAAGACAATTTCCTTATATCAATACTTCATCAGCTCAAATGTTTGCAGACAAGCAAAACAAGTCAGAAGTACTTTTGCATAAATTCCCATTTCCTTTTAGAAGGGATATGCAAAATTTAAAAAAAAAAAGAGTGAGTAGGTTTGCTGGATTCACAGAACCATTCAACAGAACTCAACAGAACCATTCCTGGACTATGCCTATAATACATAAATAACTAATTAACATGTGGTAGACTGGTGAGTGTTTATTACCAGCATCTCCTAGTTATCTCTGTCAAGAAATTTATAAACACCCAGCTGGTGGCATAAAATATTTTCTCCAAAGCAATACGGCTTTGCAAAACAAATTACAATTGGATTTTTTCACAGCATCTTCTCTGATCTGTGTGATCAACTTTAACTGTGCAGACACAGTTTACTAACAAAATTTATGGACATTCTGCCAGAACACAGATCCAACAAACATACTACTGTTTTCTTATCTTTTGCCGGAAAGCAGCAGCCCAACCAGTGACACTTCCTACCAACTCTTGCATCTAGGTGGGATCCATGTAACTGGTTCTCACCAGTGGGATGTAAGTGTGAGAGATGTGTGTGACTTACTAGCAAAGGTGGATAAGAGGAGGCTGTGTCTTCTCCATCCTGTCTTTTTCTTTCTGCCTGAACACTGAAGACTCCAAGACCCCTAGCAAATAGCACAGTTCCAATATGGAAGGAACCTGGGTTCCAAGAAAGCTCAAAAACACCCAGATTGGATGTTATATGAGGGAGAAATAAATTTCTATTGTGTTAAGCCACTGAAATTTTGTGGCTTATTTTTTATAGGCATTAGCAAAACCCTAATTAACACATTGATCTTACTAGATACACCCACAAGCAAAGTGGTTTGGGCATCCAGTCACTGCTAATAAATGTGGCATAGACTGTATCAATTTTACTATTAAATTTCTCCTCTATCATGCTCCCAAGATCAGAGTCACTGGCTAGACCAAACTAAGTGCAGCTGAAATTCAGAAGTTCTTTTGATCAAGCTGAGCATTTAAAAGGACTTTCTATTCTACCAATATGGATGATAAGGTTTGCTGTAATTGGGCCTGACTTCAGACTTCTACTGTAAATTATATACCTGTAAGTCTCTGAAATTCAAGGATATTTCCTTGGGACTCTTTATCTTAAGCTTTTGGTGAAACAACCTCTCTGTCCCAGCAGTAGGCTCCATGTGAGAGGACTTACTATTTTGTAAGGGGGAAAAAAATGCATCAATTCTTGGTACCAATATGAAGGAGTCTTTTGGAGACACTTTACGATCTCTAAAAAGCAAGGTCCTAAAACATGTTCAGATGTCCAAGGTTCTGACTAAAAGTAAAGTTGTGCCTCCTTTATAATAAAAGTACAAAAGGTATAAATCACCTACAATGAATAAACCTTTGTTTAAATGAGGAAATAAATTCTAATACAAGTGTTTACTGTATATTTTGCATGTTTATATAGTAACTAGTGATAATGGTGCCTTCTCCAAAGAAAACAAATAGAAGAGATGTCGATTTAGGACTAAATTGGTGAAATGGGACCATGAAGGTATATTCTCTTCAGTGGCATGCTGAACACAAAGGCTTGAAATAGATGACAAGTACAGAATCCCACAGTGTCTGTTTGTTTTTTAAATCACATTTACATATGGCAAATGGAATGACAAAGTCTGAGACCCTTCTACTTCACACAAATCCAAAAATCTATTTCCAGCTCAGCTTCTGGTTGGTTAATCCCAGATACTGCCTGCAAGGCTGACATTCTCAAACCTGTAAGCAATTTCACCCATTTAAAACTGTGTTATACTCATCAAATAAGGTCAAATTACCCAGAAAGACTTTCGATGTAGACAGAACTTTTCACTTAAAACCATACTTATAGGCCGGGCGCGGTGGCTCACGCCTGTAATCCTAGCACTCTGGGAGGCCGAGGCGGGTGGATAGCTCAAGGTCAGGAGTTCGAAACCAGCCTGACCAAGAGCGAGACCCCGTCTCTAAAAAAAAAAAAAAAAAAAAAAAACCATACTTATAAAAAATATCATTATTATCTTGGAAAACAGTCTATTTCAACTGAATTGAATGTGGAAAGTCAATGAAACGGGTTTTTTCCAATAATTGAGACCAAGTAACTCATTTGTTTCCTCTGTTGTTAATTTTTTGTATCAGTTTTGTAGGAATATTTTCTTCATGAAGCTTTCCTTATTTTTCTCTGATAGATGTAATATCTCTCTATCTCTGTACCTTTTATGGTACTGATTACTCTCTAACTTATTTTTCTATTTATACATTGCATATCTATATTAAGAGACTCAAGCTCTGAGAAAGCATCCACATCTGCTTTATCTTGGTCTTTCTTGTACTCCAGTATATAATACAATGCCATGCACGTAGAAAGAGCACAACAAATGTTTTAAAAAGTGCACATGCGCTAGAGAACACAATTCACTGGACTCGTGTGTGTGATGTCTTCCAGAAAAGAAGTTCATGTCCAGCTGTCAGTACAGATGAGGATTTCTGTACTTTGTATAACAAGGTAGCTACAGTGGAAATGCTTCTGGACATCTTCCCAGAAACTAAACTTCTCTGAATGATGCCAGAGGACAGCTCTCAAGTTAACTTCAGTGGAACTACACCTAGAACAAATAACTAAACACTAGCATTTTTAAAAATACATAGATTTAATCACCTTATTAAACATTGTGCTTTAGCTTTTCCACAGTATTTTATCTACATCATGCAGTGACATTTGAAAGCCAGAATATTGTATTTTTAAAATGTTAGCTATTTTCATCACACTGTAGCCTAAAGTCTAAAAGCAATGAATGATTGGGAATAAACTTTAAAATGTTTTTAACTTTCACTTGAAGGTCTAAGTAGAGATCTAGCAATGTTTTTCTCATTTATTTAATTCACTGTAGTCCAACTTTGATTTTAAGAAATAACCTAAGGACAAAATATCATATTTTATCTTATCTAAGACACACAATTATTTCATGTCATACTGTTATTTATTGCACCATTAAGAAACAAAAACATTGCTCATTAATTGTAAGATGCCAACAATTTTAAGAAATATTTCAATTTCTGAAATGTTAAAATGTGAAAAAAGTTAATTTAAGAATCAATGAGACTTGACAGAGAACATTAAAGATGCAATAAATATATTATGGGAATGTAACACAAGAAGAATGAAAGAACTAGAGCAGAAAAATGTCTTTTATTGACATCCACTTATTGTCCACAATTAATACCAATTATTTATATAATTATTTAATTTTAAAAGTATAAAATATTACTATATTCAGATTTCTAGTGATTTACATCGACTATTACATAACCTTAATGGTTAAAAGAGTGCGGTATTTATGTACCTTTCCGCTAGTAACCCTGGTTTCCTCCAGAGAGAGAACAAGGAAATGGAATACGGTACAGGAAAGAGAATTTTCACTGTGTCACTTAGTACTGCAGTCCCCAACCCCCAGTCTGTGGAATATTAGGAACCGAGTCACAGAGCCCCGTTCCCCCACTCCCCTATCCGTGGAAAAATCGTCTTCCATGATATTTAGGAAGGGGCTTAGGAGTGGCTCACAGCAGGACGTGAGCAGCGAAGCTTCATCTGTGTTTACAGCCACTTCCCAGGTCCCCATGGCTTCATTGCTGGCATCACCGCCTTCACAGCCTGAGCTCCAACTCCCCCCACAACCCCATCCCTGCCCACCCTCTGTCTGTAGAAATCTTGTGTTTCAGGAAACCAGTCCCTAGTGCCAAAAAGGTCAGGCACCGCTGAGTACCTTTCGAACAGAGTACCATGCTTTAATTATGCAAATTTTAAAGATATTATTAAAGTGGCCTCTCCTCTTTAAAAAATTGAGGGAACAGAATATAATAAGTGTTTCATTTTTCTTATCCACTGGATTAGGAAAAATCCTGTAAACATTTATGACCTTAGACTTATTGCAGGCTTCCCCCTAAGTTTAGATGTCACTGAGGATCCATAATGTATACTTCAGAAGAGAAAATATTTTTCCTTTAGGAGATGGCATCCACCCTGACTTTTGCAAGAAAAACATCCACCTCTTTGCATGTGAAATGTCTGTTGCCCCCTTTCATAGAAGATATTATTGGGCTTCTTCAGGAGAGGCAGACATTACCATTCAGAACAAGCTATATACTTTTGGTTTCCAAGAAAGCATTTGGATTGTAACAAGACCTGATCTTTTTGGATAAGTTTATGTAGCAATGTGCAAATAAGAGTTTTCTGAAGCATTCTTAGATATCTAAATGCCTAAAGAAGAGGTTCTTAATGGTACTATATACACATTTAACAGTAATATCCTATTTGTATACCCAACCTGGGATGACAGAAATGCCACAAAGGCCCTGGCAGACCAAGACCTTTATCTACCCAGCAGTTACCTACCGTGGTACAGTTTAGAATCCCAGATAAATGAAGGTTTAAGATGAATGTTTGCTTTTAAGTTTTCACCCAACTGCCTGTAGCTGACTAGCATTCTCTACTTTGGAAGTGTTTCAGATTTGAACCATAGGTGGGTGTGGAGGATGAAGATGAGTGAGCTGACAGATTTGTGTGGGAAAGCACATGCTATCTGTCAGACTGTCTTTATAAAATGGGAAAAGGCACTTATAAAATGGGAAAATCTGGCTCAAAAATGTATGGATTAAATATATAAATCTTCTATTGGTTTTGTTTCTCTGGAGAACCCTAATACAGATGTCTGTTAGACATTCGGTTCGGAAATATAGTATTTGTGTTTGAATACGAGAAAGATTCCAGAATATGCATTCAGATATATCTCTTTAAAATGACCCTAAAGTACTTACAATTCTACTTGCAATACTTCCATCACTAGCATTTATAAAGCACGTTGTGAGGGTAAAGTACTATCCTGGTCTTTGTAGGAGAGCAAAGGCATAATTCCTGTTTGTAGAACTTACACTGTATATCATTTTCCACAAATATATGATCCTACTCTACTGGCTTTTGTGATGACTAAACCACTTAGTCCAATTATTCAATAAAATGTAAAGATTTATCTCAATCTTTTCCTTCTCTTCTTGTATTACCTGACGACTTTCATCTTTGTGTATTTTTATTTTGTTTTGTTAGAACTTTAAAGTGTTTTCATCTGAACATCAAAGAAATCATTTCACTTAGAGCAGGTTATAGTTAAATCATAAGGTCTTTCTTTGAATATCTTTCAGTAGCAATCAGCAACAAGAACTAGAGTGATATAGCACCTCTTGTATATTCCTGGCTACAGCTGGAACCCATTCTACTAAGTGAAGTATCTCAAGAATGGAAAAACAAGCACCACATGTACTCACCAGCAAATTGGTATTAACGGATCAACACCTAAGTGGACATGTAGGAATAACATTTATCGGGTGTTGGGCGGGTGGGAGGGGGGAGGAGGGGATGGGTATATACAAACATAATGAGTGAGATGTGCAACGTATGTGGGATGGTCATGCTTGAGGCTCTGCCTCGAGGGGGGAGGGGGGGCATGGGCAATATACATAACCGTAATATTTGTACCTCTATAATATGCCGAAATAAAAAAAAAAAAAAGAACTAGAGTGCACTGGATTTTCATCCTTAAACAGCAAAACATTTTAAGGGTCAAGCATTTTTTCAATGCTGAAATTATACACACTAAAAATTGGGATGTGTATTTTGCAGAAGGGAGGAGAATAATGTCCAGCATTTATTAGAAAATTGTCCGTTGTGTAATTCTTGACAGTTGTATCTCCCAATCTAATTCCTTATTTAATTGATATTATCTTTTTAGGGTGCTCAAATAATTCAAGTATATATTTGTTAACTTCTAGGTGGACCAATTGTCTGGTTTGAGTTTTTGTGGATCGATTTTAAACATATGAACTATTATATTGAAGACATAGCAACAGTATGACTACGATCTATTGCTCTGCTGTTATCTAATTAACCTCAGCTGCCACCTGAGTCTCTAAGCCTTTGCCCCTGACGACCACTCTACCTGGAATTTGCTGGCCCCAATCTTTACTTAGCAATTTCCTTGTCTTTTAGACATAAACTCAAATGTTGCCAATTCAGCAATGCTTTCTCTGGTTCAATTTAAGTATTTTCCACCCCCATGCAAGGACACTAAGAAATCAGATTCTCTTAAAAAACTCCTAACACTCAATATTCATCACTACCTGAACTTTTCCATCTATTTATTTATTATGTTCTTTTAATAAAATGTAAATCTCATGAGTACAGGGATTATACCTTATTGACTGGTGTATCCTAGGATTTGAAACAGGACTTGGTACATAGTACGTGCTCAATCAATGCTCAATGAATGAATAAATAAATGAAACCATATATGTAAACTATACCTATCTTGAAATTCGTGTTTACAACTTATCAGGTCTGAAAAATCTGATTCAATTCATCCATTTTGCATTGATCTGATTTGTACATATCGAATGTCTAATTATCCAACAAAATCTTCTTCAAATTCCCTTCAGATTACTCCAAAACTGCAGGCATCATATGCAGAGTTCTTCTATAAATATCTATAAAAATCTAACACACAGCTATGAGAAAAGATAACATATTAAATTTTTTTGTGACTTTTTAAAACAAAATTTTTTTTTCAATAAAGAACAGAGCTGATTTATGTAATAAGTTGGGTTTTTTGTTTTATTTTATTTTAAATTTCTACTATGTACTAGAGGTGGAGCGGGGGAGGTAGAGAAGAAGAGGAGATACTTAAATGAAACTAATAGAATCTCTCACCTCTAGACCTTCACAGCTGAGTAAGAAGGTCAACAGAAAAGTCAGTTGCCTCTACGTTTGAAGACATTACAGATAAACTGAGGACATCAGCTAGGGACAATTTCAGCATTCCTTCCACTTATGGATTAGTATCAATAATGGCAAAGTTACAATAGTTATATTTGAGAGTTTTTTGTATTTTTCTTGGCTCATATCAAAGGAATGAAAGCAAGTCAAAAATAAAAGCCACAGTGAAGTGAAAGAAGAGTCAGGAAACCATGCATGCATTTCTTTTAGCTTTTAATTTTAATGTGCCTAATGGTCTGTTTGTTTAAAGAAAAACTCTGCCTCAATTAAAGATACAGGTCCACAAATATTCCCAAATATGATTTTTAAATTGAATTTGTTTAGCCTTCTAAATACCCAACACAGATACATCTCTTTATTCCTAAAGACAGACTTGATACTCCAGATCTTTGTAGTTCTGATATTTTTATGTCATTATTTTATTGCACTTTGATGAGCTGAAGTAGATAAATTTTGGGATATGCTTTTACTATATTTGCAAGGCATATTTTCAGATAATAGAGGTGACTTCCAAATTTTAGTTAATGTACAGTATGTGAAGCATCTAAGGCTGTTTTTCCATCAATGGCAAATTCTTTCTAATAGATTCCATATACCCAGCTCATTTGGTACTTGAAGATATCTTTAATGAGAAAAACATATGTAAACTGAAAGCAAGTCTATTTTTCCCTACTTTAGAGATCAGTTGGAAACCACTAATTTTAAAATAACCACTTTTTATTATTTCTGATATTTTTGAATGATACCTTTAAGCTCCCCCATTTTCCTGAAGGGAATCAAAGCAGCAGTTTGAGCTACCTTTTTAGGAATGATTTTTCAAGAAAGCAGAGCAAGGAAGAACTTAACCCCTTTTGGTGATTTCAGAAATATTGCAGGTGAATTCCTCATCTAACCTTTAGCCAATATTAATGCCATTTGAATGACAGTTAAAATTCCTGAAGGGTCAATGAATTGTACACTTTAAATGGTGAATTATATAGTATGTGAAGTATATTTCAGCAAAGCTATTAATAAGAAAGAGTAGATGAGAGCCCTTCCAACAATAGCAATAAGAGCAGCCCCCTTGTGAAGTGGCCCTACAGAGACAACCTGGGGAACATCAACAGTTAAGCACCAGGTGGAATAAGAAACTCCCCAAAAGAAACAGAAAAAAAATGATCAGAAAAGTATGGGGATGGAGAGAGGTAAGGAGTGAAAGATGCCTAAACATATGATGGCTCAAGTTTGTTTTATTGGGGAGATAAAAATATACTAATACTTCTGAAACAGTAAGGACACCAAAGTGTTCAGTTTCTTCAAAAGACCAAAAAAAGACTCTTTACTGAACTTTGTGCAAAGTTAAAGTAAATACTAGTTCAGGAACATTTTACAGGAGAGGATAGCACTGAAAAAAATATCAAGTAATTGGTTTTATACTTTTCAGCTCACAACCTTCAGCAGCACATTAAACTTCTGATGCAAGTTTATCATTTTTGTCAAGTGCACCAGATCAATGTAACTAAAAAAACTGACTGAAGTGTGTTCTCCTGGATGGTTCATCATGTTGATCTTTATTTAACCTCCGTCAGGAGCAGTTCCCTAATCTATAAAATAAAGGGCACGTAGCAGACCAGGCTTCTGCAATGCTTTTGTATCTATGATGGTTAATCTTCTTTGCCAGCTTGATTTGGCTAAGGGATGTTCCAATAGCTGGGACAACATTACTTATGGGTACGTCTGGGAGCATGTTTCCAGAAGAGATTGGCACTTGAATCAGTAGACTGAGTAAAGAAAATCAACATGGGAAGGCTTCATTCAGTCCTTTGAGGGCCCAGACAGAACAAAAAGGAGGAGGAAGAGTGAATTCTCTTTCTCTTTTTCCCTCCCTCCCCTCCCCTCCCCCTCCCCCCTCTCCCTCTCCCTTTCCCTCTCCCTCTCTCTCTCCTTGAACTGGGACATCCATCTTCTCCTGCCCTTGGACATCAGTGCTCCTGCTTCTCAGACTTTGGACTCTAGGACTTACACCAGGGCCCTTCCCTCCTCCCACTCAGGTTCTCAGGCCTTCGGACTAGGACTGAATGACACCACTGGCTCTCCCGAGTCTCCAGCTTGCAGACAGCAGATCATAGGACCTGTCAGCTTCCATGATGGAGTGACCCAATTCCCATAATAAATCTCCTCTTATATGTCTCTATGTATCCTACTGGTTATGTTTCTCTGGAGAACCTTCACTAGTACAGTGAGGAAAAGAGTCCCTCCACACCCTGCCAAATCTCTGAGGTAAATGTGGGATGGGCTGCGACAGTAAGTCACAGGCAAAGCACCAGGGCTTCATTCCCACTGGGAGGAGACAGGAAACAAACTGGGGGAGTGGGAGGGACAGGTGTCAGCAACAACCAGCTTGTATGTATCTGGGGTAAAGTTTCAAATGATTTGGGTAGCTAATGACCCATGGCATAGGGATCCCAGACCTAGCTATTATTTCTCAGTGTGTTAGTTTGCTAGGGCTGCTGTAACAAAGTACCACAGACTGGGTGGCTTAAACAACAGAAATCTATTTTCTCCCATTCCTAGAGGTTAGACGTCAAGATCAAGATGTTGGCAGGGTTGGTTTCCTCTAAGGCCCCTCTCCTTGGCTTACGGAAGGCTGTCTCCTCCCTGTCTTCACGTGGTCTTCCCTCTCTGCCTGCCTGTGTCCAAATTTCCTCTTCTCAGAATGACACCAGTCATATTGGATCAGGACCCACCCTAATGACTTCATTTTAACTTAATTACCTTTTAAAAAATCCTATTTCCAAATAACACTTTCTTTTTTTTTTTTTATAGCATCTTCTCATTTTATTAGTCTTGGCCATCATGTTCTTTGG
>VBSM01002608.1:36578208-36619719 GCA_008086735.1 Cheirogaleus medius
TTTCGTATCTTTGGTTAAATATACTCCTAGATATTTAATTTTCTTCGGGGCTTTCTGAGGTACTGGTGGAGGAGGGGCACACAACTGGCTAGAGACAGGGAATTAGAATTTAAGGGTAAGAATTATTCGATCAATAAATTATTTTACTGTCTTAGAATTTGTTTGAGGAAAATTCCAGGATGTGTTTTGGTTTTGTTTTATTTTAACTACAAGTATTTTGCCGATGCTCAAAAACTAGGTGGGTCACTACATTCAACCCATTCTGCGATATGCCGCTGGTGGCCAATGTTGCTGCCAATTACTTCCCTTTCTGAGACATTCTCAGGCTCTTTGGTGGTAACAAAGGAACAACAGAGTTACTTTTCCAGTTCTCAGTGTTGTCAGAGTTGCCTTTGAGAGTGAGGAAGGAAACCCTGCCTTTCTTGCAGGACTGCTGCATAACTCTCAGACCTGAGGCCCTGCAAGTGGGAGAAAGGCCAAGGCAGCCATGCGGGACAGAATTGTTCATCAAGCCAGGCCGAGCTCCTGGAAGTGAGATGTAAGGGAACTGGGTTTGATTTTAACAGACCTGCTTCTGTTCCTGTGGCTAGGTTTTGATGCTAAGGATTCTTCCCTTACTCACTGGATCATAAAACTTTGAGAGTTGGTAATATAAGCCAAGAGTTAGATGAATTAGGGACCAAGGTTGTGACCATGAAATGGAACTGAGGATGAGGACCTCAGATAGGTCTTAACCCTAACCCTAACCCAGGCTTTCTAATGATAAAAAGAAAATTTTAAAAGTAAACTTTCTTATTATTTCAGTTTCATTTTTGGTTTTATAACATTAGGAGCATAGGTCTGGTCCATTCCCAATCACCCTTACTCTGCTCTTCTTTTTCTTTTTCATCATAGTTATCACTTCTAACATAATAGTGACTTATTTACTTATTTTATTTACTCTTTATCTATCTATACTACACTGAAATGTAAATTCCTCTAGGATAGGGATACCTCCCTGATTTATTCATTGATATTTTCTTTTTCTTTTTTTTGAGACAGAGTCTCACTCTGTTGCCCCGGCTAGAGTGCCGTGGCGTCAGCCTCACTCACAGCAACCTCAAACTCCTGGGCTCAGGCAATCCTTCTGCCTCAGCCTCCCAAGTAGCTGGGACTACAGGCATGCGCCACCATGCCCGGCTCATTTTTTCTATATTTTAGTTGGCCAATTAATTTCTTTCTATTTTTTAGTAGAGATCGGGTCTCGCTCTTGCTCAGGCTGGTTTCGAACTCCTGAGCTCAAACGATCTGCCCACCTCGGCCTCCCAGAGTGCTAGGATTACAGGCGTGAGCCACCGCGCCTGGCCATATTCATTGATATTTTCTAAGCACCTAGAATAAAGCTAGTCCCAGATTAGACATTCAATAAAGATTGGTTGAGTGAGTGTGTGAATGAATGAATGGATATCTCATTAAGTTATATAAACTGAATTTTTAAATATATATTCTGGAATTCATAATTATGTAAGTGTATTGTCTCTTGGAATTCTGCTTATTCGAGTTTTGCTATTACTCAAAAAATGTTTAGAATTTGTTAAGTCCCAGTTTATGAACCACGTAAGAAATCAGTCTTATGACCTCATAGTGATATTTTACTTTCCACTATAACTATCATTTTTTAATGTGATCATCTATTTTCTTTATCAAACTTTGTTCCAAATGACTTTTAGTTCTTTCCTCAAGTCTAATCCATCCTGAAAGGGCAAAGATTTGTGATGATTCCTTAGAGAATTAACAACAAAAATCTCTCATTGCACAATCACCAGATTTGAAGAAAGAGAGCCCCAGTGACATTCTATAATGTCATTAGTAGCAGGACAGACTGCATATAACATTTGGGGAAGGACACATAACTCCTGCTTCTTAAGAGGCATTTGAATAATCACTTTTGACAATGTGTTCTTTTATCACCTGTGTGTTTTGCCATCTCTTGCTGGTTTAATTAAATTTTTAAATTAAGTACACTGGTATGGGTAGGACATTAAGCACAACAGCAAGCAAAGCTGTGAAAAATTAGCAAAGTGACACTTCTTTATATTTCATGGGGCTTTTGCAAACAACTTCTTTTTTTTCCAGTACAAAAATGTTATGTGCTAAATGGAGAAAACTTGAAAACACATAAAAAGAACAGAAAAGTGCTTCGATGGAATTCCCCTGTGTTTGGGAAATGAGTGTGAGGAAAGCCTGGTGGCTGCAGCTTCATCTCAGGGACAGTCTCACTGTCTGCTCACTGGGCCCACTTGCCTTCTGACACACTCCTGACCGCTCTGCTCTGTGGCCCTGCTGCCTTGGTACCTCTGCAAACAGCTCTTTTCTCTGCCAGATGTGCTCTCCCCACCGCCCTTCCCTTCCTCTGGTGGCACCACCTCACCAAGGCGATCCCAGTCCTAGTATCACTTCCACAGGGGAGCCTTTTCTCACTTCCAGGTATGTTAAGTCCCTTGAGCTTTGGTTTTGTTGCATTCATCACAATGGGTGGTTATACACTGGGTGACATTTGATTCATACTTGTCTCCACACTGATCTAACATGAGGGCAGGTACCACGTATGTTCACTCTCCATAGTCCCTCAAGTTCCTGGCGCTGAGCCCAGCACATGCTCAATAAATACATTCATCCATTTTACACTCACTTCTCCGGTGCTGAGCACTTGCTAGAAATCAGGTGGGGACCTGGGAAAACTAGACCTGAATATTTCTGGATTCCAACCAAGCTCTTTCCTTTACTGGAGAGACTCATATAAAAATCATCACACCTAGTTACCTGGTCCCTCTAAGGAAGTCCTGAGTTGGTAAGATTTGATCATATGTATGTTACTAACTAAGCCTTTTATGGGAGAAAATATGTGAAATGTCCATTAGACTATTATGTTTATAACTTTTGCAAAACAATACAGTAGTATCCCCTTATCCACAGGGGAAACATTCCAAGACCACCAATGGATGCCTGAAACCTTGGATAGTACCAAACTCTATATATACTATGTTTTTTCCTATACACATGTCTATGATGAAGTTTAATTTATAAATTAGGCACAGTAAGAGATTAACAACAACAAATAATAAAATAAAACTATTATGATAATACACTATAATAAAAGTTGTATGTCTGTGGTCTCTCTCTCTCTCAAAATATCTTATTATACTATACTTATTATCTGACTGTGGTTGACCACAGGTACTGAAACCCTGGAAAGCAAAGCCAAAGATGGGGTAGGGGGATGTCTACTATAGCCAAAAATCTATTTTCTGAAATTAAGGTTCATGTAGTAAGTTTCTCCTATGGGAAAAAAAAAGGTTTGTTCTTCAGATGAATTTGTGTGCTTCCTGCTTGAATGAGAACTACATAAATCCTCAAATTTTCACTTTTTCTTGACTACTGAGAAGGTTGAACCGAAGTTGAACTCCTTATAATAATAATTAGTGCATTCTTGGCACTTTCTTTTCATCTGGTTTTTCTGATCCTCTGAATTGATTTATGTTCTACTTTTTAATTATCTTAGGTCTCCATGTTTTATTACCATAAAGATGCTTTGACAAATCTATTCCGTAAATAGGTGAGATTGGAAATAATAAAGAAATATTCATTAGATCATTTTCCCAATGTTAAGTGTTTTAATCATTTTATGCTCTTTGAAACTCTATTTTTTATAATATCTTGAGTTATGAAATATTATTCCACTAAAAGCATTTGAATATTTTATCTAGCTTCAATCCTAAAATATGTATGTATTCTCATACATTACAGGTGACATTACACGTAAAAGAATGGCATACAGTATATCAGTATTGCCATGTAATAAACCACTCCAACTTAGTGGCTTAAAACAATCACTTTACTGGCTCAAAATTCAGGGGGTTGGCAATGCGGGGTGGGTTCAGCCAGCCAGTTCTTTTGCTGGACTGGCTCACACAGCTGCAATCCTCTTGCTTTTCGGGTGGGGCTAAATGGTCTAAGATGGCCTCGCTCACATATGTTGGCACTGGCTATCAGGCGGGCCACAGGCCTCCAGCAGTCTAGCTACGGCTTCTTTGCACAAAAGCTGGGTTCCAAAAGCAGCAAGAGAAACACAACCCCAGCACTACTGTGCCCTTCAAGGCTCTGCTTGCAACATCTTGCTAATATCTTATTGGTCAAAGCAAATCCCATGGCCAAGCTCAAAGTCAAAGTGGGACACTGATACAGGTAGGCCTGATTAATTGGAAGCTATGACAGTAATAATTTACCACAGAGCGTCATTCGTTAATTAAAATCATCTTTCTTCTCACTTTTCAAAATACTATTGTAAATACTGCTTTTAACCAAATAGTAGGCAATCTCTGGGCAGCAATTGTGGGTTACTATAATCTGTAAGTTACATTGTTCTTCAAGGATCTTGATTCACTGTTGCCTGATGGTAACAAATCATTTCCTTCTTTTTCAAAATGAGAAAAAAAAATGATCAGATTCAGACACTGGGGTATGTGAAAGTCAATATTTCATTAGCTTAGGTATAATTTCAATACCAGTACAGAGAAATAAAACTGAAGAAAAAAATTGTTTTCAGAACAAATATGGAGATAGTTTCTATAATTATGAAAAAATATAGTGAATAGATAACTCACATTCTCAACTCTTCAGTCAGGGACCAGAAATACCAAAAGATCACAAAGAAAGAAAGAAAAATATATATTATGGTGGTAAATTGAGGATATTAATAACTATGACTTATTGTTTATAATCTCAATTCTAAAACTCCTATAAAATAAACAAGCTGTCAAGTCAAATAAAATATCATTGGGTTTAGTGAAGATAATAAGATTCCAATTCAATAAACTGAGAAAAACTAATGATAACTATGACTTATTGTTTATAATCTGAATTCAAAAAGTCCTGTAAAATAAACAAGTTCTCAAGTCAAGTGAAATATCATTGGGTTTAGTGAACACAATAGTATTCTGACTCAATACACTGAGAAAAACTATAGTGAAACTGGTTTCTTGTTCCAAACCAGTTCATTCAGTATTATGTATTTCAGAGAATAACAAACAAATATATTTAGAGCCAGGCCCTGACATGCACTTGGAAATTTGCAACTAGAATGGATTTCAAGGTAATTGGAGTAGGTTTTAAAATCTGTCCCTGAACTATTTTATTATCCTCATCTCCTGCATAGCACGAACCTCCCACCTTCCTAGTCCATTTAAACACTTGCTCCTTTCAGATGTACACATCCTGATAATCATTATTTCTATGCCTCAAGATCCCTTCCTCCTCTTTTCAACCTGATCCATTTTTTTTTCTTTCTGAAGACCCAGTGAAATATAACTCCTCTGTGAAACCTTCCCTAATGCCCCCAAGCATAAATAACTCACTCCTGTGTATTCCCATAACACTTCTGTTCCCTTGTCTCCCCTGGCAATTTCTGGTATGCCCTGGGCTAGTTTCCTAAGCAGATGGCTCTGTCCATTTAGAACAGCCCAAGTCAGGTGCCTCAGGTTCATGACGAGACGTCAGGTCAAGATATTTGCTCGATTAGAGAAAGGAGATGAACTGGGATGAGTAGGTAGAAGATAGGGAAGATGGAAAATGAGAAGTTGGAAAGAGAGAAGAAGAGGGGAGGGAAGAAGTTGAGGAGAAGGAAAATCAACGAGGAGGGAAGTGGAAGGAAGGAAGTCTGTGAGGAAGGGAGAAGGGAGGAGTGAGGAGCTCTGACTTGCATGGAGTTTTTGGTGGATCTGACTCTAGGTTTTTTTTAAATACAACATGTTATCTTTTTAATGTTTATAATAATTTTATAAGGTAAATACTTATTATCCCTATTTTATGGATGAAGAAACTGAGGCATAGAGTACCTGGTCCAGTCTCACAGTTAGGAAGGGGCGTGGTAAGAATATTAAGGGTCTAGACACCCTCGAGCCAGAGCAATAGCCATTAGCCTTCCTGCCTCACACCAATCTGCCCTTTGGTCAACAAAGTGTAGCTTTAGACTCTTGCCTGGAACTGTCTTCTGATCAATTTCATCAAGACCACAATGCAGAACAATCATATCTTGCAGAGATTATTTGTGAAGTATTCCATCTATTCATTTAGACAGCTTGGATTTTAAACCTCAACAGCGAAAACAATTATTAAGCTAAGTATTTGACTTATTCATTCTCAGCTTATAGCAGAATTCTTTTTCCTGAATTCCTTCAGTGTGACGCCCCCAGCTTACCTTCAGAGATGTTTCGTAAGCAACAGCTTTATGAAATCTAATGCTGTATTTTTTGCTGGCTTGTTGCTTAAAACCCTGATGTCTGCTAAAGGAAGCAGGGAGCTTTGTTCACGGGAGGTATAACCTAGTGATGAAGAGGATGGACTCTATAATCATTCAAGTTCTGCCTCCAATTGTTACTGTGTGACATGGAAAGCTCATTGGATTCTCTAAGCCTCAGTTTTGTCATCAATAATATGATAGTCCCTAGCTTACAGACTTGTTGCAAAGATTACATGAGAGAATACTTACAAATACTCAGTACCATGTCTAGCACACAGTAAGTGCTCAATAAATATCATCATCAAACAATATCCACCAATACAAAAAAGTTCCACTCAATTTCTTTCAGGTCTCCATTCTAGGAGACAATTTTCCTCTCTTAAAGAGTTGACAGCCTTTTCTTTATATGGTTACTGAGCTTCTCTTTTAGCTTTGGCCACTACTAAGATCAGAGAGAAAAATTCACCTCAACCTTAGCAGCTTTGTGGAACTCTGTTGCTTGCTAATCTCTAGTCTAAGATCACTTTCCATTCCATCTGTATCTTCCTTCATCCTGACTGTCTGCGTGTATTAGTATATACATTATTGTAAGCTGCTTCAAATATTTGTGGGATAAGGCAAAAATGATAAATGAATGAATTATTTTGCTTGTTTATATGTCTGTTCAGCCACCAGGAAACACTGTTCCCTGAAAGTGGGGAATGTGTTGGTTCTCCTCAAAATTGAGCTGATGATTTACATGCAACATGTTCTTAGAAAACATTTACTGAATTAATACATGAGTATCAAATCACAAGAAACATGATACATAATGAAAGTCCTATAGTAGACATTGAAATTCCAGTTCTAGATAACAATCATGCAAATTTAAATGTTTTCAAATTACTTCAAATTTATTTTTCAATAGGAAGTGTTTTTCTTCCACTTTTGGGGTCATCTTTCATAATAAATTCAAGTAATATTCCTTTCTAATCCTCCCAGAAGAGCTGTGCTGTGTCTGCTATTGAACTAACTGTGATTGTATACCAAGATGCAGTCATAGACTTTCCTGTTCGATGCCCCATTGGAATAATATATGTTTTTGGAGCTGGATTGGAATGCAGGGAACATCGAGTCCAGCTATGCCACTTTTTAGATGAGAAGTGAGGTCTAGAGAGTTCATATGATATGAAGATGGCAGCAGCAAAGCTGAACAAGAAAACAGCCTCTTCAATCCCTCTCTGGGTTTTTCTCACTATATTCTGTAAATTTCTCACAGAGCAATGTCATAATGACAGAACACTAAATTAGTCACATAGACAAAGAAAGAATCATCTTGTTCTTTCAGTTTAAGTTTTCTTTCTAAAATGCCTTATTATACAAACAACAAACTATTTAAATGGAAATTTTGTGGAATGGGTGTTGTTGGTCTTGCAGGGCCTCTGAAGAGTTTAGGAACAGGTCTGCTAAGCAAAGGAAGAGTCAGCCTTCTCACCTCCCAGCTCACAAAACTAACATGCCCTCCCTCAGAGACCTTCTCTGACAGCCCAGGTGAGCAGCTGCCCCCCTCCTGCCCCTGGCCCACCAGCTGCTCCCTCTCATGTCCTTCTTTGGATTCCCTACCACAATGTATTACTATCTTCTTTATCTTTTGCTTTTGTTTTAGGGGGCCTGTCACTGCCTCTAGAATGTACAAAGTAGACTCTGCCCATTAGCTGGATAGGTAGTTTTTAACTAGTTGTAAGGTATCTGGAAAGTCCCATTATCAATTATTTTCAATTAGATCTTTTTTCGGGTGTGTTGAATTTGTCAGAGTCTTCATTTACATCTATTTCTCTCGATAATGTATATATTTTATATATAAATTATTTATAAAGTTGTCAGAGTGATCTTAAAATTAGAATTTGCATTTTCAAAATATTTAGAACTTATGCAAAACGTTTCATTTTTTTCTTTCAAATAGTCCTTTTAGTTTAACATCAATTAAGTAATATAACCATGATATAATACATCCATCCCAAAAGTTAGATTTTCATGTTAAAGCTCAAAGTATAAATTCCAACCATAGAAAAATTAATGGATGCATGCTAATTGCCAGAAACATTTGTCACTAGAAACAAAGAAAATAGAGCTACATTATTTCAATCTTAATGTCTTTGTAATCTAGGAGGCTTTGTGAGAATATACCCAACAGGAGGAAACAGGGTTAGAGATTTACAGATATTTGCATGGTTTTTTTCCTGGCAAATGCAAATTTCTTAAGGAAATAAAAAGATCTAAAAATTGCAGCATGTCAAATGAAAATGAGTGCAGGTGAGAGCAAGATTTGCCTGTTGCAATATCTTTGCCTCTCACTTCAGGAACAAGAGAGCTTCTTTTTGCATTTTTCTCTTTTTTCCAAAACTATTTCAGCCAAAGGAATTTTTAAAAGGAGTCTCAAAATCAATCTTATTTTAAAAAGTTAATAAAAAAAGATAGTTTGAGCCTGGTACTATATAAGAAGTATTGTTACTCATAAAAGGATAGTTTCTAGACAAAAGGTTTCTATTTTTAGTTACTTACCCAGGAATACAAGTCTAAATCCCAACAACTGCAGATCCACAAAAGCTATTTCCTTCTGGACAACGTTAAGTGGCATTAGCCACACTTGCCACTGAACTGAGAGCTCCTTAAAAGTGAAAATTGTCTGTAATTTTTATCTTATTATCTAGCACAAAGTGTGACACATAGGGCTTAATAAGTAGATGAATAATAATATGAATATTAAGATGAATAATAAATGAATATAGGAATGATAACCAACTTTAACATCTATAAGCTTTGCTTTAAAAAGGATAGCCCAAACGTTTAACATTTAAAAAAATTCAATGTTTAGGCCGGGCACAGTGGCTCACGCCTGTAATCTAACACTCTGGGAGGCCAAGGCAGGAGGATCGCTCGAGCTCAGGAGTTTGAGACCAGCCTGAGCAAGAGCGAGACCCCGTCTCTACTAAAAATAAAAAGCAATTAATTGGCCAACTAAAAGTACATAGAAAAAATCAGCCAGGCATGGTGGCACATGCCTGTAGTCCCAGCTACTTGGGAGGCTGAGACAGAAGGATCGCTTGAGCCCAGAAGTTGGAGGTTGCTGTGAGCTAAACTGATGCCACAGCACTCTAGCCCAGGCAACAGAGTGAGACTCTGTCTCAAAAAAAAAAAAAAAATTCCACATCTATGGAGACCTTGATGGTCATCCTGCCAACCTCTTCTTCAATGTTGTAATCCCCTCATCAAAAGCTAAATATGTTAATACTTTCACTGTAGCCTGACCTTCTACCTGCTTCTGATTGACAGGCTCCCATATGCAGCCAGGATTTGGAATTGCAGAAAAAGTGTCTCATTTCTAGAGAGATGGATAAGCTTTTGCCTTTAGGATAGCAATCATTCACTCCCTCCTTTAAACAATTATATTTGCAAAAATGTGGTTTTTGCCATCTGTTTCATTGACGCTAGTCTTGTCTTCCAAAGTGCCAGCTATCATTCATGTCCTTGCCTGCAACCTGGAAGTTTGCTACATGATATTGAAGGTGTTCTAGGCCAATTAACAATGGAAAAAAAGAAAAGAAAAAAAAGATCCAAAATTGGTACTTTTATTACTTCTCTATAGTCCAGAAAAAATCTTGAGAGGACAAAAAAAGGCACTTTTCATTAAACAGAAAACTATTCTATGTAGAAACTTAAAAAAAAAATCCCAGTATTTTGAAGATTTGAAATTCTCAAACAGTAAAAACAGTTTCTGTCAGTCTCTGAAAAACAGTTGTTGCAATAAACCTTTGGGCTATTAATTTGCTTAAAGAACCACTTAATGAGAATGTACTATAAAACACTCTGCATGCTTTCCATGATCAGTTTCAGAATGGAGGTGTTTTCCAACAGAGGAGGCACAAGACAAAGTCAAAGGCTTGGTGCAGCTGTCTTCATCCAGAACTTCACCTGTTCCCCTTCACTGCAGGGGGGAATAGTTTATCAATGCCATGCCTCTTTCCTAAAAACCATAAAGATGGAATTGTACCAATCTGAAACTTTTTTTCACTTCAGCTTACTCAGGCTTGATAACTAAGATATGCAAATTTTGATATTTTAGTAAAATCTCATTAGTTTGGCTCCCACAAATTTGGAATTTATTATTGGAAAGTTAACCTTTGTTTTTGTCACGATCACTTAAAAGTATTTGACCAACCAAATAAAAAGTATAAGAATATTGTGATGGAAATATGCTGGTTACTCAAGAGAATAGTTTGTTCTTAAAATACTTTAGAAACTCACCGATTACCTACAATCACGATGCAATTTAAATCAAGAATACCCATCCCCCAAAGTCTAGCACAGAATTGGGGGATTCTCTGATCCAGGCTCAATTGAAGCCACTGCTGTAAGCATGCAACAACCTGACCATTTAGCCATTTTTCTGAAAGCAAAGGCCTAGATGTCTTCATTGTGTTTTACTCCTTTTTGCCATCCGATACCACAGTGTCAAAAGAATGTCTTCATATTCCAGCAGCGGATAATCACTGCTCTGCTCTTAATTATCTAATTTCTTTTCTTTTCTCTTTCCTCCTTTTCTCTCTCTCTCTCTTCTCCCTCCCCTCACCTTCCTCCCTTCCCCCTTCCTTCCTTCCTTTCTTCTATTCTACTTTTCTTTCTCTTTTTTTGGTATACCCGTGCTGGTTTTCATATGGAAACATATGGAATATGTCTAGACTAGAATTTTTACTACAGCAGTTCAGACAGCTGTGTCAGGCAATAAACAAACTGCCTGCTGAAACATTTTTTGTTACAAAAATTATTGGTGAAGACTTTAACAAAAACTACCTAAATAAATACAATAAGCAATACTTACTGCCAGTTTCCATTTCAACCATAACAACTAGGGTCATCTATTGCATGCTTAAAAAATGTTTTTGTAGAAGAGTTCTTGTGCATTAAAGGAAATAAAACTTTCTTTCAAAATTTATTAAAAAATTATTTCTTCATAATTGACTCAGATTAACTTGCCATTAGAACTTTTCCCATTATTTCTTTTTATTATATAATTAATTGTCTAAGATCTCTAATGCATGTCTCATGAGGGCTGTATAACAAAGTTAACTTCAGTTATTAGGGATCTTAACCACACAGACTTTATCTCAGTCATCATCTCCAGAAAGAAGCCATGTGATTCTCCTAATTGCCAAGTCTCCAGATAACAAGAATCACGGTTTATCATGTGTCTCTATTGTTATTACCAATTTGAGCTGCCTGCCAAGAAATAAGGCTAACAGGAAACATAATAACTTTTTACACTAGAATGTGAGCTTATTATTAGGACTCAGACATGAGATTTCTACACAAGGAAAAACTCTCCGGCATGTTTGGAAATTTCTTTCCAGCTCAGGCCCTATGTCACATTTCCCTGTAGACATATGTGATCAAAGTCTTCAGTTCCCATAAAACCAAAAACTATAATTGTCTTTTCCATTATTACAGTCTTTGTAGATAAAAAAAGAAAATAAATACAATATAAGCAGGGACTATGAATAAAAAACAGTTATAAAAAGTCAACCTTTAAATCAAACCTTTGTTTAATTAAAAAAACAAAAAACAAATGCTTCCAAGGCAAAATCCAGAGTCTATTATGTAGAACCAATGGGAATAAAAAGAGCTCATTGGCCTCTGACCTGTCGCCATCACTCTGGACCTGTCACCTTGGGCCCAGGGTGGATAGCATGAAACCTTGATTATCTATTAATGTAAAATAACATTTAAAAAGGAAGAAGAATAAAGAAAATGTGGTATGTATATACCATGGAGTACCACTCAGCCATCAAAAGGAATGAAATAACATCATATGCAGCAACATAGAAGGAACTGGAGACCATTATCCTAAGTGAAGCATCTCAGGAATGGAAAACCAAATACCATAAATTCTCAGTAATAAGTGGGAGCTGATAGATGGATACACATGGACACAAAGTGATTTAAGGACATCAGAAACCAAGAAGGGGGAGGGCAGGAGGGTGAGTGTGGGATTAAAAATTTACCTATTGGGTACAATGAACATTATTCTGGTGATGGGCACACCAAAAGCCCTGACATAAGCATTATATAAGGTATCTATATCACAAAAACACTTGTAGCCCCTTAATATTTTGAAATTTTAAAAAAGGAAGAAGAACAATGGCATGGTAAGAGGTAGTAACTATGCAGCTAAAATCATGGAGTGACTCAAGCCAGTGAAGAAAATGCTTTAAATATGATGACGGATGTACAAGAGAAATATAAACTGTAAACATTACTGTGCAAAGACACTATTTTTCCTAGTGACAAGAAAATTAAAACTTTAAAAGGAAAGATAGAAGGGCCAATGGCCAAAAAGCAACAAAATATAGTTTACTAAGAAGCATCCTATTTTACCCTGCCAGGGATGATTACCACATATCATAGCATCCCTTAATCCACAGGATTCTCACCCACAGTGACACCCTGTCTCACCCTTGGCAGAAGCACACAGAGGGATGGCATGCAACTCAGTTTCTCTTTATTGAATTCTTCATGGGAGATAGGCTCCATCCTCACCCATAAGCTCAGAGGCATTAACAAAACCTTTTTCCTATTCTGCAGGCCCCAAATTAACCTAGTTCTCTTCAAACAACACATTTCACTATAAAGTTGTATTCATGGAATGAAAAAATGCTCAACATACATAAATAAAATTTCTGGCCAGGCGCGGTGGCTCACACCTGTAATCCTAGCTCTCTGGGAGGCCAAGGTGGGCGGATCGCTTGAGCTCAGGAGTTCGAAACCAGCCTGAGCAAGAGCGAGACCCCATCTCTACTATAAATAGAAAGCAATTAATTGGTCAACTAAAAATATATAGAAAAAATGAGCCGGGCATGGTGGCGCATGCCTGTAGTCCCAGCTACTCGGGAGGCTGAGGCAGGAGGATTGCTTGAGCCCAGGAGTTTGAGGTTGCTGTGAGCGAGGCTGACGCCATGGCACTCACTCTAGCCCGGGCAACAGAGTGAGACTCTGTCTCAAAAAAAAAAAAAATTTCTAAGAAATAGAAACTCAACTCCTCAGGTAACAAAAGGAGTGTTTTTATATTTTTAAATGATTTTCGATGACCAGCTTTCTAAAATGTAACATTGCTTCCCTATATTTAAGTATATAATGATGATAATTCAAACTTTTGTTTATGGCTGGAATATTATAAGCATCTTTATTAGTTAGTGCTACAATTATGCCTTTGCTTTCTAATTTCTTTCTCTTTTGACATTAGACTATAACTTCTACTGTTATGGAGCCAGCTCTAGCAGAATTCCCCTCCTTATAAACTCGTGGTTCTGATCATTTTGGAAAAAGATAATTAAATTTTATACTATGGTATCCTACGTAAGAATCAATGAGTGATATGTGAAGTCTAGGGTAAAAAGACTTTGATTTTGGCTGAGAGATTTCCTCATTAGTGGTCTTATCCAGTTACTTCTGGATTAAAACAAAGACTTAAAATTAACAATAACAAAATACAATCTATGAATGAACTGAATACCTTTCTACTAGGAAATGTGGTTATCATATAATTTTCTACTACCACAAAGGTATTAGAATTAGCATTATTTAGCATTTCTTCTAAGGAAGTGAAAAGAACACTCAAGTTCAACTAAATTTCTATTTTTAATGTCTAAAGGCTATAACATCTAAAACTGTTACCATAGAAGGACTATACAGTGGACCCAGGAACAGTGCAGGGGCTAGGGGTGCTAGCCTCTGCATAGTCAAAAATCTGTATATAACTTTGGACTCCTCCAAAAGTTAACTATTAACAGCCAGAAGACTTTGGCTTGAAGCCTTACCAATAAGATAAATAGTTAACACATATTTTGTATGTTATGTGTATTATATTAATATATTATATTCTTACAATAAACTAAGCTAGACCAAAGGAAATGGTATTAAGAAAATCATAAGGAAGAGAAGATATATTTATTATTCATTAAGTGTAAGTGGATCATCATAAAGGTTTTTATCCTCGTCATCTTCATTTTGATTAGGCTACAGAGGAGGAGGGACAGGAGGGTTGATCTTTCTGTTTCAGGGTGGCAGAGGTGGAAGAAAATCCACGTACAAGTGGACATGCACAGTTCAAACCTGTGTTGCTCAGGTCAATTGCATATGTTTAAATATAGTATTATTGTATTAAGCTTATTATAAAGCTTCTGAAAGGGCCATATTTCACAGCTCAGGCAAAGAGAAGGACTCAATAGTTAAAACAACCCACCATAGCCCACTACTGACACCACCCTGGACTGTCTGCAATGCTGTATCTCCACTTCGACCATCTGCCCACTTAGGCTGACTTCCTTTCTGACTTGGCTATTAGGATTAGGAGATCCCTCTACTTGCCACTTATTTAAACTTTTAAGCAAAATCCTTTTCACAGAGCAGCAGTGGTCTCTTACCTTGGCTTTTCTTCTCTGGGTCATTCTTTGACTCACGGCCTCTAACCAGAGAGGCCAGCATTTCCAGAATGGCCCCTGGCCACTTTCCCTTCCACACCCATCCAACACACAACACACATACACTCTTCCTAGCAACATCCTTATGGCTCCCTCTCTAGACAGCCAGAAGTTGTAAATGCCAACACTGTTGAAGGCTTTGCTGATGAATATTCTAGGTTATAGCCAAAGATAACACTTTGCCATTTATCTTTCCTTTTAACCAGTTAAACAGTATAGGAAAAAAAAAAAAACCTTTGGATTATGAGTGCAATTAAAACCAGTTTTTAAAATCTAAAGTCATTTAATATAGTCAAAATAGTAACTAAAAAAAAAATTTAACTAAAGCCTAAAAGTAATGTCATTTGCTCTCCACCATCCTAGTAAGTTTCAATGGAAATTCAGAAATGAGAGATAAAATGACTTGGATTTATTCCTAATTTAAATCTGATCAAAACACTAAGATCATTCCAGATTCTCTTTCACTATTTTTGCATCTTCAAATTAGGCATGCAATGGAAATGAGCCTGGGCAGGAAGCCTCAGGCACATCGGACTGAAAATCAATAGCCAGAGAAATGCATTCTGTGTGAAGGGGACAATATCTCTTAAACCCTGAGTGCTAACTCTCAACTACTCTTTTTTCAGGTTTATCATAGCATATATGAATGATATCTAGGGCAATTCCCCCAGTAAGAAATTAGGAAATTTTACCAGATATTGGGGGAAAAATGAACTCTAGAAACTGGTTAAGTCTGAACTCAGAAAGTGAGTCTCAATCTGTTTAGCTTCAATAATGAGAGTTATGGCTAAATTCTGTTCCTTTGTTTTGTTCTTTTGGCAAATATTCCTGTTTGGCAGGGGAGTGAAGGAAAAAGAGCCTTTGGCTTCAGTCTTTATTTATATTCCAATGTTTGTGTGGAGTTTGCCAAAGGGAAACAAACGCATGTAACTAATCAGATACAGGAATGAATGTCAGCATCTCCTTTGTGTCTGATTGGCTCAGCTGCCTATTCTACCTGCTAAGGATCCCAAAGACAGGAACTTGGTTCCAAACAGACTTTCCTTTCCAGACAGAATACACACTTTACTTCCCTCTTCCTGACCAGTTATCTCATAAAGGGGAGATGGGCACAGAGTAGGGATATGGGCATCTGGTCTTGTAAATCCACCATTTCCACTGAAGGGAAAAAAAGAAAACACAGCCACTTTCCTTAACAATAGTAGTAATAATTACATACATGCAAGAAGTTCCATACACCCAGACTGAATCCTTGCCAGCTCAAGTAACAGGCCCGGCAGGGCCAAACCCAGGACAGCAGGCTCAAGACTTTGGTCATGACATTTCCCCATCTGACCCTCAGATCCGCATGTGTTGACACAGGTGGAGATTGAAATGAAAGAAAATGCTCCCAAATATTAAAGTTTGCACAGAAGTTTGAAAACCTCAGTGTAATGGCAATGGATATACAGAGTTTTAAAGTAATGAAAAATATGTCCTTAAATCTGCTCTACGGTGCTCTGAGGGGTGATCAAGAAGTAGCAAGCCAGAATGCTTGTCCATAAAGAAGAAATGGAGCTCTTCTTTGCTGGGAACGTCTGCAGGATTCTGAAGCCTCATTAGGAGTAGCCTTTGTCTTTAAGTTTTTTTCTGTTTTTCCAAAGAGAATGGGTAATTACGGGCCTTTGAATTATCTGCGCTCATCTTTCTAAAACCAAAGGTCTTTATTATACTTCTAAAATAAATTAAGAAACAATGTTTTTATCTCTTGTCTCCAAAAATCATGCCCAAAGAAATGCTCAATAATTTTTAATGATGAAAGAAATATTCCTTTTTCATAAAATACATATACCATTTAATTTACTGATAATCTAATATTATACCAATGATATAAGAAACCTTGGGGTTAGTGGTGGTTGTGATGCTGTTGTTTTGCTGCATTGGTGATGTGTTTGTGCTCATCTTGTCACATTGTCACGCAGACAGGAACAGATATTTGACACACTGTTTCCTCCCTCAATGTTGCACTAAGTACAACATGCCTAGGGCTTAGCTATTTCTTATTCACAGAAGGCCCCCAAGGTTTAGGGTAATATAATCAAAAGTGCAGTGTTGTCATGTAGCAATACAAATTGTTTTTTTGGTTGTTGTTTTTAATTTTAATTTTTTAAAGATGGAGTCTTGATATGTTGCCAGGCTAGTCTAGAACTCCTGGCCTCAAGCGATCCTCCAGCCTCTGAGCCACCGTGCAACCAATTATGAAGTTTTTATGCCAACGGAAACCTGAGGCCAAGGAACTATCTCAACCTTTGAACATATTTCTACCAGATGTTAAATCCCTACCAAGGAGTTTTCCTCATTTGTGAAATAAAGTAGAATGTGATAGACTATAAGGCCCATTTCAGCTATAAAATTCTAACATCCAACATAATGAACAAGAGAGCTGCTACCACATTTACGTGCTAATAGGAATTTTTTAGCTTAAATAAGTTAACTTCCTTAAAATGAAATTATACAGGATCTTAAGTAAAACCCAAAAAACTGGGGCTCTGTATAATTATGGCAAACTACTTACTCAATCCTATAACTAAAATTTTGTGGAGATTGCTTAAAATTCCTACATGGACTAATTTTTAAAAGAGTGAAACAATAAAGAAAGCCAACTACAATATCAGAAAAAATAATTTTATTATATACCTTCCATGATAATATTAAATATAAAACCAGTTTTTTAAAAAAAATGAAAATTGTGACAACAGCAGATAGATTTTATGATAATTTTATCACAAAGAGAAGTTTTCTTTTTCAATATATAAAGAAAAGCTGGTTAAAGAGTGAATATGATGAATTGTATGGCTCATGGTAAGATCACAATTTAGGCACCATGGTATAAGCCTGTGTAATTTTATAATAAGTATGAACAGAAACAAAATAGATGACATTAAGAATATAAATACACCACTAATTATTAGAGAAATCAAATTTTCCTTTTAAGCCTTTGCTTTACAGAAAAAAATATTAGCTATTTAGAGTTCTTCTCAGATCAAGCAGTGATATAGAATAATGATTAGAAAAATAAGAACAAATTGAATGACTAGACTAAGACATAGGCGAGGAGGTGTCGAACTGAAATTAAAGCACATCACAGAGGTACATGTTATAAGGAGGGAAAAGCAGGAAACAGCATATGATTTGTGGAAAATCAGGCTGGGCACATTCCTATATTCAAAGATAGATTTTTAGCAAGATTGTTAGACTTTTGTTTACCTAATCTCTTTGAGTATAAAAAATTCCTTCAAATGTACATTAAACATTTGAAAGCAATTAGAACATGATTGTCTTGCTATATAATGGCTAATAAAAGATGAAAACTTAAGGTGGATAAAAGTTATTTTTTGCATCCTGACACTTTAATCCTTAAAAATGTTTAATTTTGAGACCCCAGATGGAGCCTGTAACAAAGACAAAAAGACTGGCAATCAGGTTTAGGATTTTAATCATATTCTAAGATAGCAACCTACAAACAAGATGGGTTGAAACCATTAAACTGCACAGATTTCAAAGCTATGGAAGGAACCCTTCACCGTATAATGACTGACTGGTGTAGGCAGAATTCTAAAATGGCCCCAGGACTCCTGCCCCCTAGTGTTCACACTCTGCATAATCCCATTCCCTTGAGTGCAGGAGAGACCTGTGACTTTGACAGGATAGTCGTTCCCTTAATTAGGTTTCACTGGATGACAAAGGTAATGGGATAGTCACTCCCTTGATTATATAACATTATAGGTACACTGGAGAGAGTTTTCTTCTGCTGGCTTTGAAGACACAGACTGCCATATTGTAAGCTGGCCACATGGCTAGGACCTGAGGTGGCTCTAGGAGGTAAGAGCAATTCCTGGCCAACAGCCAGCAAGAAAATAGGGACCTCAGTTCTACAACCACAAGGAACTGAATTCTGCCAATGACCCGAATGAGCATGAAAGTGGACCATGAGCTCCCAATGAAAATCACAGTATGGTGGCCACTTTGATTACAGCATGGTGAGATTCTCAGCAACCAACTCAGAGAGGAGACCTAACTCTAGACCCATGGAAACTGTGAGATAAGAAATTAGTGCTGTCTGAAGTTGCTAAGTTGGTGGTAAGAGGAGACTAATGACTAACACTTAGTTGTTGTTGTGCATGACACATTTCAGGACCAACAAACAGACCTCTTAGCTGCATGATCTGAACTGCAAAGTGAGTTAGACATATTCTGAATATAATGCCCAAACCACTTTGGAAAACCGTTTAGGTTTTAATTGTACTACATATGCATTACAGACTTGCACAGATAAGTAAGTTTCAGTTTAAGCAATAATCCCTGTTCTCTATTTACCTTAATTCAAACCAATCTTATTCCAGACACTACTTGCCTAACATGTTATGTTCTATAGTATTTTAAAAAAATTCTTATCTGCTTTCTTCACAGCCACCCTGATAATGGTTCTGAAGATAGAAAACAAAGAGAAGTAGGTTAAATGACTCACTGAAGAGCACAATCCTAATTAGGCTCTAAGTTGAGAAATCTGGGCTTAGGCCAAAATCTGTACATTTACTATAAATATTTTTGTCTCTTCCTGTAATTAACTATAAATATTTGTACAAAACATAAAGGGTTTTATATCCATGTCACCAATCAACGAAAGCCACAAACCAATTTTAAAACTAAATATTTCAGCACACTGACTTGGCAATAAAATATAATTTCCCTAATATCTGATATATTGGTGAAACTTTATTAATTCATATTTTCTTATGCATTCATGTCTGGTCTTATGAGTAGACAGAACAGTCAAGATTGCTGGGAAGTGTGATTTGGGGAGTGACTATAAGCTTAAACCCAAAGTTCACAACACCTTGATAAGGTGCCCGGTATTCCCATCATTATAATTTACTCTGTACCTCTAATACTTTCATGAAGCAGGTATATGAAAATCATAAATAGTTAAAACACAAATACATATATAAATAAATGAAAATAACTCATTTGGGTTAAAATTATCTTAAGAAAGACTATGGAAACCCAAATATATTATAAAGTAGGTGTTAGGTATTAGAATATATTAACCAATTGACCAGCAGAAGGTTTCTTAGAGAACGGGACACAAAATAGCTAAGCTTAATAGAAGAGGGTGCTGCTATAAGAGATCCTGAAAAGCTAAGAAACAGAATCAAGGCACTGGATCCCAGAGCACCCTAAAGATAAACTGAATACTTTGTAAATTTACTTGCACTGACCCTAGATAAAGATAAGATAGTGAAAGCCAATTTTCTAGTTTATATTATTCTACCAAAAGAATTCAACTGCCCTAAAGTCCCATATAGAAAACTAAGGAATAGAAAACTTACCCATGGTCAGTGATATAAATGAAGCTAGAGGAAGTGGTAAGAGATTTTCATGTAATATATTTTGTAAATCAAGGGAAAAACAATACCATAAGAAATACTGAGGAAAAGTTTAAGATTTCTAGTTATAGGTAAGTAGACGACTTACAAACAAAGCCACATACAATGATGGCCTAGATCAGCTTCTCAATTTTGAAATCAAAATACGACTATATAGAACAGGGATCAGTAAACTACAGCTCATGGGCCAATTTAGCTAGGTATCTGTGTTTATAAATAAAGTTTTATTGAAACACAGCTATGCTTATTCCTTATGTATTGTTTATGGCCGTTTCCCCACCACAATGGCAATGCTGAGTAGTCACGACAGAAATTGCAAAGCCTAAAATATTTACTAGCTCTTTACAAAAAACATGTGCCAACCCTGTTCTAGTTCATCAAAAACTTGTATTTAATCCAATCCTACCTCTGCTAAACCTATAGCATCTAGAACAAATTATACATGCCCATTTAAAGAAAGCCCTTGGTTATATAAATAAATGGAATTGATATTAAGTGAATATTACCAAAATGTTATATACTGAGCCTGGCAGTTGATTCTACAAACACAAACCCACACAATATGAATTGTGACAACATGTTGCTATTTTTGTAAACATTTTTAAAAATGTTAAACATGTCCCATTGGTATTTTTCATCCTTACATATCATTCATTTATTACAAATCTCATCTTGACATTTTTGTCACAAAACATTTTTTGATGGATTTTACTTTTCCACAGGCCTTTGTGTATTGTAGCTTTGTAAAAATTATACAAACTACTGTGTACAAATTAATTCTAGGATGTGGCTGAGAGGGAAAATATGATAAAGATGGAAACAAAAAAGGCTGTGATAGCTTTTTAAATTATAGGATATGTCTTCCAATAAATAGTAAATAGTATGTTTTAAGAAGGACACCATTGTTAAGAAGCCAGGAAAAAAAAAATAACACCAAGAAATATCAAGCCTAGTCCTAGCCTCTTCCAAAAGGCAATTCAGTTAAATAGCATATGTAATGTTAGATAAATGTTTCAACTCAAAAGCAAATTTAGTCAAAATGACTGATTCCTTTATGTTTCTGATAAGCATTTGTCCACATCCTTTAAAAAATTATTTTTTGTTAATGTTGTTTTTAGGCAACCATTCTACTCTACAACAATGTAGAAATAAAATGACACCATGTCTAGAGAAGAATTAAAAGCACCTGATTTTTATAAAAGATTGTCAACTCTATAAAAGACTGTGTACTCCTCTAGCATAAAAAATATAAACCAAAGTATCATGTCTCCAAATATGCTTTTGGAGAGATCAACCATTTTCTTCAAATCGCAATTACCCAAAGCTCAGATAAAATATATGGCATTTTTAATACTTGAGAGATTGATGAGGCTGTGTTAAGTTTCTCTAGGTTTCCTAAGCTCTTTACATTCATTCATTCTTACATCTAAACATCATACACCTTCTGATGACCTACTATCTGCCTGGTATATTAGCTGGTTCTATCACTATGTATGTAGCTCACCAGCAACAGAATGACATATTCTGTTTCCAACAAGCATTTTTGAAATGCCCATAATAAACACTTTATGCACTGTGCTAGGTTCTAAGGTTAAAGAGATAACTAAGACAGAACAATTGTTCTAAAAAGTGGATGTGCACCAGATATATCTTGAGATTTCATAAATACACAAAGGCTTACATCCAGACCCATTAGATCAGAATTTCTAAGAAGCAACTTTGAATTTTTGCAAGTTCCACTTGTGGTTCTCAAGCACATTGAAGTTTGAGAGTCATTTGTCTGGAAGACAAATATACAGTATAGAGATAAGGAAAGTGCCATGAATAAAAGAGAAATACAAAGAAGGAAGCATCAATTTCTACCTGGAGAAATCAGAGATCATCTATGAAGGGATAGCCTTGAAGCTGAGTTTTAACAAATAAAAAATTCACCAAAGAGATACACAGGCAGAGGTAACCGATATGAAAAGAAGTAATCTACATGGAAATAAGTGAAGGCATGAGAATGGCATGGTCTGTTTGGGGAATTGCAAGTAGCTGGTTATGGATAAAGGGCATACATGCAGAAAGCTCAGGAGAAGAAGCTGGAAAGGCAGGCAAGAAAAGCCAGATCATGAAGGGCATTTTATGTGCTGCTAGAAATTTTGATTCTATCTTGCGGGCCACAAGGAGTTACTAAAGTTTTGTAATCAAGGAAGTGACATGATTAAACAAATTGCAAATAGTGAATAAGAATCAGATGTGAGCAGGGAGAGATGTTATACTGAGTGAAAAATGATGAGAACCTGACCTAAAATACTGGTGTTAGGGGAGAAAGGAATGGCAGATAGAATAGATCTTTAGGGAGTAGAACTAACTTGTCCTGGTGAGAAATAGATTGTGGAGAAAGGAGGAAGAAAATTACTAGTTTCTAACGTGAGGAATTGACTAGATTATGCATTTATTGGAAATAATAATAGCTAACATTTATATTAATGGTACATTTGCCATGTTTTAGGCACTGTTCTAAGAGTTTTGTTCATTCAATCCTCAATAAATATGAAGAAACAGGTATTATGCCCATTTTAAATATCACAAGGCCATATATGCTAGCATATGTTGAACATCATACATAATGATGAAAAATGGAAAGCTTTTCTCCTCTAAGATCAGGAACAAGATAAAGATTCTCAATCTTACCACTTCTATTCAACATACCACTGGAAGTTCTAGCCAGAGAAATTAGACAAGATATAAAAGGCATCCAAATAGGAAAGGAAGGAGTGAAATTGTCTCTGTTTGCTGATGTCATGCTCTTATAATAGAGACTCCACCAAAAAACTCTTAGAAGTGATATACAAATTCAGTAAAGTTATAGGGTACAAAATCAGCATACAAAACCCAGTAGTATTTATACTAACAACAAACTGTCTGAAAAAGAAATTAAGAAATCAATCTCCCTCACAATAGCATAAAAAATAAATAAAATACTTAGGAGTAAATTTAACCAAGCAAGTGAAAGATCTGTATACTAAAAACAATAAAACCTTGACAAAAGAAATTGTAGATGACACAAATAAATGGAAAAGTATTCCATATTCATGAATTGGAAGTTGTTAAAATGTCCATACTACCTAAAGTGATCTACAAATTCAATGCAATCCATATCAAAATTCCAATGTTATCCTTTATGAATATAGAAAAAAATCCTAAGATTTGTATGGAACCACAAAAGATCTCAAATAGCTGAAGCAATCTTGAGCAAACAGAACAAAGCTAGAGGCATCACACTACCTTACTTCAAAATCAATTAAAAAAAATGGTACTGGCATAAAAAATAGACTCATTGACTAGTGGTACAGAATAGAGAACCCAGAAATAAACCCACACAAAAATGCCAACTAATTTTCAACAAAGGTCTCAAGAACACAAAATGGAGAAAGGATAGTCCCATCAATAAATGGTGTTAAGAAAACTGGATATCTACAAGCGGAAAAATGAAATTAGACCCTCATCTCACACCACATACAAAAATCAATTTAAAATGGATTAAATACTTAAATGTAAGACCTGAAACTATAAAAATACTAGAAGAAAATTAAGGGAAACTGCTCCACAACAATCATCTGGGCACAATTTTTTGGATATGATCCCAAAACACAGTAACAAAAGCAAAAATAAACAAGTGGGATTGCATCAAACTAAAAAGCTTCTGCACTACAAATAAAACAATTAACAGAGTGAAAAGGCAACCAACACAGTGGAAGAAAATATTTGCAAATCATATATCTGATAAAGAGCTAATATTCAAAATGTACAAGGAATTCAAACAACTCAACAGCAAAAAAAAAAAAAAAAACTCAATCAAAAAAGGGCAAAGGACATAAACAGATACTTCTCAAAAGAAGACATACACAACGCAGAGTACTAACCACTATACAATCATGGCCAACATCATTTTTTGCAGATCTACAAAAAATAATTCTACATTTCATATGGAACCAGAGAAGATCTCATATAGCAAAAGCAATCTTAAGCAAAAAGAACAAATTGGGAGGCATCAATTTACTAGACTTCAAGCTATACTACAAGGCTATAGTCACCAAAACAGCATGGTACTGGCACAAGAACAGATACATAGACTAATGGAACAGAACTGAGAACCCAGATATAAATCCACATACAGTCATATAATCTTTGACAAAGCAGGCAAAAACATACACTGTGGAAAAGAGTCCTTATCCAATAAATGATACTGGGAAAATTGGATAGTCACATGTAGAAGATTGAAACAGGATCCACACCTCTCACCGCTCACAAAAATCAACTCATTGTGGATAACAGACGTAAACCTAAGGCATGAAACTGTAAGAATTCTATAACAAAATGCTGGAAAAACTCTTATAGACATTGGCCTAGGCAAAGAAATTATGAAGGAGATCCCAAATGCAACCACAGCAACAACAAAAATAAATAAATGGGGCCTAATCAAATTAAAAAGCTTCTGTACAGCCAAGGAAACTATCATGAGCAACAGACTACCTATAGAATGGGAGAAAATATTACCATGCTACACATCTGATAAAGGGGTGATAACTAGAATCTATATAGAACTCAGAAAAATCAGCAATAAAAAATCAAATAACCCTATCAAAGAGTGGGCCAAGGACATGAACAGAAACTTTTCAAAAGAAGATAGACTAATGGCCAAGAAACCTATGAAAAATGCTCAACATCTCTAATCATCAGGGAAATGCAAATCAAAACCACAATGAGATATCACTTATGTTCAGTGAGAATGGCCTTTATCAAAAAGTCCCAAAACAATAAATGTTGGCGTGGATACAGAGAAACAGGAACACTCATACACTGCTGGTGGGACTGCAAACTAGTACAACCTCTGTGGAAAGTAACATGGAGATACCTCAAAGAGCTACAAGTAGAACTACCATTTGATTCAGCAATCCCATTACTGGGCATCTACCCAAAGGAATAAAAGACATTCTATAAAAAAGACATCTGCACTCAAATGTTTATAGCATCACAATTCACAATTGCAAAGCTGTGGAAACAACCCATGTGTCAATCAATACATAAGTGGATTAACAAAATGTGGTATACGTGTACCATGGAGTTCTACTCAGCACAATAAACAATGGAGATCTAGTACCTCTTTTATTATCCTGGATAGAGTTGGAGCCCATTACACTAAGTGAAGTATCAAAAGAATGGAAAAACAAGCACCATATGTACTCACCATCAAGTTGGTATTAACTGACCAACACTTAAGTGCACATATAGTAATAACATTTATCGGGGGTCAGGCAGGTGGGAGTGGGGAAGAAGGGATGGGTATATTCACACCTAACGGGTGCAGTGCACAGCATCTGGGGGGTGGACACGATTAAAGCTCTGACTCGGGTGGGACAAAGGCAATATATGTAAACTAAACATTTGTACCCCCATAATATGCTGAAAATAAATAAATAAATAAGAAGACATACAAATTGCCAACAGAAATATGAAAAAATCCTCTTCACTAATTATCAGAGAAATGCAAATTAAAACCACAATGAGATATCCTTTCACACCTGTTAGCATGGCTATGATCAAAAAGATAAAAGATAACAAGTGTTAGCAAGGGTTTGGAGAAAAGGCAACTCTTGTGCACTGTTGGTGGGAATGTAAATTAGTACAGCCATTATGGAAAATAGTATGGCAGTTCCTCAGAAAACTAAAAATAGAATTTCCATATGATCCAGCAATCCCACTTCAGAGGATATATCCAAAGGAATTGAAATCAGTATGCTGAAGAGATATTCTGCGTTCTTATGTCCATTGCAACAGTACTGACAATAGCTAAGATATGGAAGTAACCTAGGTGTCCATCATAAGATAAATGGATAAAGAAAATATGATATGGTATATATATAAAATGGAATTTGGCCATAAAAAGGTGGAAATGCTGTCATTTGTCACAACATGGATGAATCTGGAGGATGTTATACTAAGTGAAATAAGCCAGGCACAAAGAAACAAATACCACATGATCTCACTTATATATGGAATCTAAAAAATTTGAACTCACAGAAGTAGAGCATAGAATGGTGGTTACCAGAGGCTAGGGGAGAGGGGTATGGAAAAAATGGAGATGTTGGTCAAAGAAAACAAAGTTTCAGTTAGGAGGAACAGGCTTCAGTGATCTATTACACAAAATGGTGACCATAATGTATAACAATCCATGGTATACTTCCAAATTGCTAAAAGAGATTGTAAATGTTTTCACCACACACACACACAAATAAGTATGTGAGGTGGAATAGATTTGTTAATTAGTCTGATTTAATCATTCTACATAGTAAACATATATCAAAACATCACATTATACCTCATAAATATATATAATTATTATTGACAAGTAAAAATAAAATTTAAAGACAAGATCAAGACACTGAGGCATGGAAAGGTTGAGTAACTTGTTCAAGTTCACAAACTAAAAAGTGACACAATCAGGATTTCAACCCAGGCAGTCTGGCTTCACAGCTTGTGCTCTATATAGAGAAATGGAGAAGCATAGGAGAATTTAAGAATTCAAGTTGGTTTTGTAGGAAAGACACCGTGATCCATTTGGGAGATGTTAATTTTGAGACTCTTGTTGAGATGCCAAGTGGGCAGTGGAGAATGTAGATCTGGAGATCAGTAGAATGGTCTGCTCCAGATGTGTAGAAATGGAAGTTATTAGTATTATATATAGGTAGTTTGCCACTACTGGTATAAAGGCGATATCTAGAAAGAACATGTGCAATGAGAAGAGAGGTAGGCTAAGAATAACATTAATAATATTTTAGAGGGAGATAAACCCATAACATTTATAATATAATATTATATTTAGATATATGTTGATTTATATCTATTTATCTATATCTAGTTCATTATAAATAGAATTTCAATTCTTTGGGAGAGAGGTCTCTTCCTTCATTTATCAGAAAATAATAAAAATTATATTGTTGAAAACGAAATGAAACAATTACCTGATAATTTTTCAACACTTTTCTGTTGGCCTTAAATTGTAGGAGAGGAAACCCATAGTGAGGAAAGAGACTCTTAAATGGAAACAAAACCACATGACTTCCTCTTTCAGATAATTTACGGGTTATAAGGCAAACAGTCAAGCTACCACACATGCGGCTAAATCTGTAATATATATCATGTCAGCAAGATTTCATCAAACTATTTTTGAAAAGGATTATTCCAGAAAGACTCATTATATTGCTATGAGTCATTTGAGCTCAAATATTAATGGGATGCCATCATCGAATATGAAGCTGCAAAAGCGACACACACATCATTTTGGAGGCAAGAAAAATTTTGAGGATTACTTTTATTTCTCCCAGCTTTGATAATAGCCTACTTCATTCTGTAACAATAAGATTCCATGTCAACAACACCATTAATCTGTCAAGTATGAACATTACTTAACTTTGTGCTTTTCCCTGAGGATTTATTAATACATCTAAAACTTATAGCATTATTTAGCACCATTTTCTGGCTCTGCTCAGCAAAGGCACAACATTGGCAGGAACTAGGATTAAATACTACATCACATCTAAAAGATGGCTTAAATTGGAAAGCAATATTAGAAATATCACATCCTTACTCTTTGAACAAGTCCATGTGATCTAGACCCTCAAAATTTTAATTTTATTGACTGTTAAAAAATTATTACACATCAAAAGTTGTTTTCTTTGCGTGTGAAGCTATCCAAAGTACATGCTTTTGATTACTAACTTACCCCAAATATCTTCACTTTGTATTCATTTCTAAGGAGTTAAAGATGTAGTATAGTGAAGTATAAGTGTCAGAAAAGCCAAGGTTTGTGCCGGGGGCTGGCACTGTGCCTGCCACCCAGTAGAGAATCAATAACTGTTGAATGGACAAGTCCTCAGTTGTCAAAGTGATAGATATATGCTGTGACCTTTTGGGCTAGGTAGATAATGTTAAATGTGCTATAGTCTCAATATAAGAATTACCATGTATTGATGTTTCTTGTTTGGCATTAGCTTGACATTAAATATTCATCGTTTATCATGAAAGCATTCCAAATTTTCTTTTGAGTCATTCCTGCTGAGAAAAATCCCTTCACTGATTCAAATAAAAGGAAAATAAATCCATATTAGCCTGGAAGACATTATCATTATATAGTGAACATTAGGACTGCCTAACAGGTATTGGGCAATCATGCATATTTGGTAGTATATAACATACTTAAATGTCTTAAAATTTTTATGATTTGCTACTTTTATCAAACAGATATGTCATATCACTGAGAAGTCCTATTTTTGTCTTCAAGGCAATTAAAGGTATTGTTCAAGGTATTGTTCTCTTAATGGTGAAATAGAAGTTGGTCTTCTTTCTCAGTTTGCTTCCATTAAAGGAATTTCTCTGCAGCACTAATCAGATGTATGGTCTTGGGACATATTCATAACTTTTCTGGGCCTCAGTTCTCTTTCTTTAAAAAGAGAGAATTAAATTAAATGATAGTAGAAAATCATTGATTTTTCTCTTAATTTAAATCTGGCATATTAATTATCTTACACTTTTATTTTAGAAAGGCATATTTCTTGCAGCTCTAGTTTATGCTAGGAGGTTTAATTAAAATACTGTAATGTCAATCAACTTTTATTCTCGCTAATTGGTAATTCTTTGAAATTCTTTGCATCTAGGATTATTACTTCTGCATCTGAGTACCTATATTCTATTTCCCATGACTTCATAACTATATATACCTAGACAGAAAAGGAACCAGCCCTGGTATACAGTGATGGTGTTTAAATTCTTTGAAATTTCTTTGAAAATAGGCTGAGCTTTTTTTCCCCTCCATCTCCATCAAAAGGGTGTGAAATTAAAGTTGTAGAATTATTTGTCTTAATTAAGAAAATGATCTATTAATATAAAACATTTAACTCACTTTTAATTCCTTTTTTAAAAATCACTTTCCTTTCTTATTCATTTTTAAGAAAGGTTTACAAGTACAGCTCCTTAACAAATTCTCCCTTTAGAACATCTGCAGCAATAATTGTCTTAGGGTTTTAAACTCTTAAATTCGCCATCAAAGGCAGTATTAAAGAAAATATTTGGTCAGAAACAAATCTCTCCCAAAATAAAATGTTTCACACAATAAATGAATTATCTTAACACAATTATGTCACCAATTCTTTAAGTTGCTTATTCATAATTCTAGGGTTTTCAGATAAAATACAGAGTGCCCACTTAAATTTGGATTTCAGATAAATCGGGAATACATTTTAGAATAATAATATATGCAATATTTGGAACAGACTTAAACTAAAATTTATTCTAATACTAAAAAAATGGTTAATATATTAAACATTATTTGCTATCATCTAAAATTCGAATTTAACTGGGCATACTGTATTTTTATTTGCTAAATTTGGTGACCCTTTTAAATTACTATTTGTAAAAGGAATCAGAGTGTTGCTAGCTGCTGTAACATACATTCCAAGTGGCCTAACACAATAGAAGTCTGTTTCTCATTTTCTAACTGAGTGTTCCTAGTGGGCAGGTGGTTTTTCTTCACGTGGTCATTCAAGAACCCAGGCTCCTCCCATTTTGTGGCTCTATCATCCCATGGACTTCAGAGGAGTCCCCTGCATCCAGCTGACAGAGGAGGGAGAAGGAGTAATAAGGTACACCCACTTCTTAACTGTGTTGGCCCAGAAATGACATTGTTTCCACTCACAAGTCATTGGAGAGAGTAGTCAGTCATATGGCCCCACCTAGATTCAACAGGGGCTGAGAAATTTAATTCCTTGTTGGGTAGAACTTCCCAGAGACAACTCTACATAATGAAAAGGAGAGATGTCATTCTGATGAAAAGTTAGTCATGTGTGCCCCAGTATGGAACCAAAGGAAATAAACACAATAATCACCCTATACCATGTCACTTTGTATTTTGGAGAGACAAACCACTGAACGTATTTGAGACTCTTCGTGTTTGTACGAATGGTGCACGATCTGTGATACTTAGTAGATAGTAGAAATGAAGTTGATGGTTTTGTGTGGCATTGTTTTTCCTGATACTGAAAAATTGTGATTATGTGTTTATACCAACCTATGTCAAAGGTCTATCATGAGAATCAACAAATAAATGGATGCAAATTGTTTCGGGGAATTCAAATGCCATGCACAGATAAAATCAGAATACATGTTACAACTGGGACTCCTCAGAGGATCTAGCTGTTTGCTACACAGACTACCAGCAGCCAAATTTTCCCTCACTCTGGGATGTAACACTAGCCTTGAAGGCTGCTCAAAACTCAATCAGATGGGGGTGGGGAACCTATGGCCTTAAGGCCACATATGGCCTTCTAGGTCCTTAAGTGTGGCCTTTTGATTAAATCCAAATTTTACAGAACAAATCCTTTTAATAAAGGGGGTACAGCAGAGAAAGATGAAGCTTTTCTTGCCTCTTTTGGTGCTTAAAAAAGAACAGTCTTAGGCCGGGCGTGGTGGCTCACACCTGTAATCCTAGCACTCTGGGAGGCTGAGGCAGGAGGATCGCTCAAGGTCAGGAGTTCGAAACCAGCCTGAGCAAGAGCGAGACCCCATCTCTACTAAAAATAGAAAGAAATTTATTGGCCAACTAAAAATATATATAGAAAAAATTAGCCGGGCATGGTGGCACATGCCTGTAGTCCCAGCTACTCGGGAGGCTGAGGCAGGAGGATCACCTGAGCCCAAGAGTTTGAGGTTGCTGTGAGCTAGGCTGACGCCACGGCACTCTAGCCTGGGCAACAGAGTGAGACTCTGTCTCAAAAAAAAAAAGAACAGTCTTGAAATCAGAAGGCCACAGGTTCCCCACCCCTACCTGTGAGTCTCTGCCTGTCCAACTCTGAGGGCCTCAGTTTCTTACTTGTTTGGTCATGCCTAGTCTGAACTGAAACAGACTTATAATTTTGCACATTCTGATTTTTTCTGGCTGCTTCCTATGTCCTTGTCCATCTTGGATCTCTATGCTCCCCCCCACCCCCAATCTGACGTTTCCAGTTGGCCCAGAATTTTGCATTTGACCTGCTGTTAGATCTGCCTCCCCTTCAGGACTTGTGATGACCATAGTCACACTCTCTCCTGTGTAACTGGGGTCCTGGATCAAGGTTTCCATAACCCCACAATTTCTGCCTTGCTCAGTCCCCATGGGCATTTGATCACAAATCTGTGGCCATTATTGATAAGCTGCATAGCCTAAACTGTCTTTATGAAAGCATTCTCCTGACCTCTTTGAAGTGACAGGTTACCCCTTGTTCACTATACCTCTAACAGTGAGCTCCTGTCCTGTATGGAGGGGAAAATGACTCGAGACCTGGCTTTTCACACTTTTCCCCCCAAGAAGAATATGAACTTATTGTGTTCGCTTTTTTCTATGCCATTCAAAGGACTTTTCTCTCAATTTTCTTCTTTCCTAAGAGTTTCAAATGCTCCTAACAGATTAGTTTACTCTACAAGCATTTAGCTCTTCACATCCAAACATTCCTCTCCAACAGCAATGTAATCAAAATGCAGATAAGTGTGGCCTTCATGAAAACACTTAAGAGCTAGATTCTCATAGCATCCCACTGTCTCTTAGCTAGACTCTTATTTTCTTGTCAAAAGCTGATGATAATTCATATCACTTTTAAGACTCCTTCCTGTACTAGTGGCTTCCGGTGCTGGTAGCCAAAAGGGCTATAAAGCCCACCATGGATTTCTTCACAGGCATAGATGAATTATTACATTCTTCATTTATTTGCAGCCTGTATGAAAGATGTGAATTTTGCCTTTTATCAGTGATATGTGTGTGGTCCATACACACACATACACACACACTTGCTGAGGAAGGAAGTGAGCGAGGAGAACTATCATATCTCTTGTGCTATTGTATTGCCATTTCCTTGCTTTGAAGCCAACAACCCCATTGCTTATGGGCAGGGGCGATGTTATGATAGGGCAAATCTCTAAGAGCTCATGGGTGCAAATGGCTCTGAAAGATCATGATAAACATGCATTAATTGAAGATTAACATATTCCCTCTTCATTCATGCACAGTAATTTTCACAAATTATATACTATATAATTTTTTAAATTTTTATTCATTTTTTAGGAAAGGAAATTGTGTTTTAAGGTATTTTGTATAATCTATTAAAATGAACACTGTCACCTATTTACTTGGAATTACCTAAAACAAATAAAAGTTATTATGTCCTATGGAAAGCAAAGACTCACAATGCTACTTTATCAAAAGAATAGTTACTAAAACATCTACCCTGAAAATATACATTATTAACTGACTCATGTTGGAGTCAATGAGGCCACAAGTGATTTCAATCGATTATAACACAATGATTCCCTGGACAACAAGAGAATAACTGGCTAGAGTTATTACTTGTTGCCTTTATTCAGAATGTAGGAACTAAATTATATTAGCAACAGACATAATAAGTGAAAGCAATAGATGCTTAGTCACTAACAGTAAAATATAATCATAGCCAGGAAAAAATATTTATGAGAGAATAAAAGAAAGACAGGAAATATGCACCCTAGGACTAAAGGGAGAGATTGCAAGAGACTTACCTCAAGTACGGCCATCATCTAGATTCTTAGTGTTTACAGAGAAAGGTTAAACTGCTTACCTTGGTACACAAGGCATGCTACACTCTGATCCTAACAATTACATTCAGTCTCAATTCTACTTTCTCCTCCCCTTTGCCTCCTGGCCATATAATTGACCTTTAGAGCAGTTTGCCAGACTATAAACTCACACATTATGGCAGAGTATCTATTAAATAATCAGTATGTAGTGCTTAACTCTTAAATATGAACAGAGATATAGATCATCAGCCACCAATATGAAAGAGATCCAAATGAACCAACCACAAAAGGAATTTGGAGTAAATAGAGACCGCACAGAAAATAGGGAATAGTTTTAAAAATGATAACAACTAATTTTCTCAGAGAGAGATAAGAAACAAAAACAGGATACTATAAAAAGGGAATGATCAAAGAACAAGAAAGAGTAATTGGAAAAGAATTTGAAAATTGAAATGAAAAATAAATCAATTATAGAACTGGAAGATAAAACCAGGGAAATCTTTCAGAAAGTAGAATAAATTAGCTGAAAAGACAGACTACAGGAGAAATAAATTAAGAAAATTAGGGCTTAATAAATAAGGCCCAATATCTGATTAATTGGCTCCACGAGGGCAGTGTTTTGTTCACTGCTGTACCCTCTGGCACAGAATTACAATGCCTGGTACACAGGAATAGCATAATAACTATTTGTTAAATGAACAATGAGTGCTCCAAAGAGAGAACATAGAGATAGGGATGGAATCAAAAGAAGAAGAAGAAAACAAACCTTGCCCTAAATGAAGAACATGTATCATGTGAAGGGGCCACCAAGTGTCCAGTACAATTTTTTTTTTAAACCCATATCAATGTTCATTATCATGAAATTTCAAACTCAGGGATAAAGAAAAGATCCTAAACCCAAGAGCAAAACTGGACACATACAAAGAGTTAGAAATAAGAATAGCTTGAATTGCTCAAAGAAATATTAGAAATTGAGAGTTAAAAGAACAAGCCTTCAAATTTTAAGAGAAATTATTTCTTAGCCCAGAACTATTAATCAGTGAGGTAGAATACAGACATTTTTGTATGTAAAAACTAACGGAAAATATCTGTCTCATATATCTTTTTTCAAAAGCCTATTAGAGGATATGTTCCACCAAAACAAAGAGTTAAACTAAGAAAGAGACTCCATGAAACAGAGGATCCAACATAAGAAAGAAGGAATAGGAATTCCCAAGATGACAGAAAAAAGAAGTCCCTGGATGACAATGCTTCACCAAGCCTAAAGAGCAATTAATCCAGATCAAAGCCAGAGAATAGAAGATTTCAGGAGTGTCTCTAAATAAAAAAAAAATAGTGGGAACAATAGATTTGACATGTGAAAAATTATAGAGCTATTGCAGAACATAGGAAGACCTAGCATAGATTTAAGGAAAACTAAGCAAATGAAAAACATTTTAGGAAAAATAAGTTAACACATAAAAGAAAATTAATCATGGCTCAACTATGCAATACATTTGCACAACCATAAAACTAAAAACATTGAAGATACATTTAATAAAAACTTATCCTATGTATTACTGGAAGAATGTGTGGAGGGGATAAAAGAGCTAAAATCCACACTTTAGCACTAGAGGAAGAAAGGAAGATGTGGATATGCTAGGAAAGATAAGAAGAGACCTGTAGCTTTTTATTCTAAGCCATCTATCATTATTTGATCTTTTAATCCATGTACATGGATTACTTTGATTATAATGTTTAAAGCTAATAAATACATTTGCAAGTTGTATAATGCAAGTAATGGACTGGCAGCTAATTTTCAAAATCATATTTAACCATCAAATATGGTATCCATTGGATTTAGAAATTAGAAGTTTCATTAAATTTAGCCAGAAACTGTTTATTGCAACAATTTAAAATTAGTTATTTGTTTCTATATATAATCACCTGAAAAAGTACCAATGTGTTAAGCAACAACAAGAATCACGTCAGTGTTTGGTATAGCCCAGTGGTTAACAATATTCTGGAACTCCAGTGGCACAATCAGTTGGCGTGCAGTACTTATACAACAATATTCAATCTAGAGCCATCTCCCTGTCTATTTGAATCTTTATTCCACTACTTACTAGCATTGTGATCTTAGGCAAATTACTTTACTTCACTTGTCTCACGCAATTCACATGTAAAATGGGGACCATTCTGATACCTACTTTATGGATTCTGTGAGTTATTTCATGAACAGTACTGAGGACAGAGCCTGGCATAAAGTAAGCAACCAATAAATTGTTAATTATTATTTTTAATTATTCTAAAATAAAAATAAGTCCTCTACAAATCAATACAATATTTATTAAGTTCACGTATACCTTTTATTTGGTTATTAGAAAGCCATTTATATTTTTCTGCTTGCATAATGTTAACCATGCTTTTTTGCATTCTGCTTTATTTTTCCCCATTTTGTCTCCCTGTCTTCCTTACTTCGACATTTATTACATGATTGGACGATATCATTAGTACAACTGCTAAGTTTTTGGTGAGTAAGGAGGAATGACATAGATCTATGCTTAATAACTTTAGTACCACTGAAGAAAAGAAGACAAGAAAAGATTTGTTTTCCAGACACAATGGGAGAAAACAGGATTCAATTCACGTAGTTATACACTAGTTTTCTGAGTTAAAAATTATGAGTGAACATTATCCTGTAAGATTGCAATTCCTTCCTTGATGTTGAATACAAGCACTCAGCTCTTAGTGTCTTTCTGAACTGACATGATTCATTATTGTCAGACACGTTTTAAACTGAGAGGGATAGCTTTGAATGCTCGCTGCCCTTTAGCAGAGCACACATGCAGCAAATAGCACAGAAGCTTTAAACCAACTTCATATTCTTAGACTCAGTTTGTTTTTCCCTCAGTGTGGCTGATTAGCACCTTCTTCAACAAACATGGGTACCCTTCAACTCTATTCCTTTGTGAAGCTATCTTTTCAGCTGAGGAGAAAATAGAAGGACATTTAGAATTGGGGGCATGCAGAAAGAGCTAGAAAAATATCCAAAATAAATTCTTCTCCTACCACATATAAAAAAGCTTCATTCTTGTACCATAGAAAAATAAACTTTCAAATCAAATTCTAAAGCGTTCTAAAGGATGGCTTTAGTAAAGCCTGCTTGAAATAGCATCTGGCGAGGTCCAGATTTGCAGCACAGTTGCATTTTAAGTGTAAGGGGAAATGCCTTTCTGAAGCCCTATTTCCTCTACATAAACAAGGTGTCCTCAGGATAGCCTTCGGAGGCTCCACCCACTCGCACCTGCCAGGAGATGCTGGCATCCACGGCACAACGCTCCCTGGGAATTTAGTTCAGTCCAAAAGAAAGGAAAATGAGAAAAGGCTCTTCTCAAAACCAAACAAAACCAGGAAAAACTGACATTTATAGTACCCATTTGTTTTCCAGGAGTGCTACCAGAACATCAGGATACAATAGACAAAACACAGGCTAAGAGTCAAGAAACCTAAATCCACTTAAATAAAAAATTAAATTGAAATGAGGAAAAAAAAAAAGAAACCTAGTTCTAACACCAAAAATTGATTTACTATTACTGGGTCTACATTTCTTCTCTATAAAACAGTAGTGCTTCCTAGTTATAGACCTTATCGCATCCTTCAGAAAATCAAATGGGCTAATTGATGTGAAAGGACTTAGAAACTATCTTTGTGATTCCAATTGATAAAATTTATTTCTTTAACAACATTCGTTGAGTATTCCCAGCACTATTCTAAGGTCTGGGGCACACAACAATGAGCAGTATAAGGTCATTTTCTCCAATCAGCTTTCATTTAAAAAAAAATACGTGCATTCACATATACAGAGAGAGAGAGAAATAAAATGCATATGCGTAATACATATATATAATATGCATTAGGGTTCTCCAGAGAAACAGAATCAATAGGATGTGTACACACGCAGACACACACACACACGTGTGTGTGTGTATATAGAGAGAGGGATAGTTTATTTGAAGGAATTGGCTCACGTGATTGTAGAGGTTTAGCGAGTCCAAAATCTGATGAGGTAGGCACAGGGAAGAGTTACAGGGAAGACTCCAAAGGTATCTGCTCCCAGAACTCCCTCTTGCTCGGGGAAGGTCAGTTTTTGTTCTATTAAGGCCTTCAACTGATTAGACGAGGCCCGCCCACATTATGGAGAGTCATCCGCTTTACTCAAAATCCACTGATTTAAATGTTAATCTCATCCAAAAAACATGTTCACAGAAACAGGCAGAATAATGTTTGATCAAATATCTGGGCCTCATGGCTCAGTCAAATTGACACATGCAATTGATCACCACATTATATAAATATACGCAGATCTTGTTTGGCATGGTACTGTGGGACCATAAGGATTAGGCAAGCTGAAACCATGCAAAGCAATCTAAATAATTAATAGAAAAAATTACAATTTTTCCATGACTTTTGAAATTTTTAACAAAACATTAAAAAATTCTCTTACCGTCAGTTGTGCATGTATAAGGAAATGAAAAAACAATAAAACTAATATTTATTTAGTATACTATAGTTTAAGACATTAGAAACATTGAAAATTAAAATGCTATTTCTTTGTAAAAATGTATCAAGAGTAGTTTGAGCTACACTGCAAACTTGCCTTCTTGTCACATAACTTACAATACAGAGCAAGAATCTTTTCTGTGTCTTGGTAAATTATCATTCTTGTTTCTAAGTTTGGATCAGCCTCCAACATTTTATCCGTTGCATTTTCAAAGTTGCGAAATGCCTTCAAGAGCTCCTTCCATGTAAAGTTTTTGTCACAGCCATTTTTCTCATTTGTGTACATAAGTTTGCCTTTGCTAAGGTTCCTCTGGCTGCATAGCTCGAGTCTCTCAAAGGAAGTAGTGTCAACATTTCCAGGCCAGTTCTTTCTTCTAAAACTCTGTTTATATTCAATTCAAACCCTACAAGGTTATTTTTACAGTGAGCGTGGTAAACGGTGGTCCTGCCATACTGTACATACATTACCATTACTTCCTCCCATGATGCATGCATGTTTTCAGTTGCCTGTTATTTGCCTTATTTTTTCCAAAACTCAGTTAAAGAAATTGCATGACATCCAATTCGATACTCTGCCTGAAAATCCATTTAAGATTTAGAAGTTGAAATAATTCTACGGTCCACTGGCTGGATTAATGAAGTTGTGTTTGATGGTAAAGAGCAAATGCTCTCATTTTCATTTAAATCCCCAAGAGAATCAATCAGGGTGGTCTCGACCATTAAAACAACAGAATAGTATTTTAAAAGCTCACTGATATGGTTATATCACTGAGAGACAGCAATACCACCATAAGCTTTGTCGTCTGCACATGTGCTTAGTAACAGATATGCAGGGAAAGGAGTGATGTCACTCTTTTCTGATGTCACTGATCAAGCTGTTATTTATGTAGTGATTTGTGGGCTGAAGAGGTATCAGGCAGCAAAGTTTGGACTCTTGCAATTAATCACAGTTAATGTACCAGGCGAACTGAAACTTGAATCATGTTGTTGGGGGTCTGGTGTTATTTAACTAGCCTGTGGTAACTGAATTCATACATACAAACATATTCTAAAAACACACACACACATAAATATAACTTCCCTTTAGATCTACATCTTGCTCCAACTAGTATCCTATTTTCTTTCTTCCCTTTTATAGCAAACCTCATTGAAGGGCTGTCAATATTTGCTGTCTCCATTTCCCCCTCCTTGTCTGTTCTGAGACATTCCATTTGGGCCTTGGACCCTATTACTCCACCAAAACATTCCCTGTGTAGGCCCTGACTGATCTTAATACTACCAAATTCAGTGGCTAATTCGTCCACATTACTTGACTTCTTAGGAGCATTTTGACCAAAGCGGGCAACTTCTTTCTTGAAACACTACTGAAATTTGGTTTCTGGACACCATGCTGTCTTGGTTTTCCCACCACCACACTGGCTGCTCTTTTATAATCTTTTTTGCTGGATTTTCCCTCTCTCTCACCTCTACAGTTTGGGTACCACCTGGAACAGTCCTCAGCCACCTCCTATTCTTTATCTAGTAACTCCCTATATGATCTCAACCAGTTTTGAGCACCTACATATTGATGGCTCCCAAATTTGTATCTCTAGCCACATCTCTTCCCTGAGCTCTAGAATAGGCAATAATAGACATTTCATCTTATCACACATAAAAGAGAACTTTAATCCTGCTTTTCAGCTGTTGCTTCCCCATCTTTGTATTTAATATATTCTACTATCAAACCCTTAGTTGTCCTAGCCAAAAATTTAGCAATGATCTTTAATTCTTCCCTTTGCCTCATAGCCCATACCCAAGTCTGCTCAGTTCCATCTTCGGGATACATCCTGGAGCTGACTTCTTCTTCCTACTCCATTGCTAAAACCCTGGTCCAAACCATTATCTCTTACCTGAACTGCTGCAAAAGCCTCCCAACTGGTTTTCTTGTTTACACTATAGCTGCTCCAAAGTCAATTTTTAGCTCAGCTTCCAGAATGATCATCTAAAAATGCAAATCAAATTATATCGCTCCTCTGATTAAAAACCTTCTGGTGGCTTCCCATCATGCAAACTGTAAAATCCAAACTCCTTACCATGGCCTACAAGGCCTTACAGGATTTGTCCTCTGCCTGCTTCTTCAAGCTCATCTTCTAACTCCCTTCTCTCTCTTACTTTCCTACATTCTGCTCTTTGAACACTCTAAGCTCATTACTGTCCTTGGGACTTCGCATTTGCTATTCCTTTCACATAATATTCCCCCGCTCTCATCTTAGCAATGCTTTATTTTCTATTTTGCCCAAAGATCAGCTCATCAGGAGGCCTTCCACAGTTACTTTATACAAAAATAACGCTTTTCATTCACATTCAACATCCCCATTCTCTCTTCATTTTACTTCATAGCAATTATCAGATACCTTGATGTTCCATTATAAACACACATATACTCACAGACACAAAGAGAGGCAGTCCTCACTTTGCACACTTCCAATATGCATGGGGTTCAGCTAGTTACAACAGTTTAGATAAAAACACAAGTCCCTCAACATCATGGTTCAAATTTTGGTTCCCGTGGTAGATTAACCATAAGTAATTGCATAAAGCACAAACTTCGCTTCCAGCCCTTCAGTCTGCCAATCACTATGTAAAAAAGATTTGTGCATCATGATCAGTAACTAATCACATCACTTCTTTCAAAGTCCAGTAGTGACTGGACTATTGTATCTGTTGTTCGGTTCACACATAGGCAGCAGAGCATGTACTCTGGATGCCTCCTTGTCTCCTACTGATAAAATCACATGACATTTTATAAAACTAAATAATTGAAAAAGAGAATTGGCCAACAGATATGAAAAAGCAGCAAAGAAACAAAAAATGATAACACTGGAAGTGAAATTTGAATCAAATGTAAATGGGATAATAGAAGAAATTTCTAACCATGGGAACATGGACACTGCTATCATTCGAGAAACTCTAGAAATGTACTTAGAGGACCTTAGTGAAGTGTGAAGCACAGTTACCAACATACATGAGAAGAGTGGTTGCTGTGAAAAGGATGGAGATGCCCCAGAAGTCATGCTTGCCAAAAATTCCCCTTAAAGGAATTCTCAGAGATATGTCATGACACTGAAGGCACAAAGGATAAAACATTGGAAGCTGATCCATACTTAGAGAAGAGCATGACAATTTGTCAAGATAGAGAGAAGATGCTTACTCTGTGTCATAGGTTATACAACAAGAAGGCAAGCACCACTGTTCAAACTGATATTTTTCCCAGAACGTAAAACACTTTAATTCTAAATATTTCTAAAGTTTAAACTATAATATGCTAAATACATATTAGTTGTACTTTTTCAATTTCCCTATATATTCATAAAAATTTTTTAAAGGTCATGGAACAATCATATTTCTCATTGATTTTTACAAACATTTTGCATGGTTTCAGCTTGCATGGCCATTTTTATAGTCCCACTCTATTGTCCAAAGCAAAGCTTGTATAAAAAAATAAAAATGGCCTAGAATAGTCAAAATAGTTTTGAAAACAAATAAAAAATTTGGAGGACTTATGCTAACTGATTTTAATAATACTATAAAGCTACAATAATCAAATCAGGGTGGCATTGGCATAAGGAAAAAAACATCAGTGGAACAGAACAGAGTCCAGAAAAAGGCTGTACGTACATGATCAATTGATATTTGACAAATGTGCTAAAGTAATTCAAAGAATAATGAGTGTTGTCAAAAAATGATGCTGATTTTCTACAGAGAATAGCTCAGGAAAAAAAATGCTGCTGAATCAACTGGATATCTTTATGAAAAATAATGAACCTCAATCTCCCACAATACAAAGAATCTATTCAGAATGAATCATAATCTGAAGCATAAATCTAAATATAGACCTTAAAACTTCTAGAAAATATAGGAGAAAAATTGTACAGCCATGCAAGAAGCTTATTAGATTTAATTTATAATAAAGATAACTTATCTTTATTAGAATTAAACATTTTTAATGAGAACATGAAAACCCAAACATATAAGGAAAACTAATAAATTGAAATTCGTCAAAATTAAAAACTTTTACTTTTCAAATTATGCCACTGAGAAAACGCAACAGAAAGCTGGAAATTTAGAGCATATTTGAAATACATATATC
>VBSM01002608.1:36635873-36661498 GCA_008086735.1 Cheirogaleus medius
AACTATACTACAAGGCTATAGTAATTAAAACAGCTTTTGACTGGCACAAGAACACGGACATTGACCAGTGGAACAGAACAAACAACCCAGATATAAAACTATCCTCATATAGCCATCTAATCTTTGACAAAGCAGACAAAAACATACACTGGGTTCCCTCTTCTTAAAGCAAAGCAGTTAGACTGAACTGCTAACTAACTCCTACAATGAAACAATCCATTTGTACTACATACAAAGGAACATTACACATATTGTTTGGTGCAAAGTTAGCATAAAACTAATTATCAACAGTTCAGCACTCTAGAATGCAGAAAACAGACTAGATTCATGTAGAACATCCTGAAACTACAGCCTGAGAACCACTTGTAATATATTACTGATGATTCTTGTAAAGCCCCCAAATTTGATGTTTGCTAGTGTTCATTAATGAAATAATTCTTAAAGTAATCAGGTTTTCAGAAACTCATTGTATCTCTCCCTTTCTTTTGAAAAAATACTTAGAAAAGAAATAATAAATTCAGTATAAATTATCAAAAATAAATGTGCCCTGCCACAGCAAATGACAACTTCTCGATATGGTATTTGTATGTCTTTTAATGGACATTTCTTTTCTAATTCCACAATCACCATGGTTAGTGCTATGAGTTCATGCTAATTAGACCACCACAGATTATTTTGACAGGCAGAGTCATCCATTCCTCTCAGTACTGATGGATACATTGGTCAGGAGTTGGATACAAGATTGTCTAGCGCAGAGCCACTCAATACACCATGATCCTTCACTGTTCTTTAGTAAAACAAGCAGAAGATTGAGAAAGGAGGATTCTTCCCATCCCTTGAGTTTTCATCGCCTCAATACATCTCATGCCCTTACTCATTCCCCATCCCACTGAGCTGTGACCTCCAGATGTTCTTGTCTAACCCTATGGTAGCCCTACCTCCTTTCATCAGCCTGCCTCAGTCTCTTTTATTGCAGAAAATAAAGCTCCAGTAATGCATTAAGGGGTAAAACACTGGAGGTTTGTATCCACTCACCCAACACCTTATCTGCTTCCCCTTTCCAGGGGTCTCTGAGACACATGCATGGGCCAGCACAGAGAACATTCAAACCCAGTGATGGGGGATATCCTCAATTCACCAGAATTCAAAACAAGTCCTTTCCTCCTAAACATGTTTATTCCTGCAGAGAGGGCTTTCATAAGACAAAAGCAAACCAAGCAAAATTATATGACCCTGATAATGGTGTTTCTTTTGACATTTGTGAGGTCTCCTCACCTTCATTCTTAATCTCAGGCAGCTGCTTAAACTGAGCTGTGGAGGCAGCACCTTCTCTTGTGATCACTGCTTGCTCTGCAGCGACCTTGGATCCACTCTGATGAACCATCAAAAGTCAAGTTTGGCTCATCAGAAAGATTAAGGAGGCTTTGTGGCCTTTTCATTAAACATGCTTCTGATTGGCCCCTACAGAACTTTCTGATTTTCCTGATAAAAATATAGAAAATCCACTTATATCCTTCCTACCCTATGTTATTAGAGCTCCCATGGTTGGGTTAAGTGTGATCATTAATGGGACTAATAAGTAAATAACAGATTAAGACAGTCTACACTAACTCAGAGATAATACAGACTTTCATTTTTAAAAAGATTTAACTATTAATATCAGTCTATCAGCCATATAACTTTTCTATTTTCAACTTTTCTATTTGCATCTAATGATGCAAGAATAAGGCCGTTGAATGTGATTGCACTGATTTTATATTGCCACTTAAAGAGATAGAACATATCAAAGTGTCTCCTTTATTTAATGTAATCTCATTCCTCCCATAGGAAATCATAGGAATATTATTCAAATGTATTTTTGCTTTTATTAGGTATAACTGATAGCAAGAAAGATAAATCCATATAAACTAATTTATTAAAAAAATTACTGAAAGTACACTGCAGATTTTCATGGAAGGAAATGTGAAGTTAAGCCAAATCTCTGAGAATGGGAATCTTTAAAGTCTTTGGGGTGATGCCTTCCCATTTGCTTCTCTCTGCACTTTCTCTCCATGCAAACCAGCTTCCCCTGGTTGTTCCTGGATTACAACCTCCCTCTCCTCATCACTTTGGTCTGCTTCTAGCTTTAGCTGTCAGTGATTTCAGTTTCACATGGTCTGGTTGTTTTCTCCCTGACAACTAAATTATTAAGACTCTCAAAATCCCTTAGCTTAACTTCTCAGGAGAAGATATATTTGGCACAGATCATATGCTATGAATGTGCTTCCTCTGACTCAGGTGGTGTGGGAAAAAAGACACTTCTGGAGAAACCAACCTGGCAGCTTAGGCCTGATTTCTCAGCAGGAGCTATGGGGTGGGGCCATCCCAACAGTGTTGCTGAGAAGGAGAAATTCAATTTAATTTGATTCTACAAATACATGATTACTTCCCATGTTCCAGGCAGGTGGTGAAATGTATTAACAAATCACCTAAAAACTTAGAAAATTCTAGGATTGCCTCAAACAGGACGGGCTATAGAAATAGAGAATAAGTATTAAACAGGCACTGATGGAGGCTACATTTAGTGATGAGTTTCTTTTTCCATTCTTTTTTGGACCTGTAGGGTTAGAGCTTTTCCTTGGACTTAGCTTGGATTGCTTCATGCTTTTCCATGATGCTATATAATAACGAAATCTGAGTATCTGACATAGTTATCTCCAACCATTCTACTTTTTAAAGAAATAGCTTAAACATATCAGGAACAAGTCTTATCTCCTACTTGTCTCTTTTCTCATAACCATAATCATGTTCATTGTACCATGATTATTTCCATCTTGGGACTTTTAACCCTTCTGTCCTTTTGTTTGGAATTCCTACCCTACTTTCTTCTCCAAACTATAGCTAACCTCAAAATCCATTTTTGAGTCTCATCTCCTCTCAGAGATCCTCCTTGATCAATTCAATTAACTGATTTCCTCTTCTCATTTGTTAAATATGATATAAATGGAATTATAGAAATATGAATATATTTGAAAATTATTTAAGAGGTAACATTAAAGATGGATTTTTGTGATAAACTGATTTCCTACCCTTTTTGTCCTTCTTCCTAAGAGAATGTCATTTTGGGGGGTGGGAGATCATAATGTTTTCATCTAGAAAGCAACAGTCAGCCTGTCTGGCAGAAAGGAGAGGCCATACAACACCATTCTGGCCAATGAGACATAAGTGGGTTGAGTAGTTACTCAAAAACAGAGCAAACTCAACTATCATGAGCTTTTCTGATTTTTTTCCCTCCCTGTTTTACTGCCTGAAATACAAATGTGATATTGAAGATGGAACAGCTGTCTTATAACCATAAGAAGACCATAAAGGAAAGGGGAAAGATAATTTGCAAAACCTAAACTCTGAAATCCTTGAGCCAGCAACTACATACCTCTCAACTTCTAGTTAAGTGAGAAAAATAAAACTTATAAAATATTTAGGCCACTGGGTTTTTTGTTTTTTTTCGGTGGGGGGGGTCTACTACTACTTTAACATTAGCTTGTGTATACTTTAATATCTAACAAGTTTAAAGACACAAAAAAAACTCACACAAACAAAAAACCTTTAAACTACCTGAGGGATAATATTTTGAAACAATTCCATATTTGCTTAATGCCTATGAACACAAATTAATATATTTCTGGATTTCATAAGTCCGTAGTTTGCCTTCTTTGATTTTGATATGTTTGTAGAACACATTATAAATAAATTAACTCTTTGATCTTTGACATTTGTTGTAAATATTTTTTATGGTACTCTAAGAGAGCCTATTGGTTTCCTTTTCCAATGAAGGAAAATACATACTAAATATTACCTAAAAAATAGTCTTGACTTTATAAATGCCCTAGTGTCACGACCTTCCTATTTATAGATAACTCTGTATGCGTGTGCTGGCAGAATTGTAGATATTGCTATGTTGCCAGGAACTCTTGCTATTATACATCCATAGGAAGCCTGGGCTTTGATCCAAGGAGCTAGAACTGGAAAAGTCAGCCCCTGCCTTTCCAGAGAATTACTAAGGAACTATCCCATCCTGTAGGCTGTCCTTTTTCCACAGCTACCCAGAGCAAGAATATTCTCTTGGCATTGTTCCTCTGCTACTGTGTTATACTGGCATTTCTCCAGCTCAGAGGAGAATGAGGCTCCCAAGCCTAACAGGTACCTGCTGGGATGGCCCCCAGAAATGTCTATATGAGTTTCTCCTAAGAAGAGGTGTGCAGAGGAATTCCCACCAGACGTCAAAGGTGCCCAATATTGCAACACTCTCAGATGCAGCCATGTACAAGAGACATAAGGTCACACACGCTGAGAAATGAGATGGAAAAATTATAAATTCTTGTTATAAACACACTGTCATAGCAAAGTGAGAAACTGCAGTTGCATTAGGCTGACAGATAATATGGCAGCAAGCAAACAGATACTTACTGTCTTTTCAATCTAAACTGTGCAAATGTCTCCTCCTGACTTACACGCCAAGCTTTTCAAAGACTTCATCACCAAATTACTATCATTAGTAAAGTACAAGAGTACAGCCAGTATCCTTTCTCCTGAAGCTTTGTAGAAGGAAAAGACTAAATAAAAAGAGAGAATTTCAACTCTTCTTGGTTAGTATTTTTATTGACTACCCAAAGGGTTCATGACTCTAGCAGATGCATAATGTTATATACAGCTCTAGTAGAATCCACAACTGAAGACATGCACAGTAAAGATTTCAGAAAGCAACAAGACAGATTCATTTCCAAGTAAGACCACAGATGTATGATTCACTTCTAAGTAAGCACACCGACAATGCTATTTACAAACTTAAAAAAATACTTATTAATCATGCACTCTAACACATTCATATTTCCTAGTATTGTTTCCAAATATTTCTAGCATATACTGTAAATAGCTTTCCTTTCCTGGAATTTAACATTGATATTACCTTTTAAATTCGTTCATGAGTTTGCTTTCATCAGAGTTTTCAAGAATTTTCTTCCCCTAGAGGTTGTCAAAATGTATCATTTCTAAATTTAGAAGAGTAATGGAAGATGTATGACTCCTTATCAAAGCACTTTACATAATTTAACTAAAATTCAGTGTGAACAACAAATACAATTTGGGAGTTCCACATTCTAACTACAGATAACTTTTTACATTTGTTCTAATAAAGATGTGGCGGGGGAGGTTTCTAGTAAAGCTGGTCTTAGCCACAACTGTCTTCCTTCTGGCTAACAGAATATGAGGCCATAGTCTCTGTCATTAAACACCCATGAATCAGATAATATACACTGTGATTAATTTCTATGGATAATGGGACATTAACTGGGGAGTTCACAGGTACTAACTCTGAAGAAGTTCTGAGGAGTGGTAATAACACTGGAGGTAAGACTTTACATGGAACCTATGAAAGCACTTACTAGTATACCAAATGATATTAATAAAATAAATATCTTTTGCATTAACTACCCTCAGGGAAGTCGTTTCACCAGGCAATTGACAATTGATGAAGTCTGATTGCGTACTCGAGGCCCCAGATCACATTTTGAAATGCAAACCAAACTTGCTACTAAATAGTAGCACAAAGGAAAAAATAATCAGGACTCTGAATCTCCTAAAATAAGATGTGCACCTTGGCTCACTAACTTCTCTGATCATGCAGGAATTTCAGGAAGTACATAAAAAACTTGATATAGTGTTCAAATTTGCCAGAGGCCTGGAGAAGATCTAGCCTGTGGGCAAGACATAGAACCTTCTAGGCACATTCTAAGGCTAAACCTTAGACAAAGGGTCAAGACTGATGTCAGAAGAGAACAAGGACCCTAAGGAATTTCTAGTCCCCAGTATAAGTCATAGTGTACTGGGGTAGCAATGAGAGAATAGCTGTGATAAAGAGTTAGAGAAGTAAGACTGGATGCACCATGGAGCAGGTTCAAAGGGAAAATCCATACTCAGTAGTTAAGTCCATGGCGGAAGGGATTTGTGTGTTTTGTTCAACACCACATACATACCCAGTTTAGGGCACATAATAAGAGGAATTAATAAATAAGTAGGTAAGGCTTTTTCATCCTTTTTCTTTATTTGGTTCTTTAATAGTTCCCAAAGTGTGGGATGCTTCGTCAGGTAGTCTGGGACATCATTTTAGGTGATAACAGTACATTAAAAACTCTAAATTGGGTGTTTTTTCCTATTCAGTTTTCTAATATCAAGGAGAAAATTTCAGTTTGGTACTAGTAGGTCTTTTACATCTCTCCATTCTTGTTTAAATAGAAGATATAGGTTCTCAGGCACATCATCTGGCTAAAACTGCATAGTCATTCGTCCCTTAACAACTGGGATTTGTTCTGAGAAATGCACCCATGCACCCTTAGGCCCTTTCTTCACTGGGTGAACATCATGGAGTGTATTTACACAAACCTGGAGAGCACAGCCTGCTACACACCTGGCCTATATGATGTAGTCTATTGCTCCTAGGCTACAAACCTATACAACATGCTATCATAATAAATACTATAGGCAATTATAGCATAATGGTAAATACTTGTGCAGTTAAACATATCTAGACATAGAAAAGGTACAGTAAAAATATGGTATTATGATCTTTTGGCAGCCCCATTGTATATGCATTCCATTGTCAACCGAAACATCATTATGCACTATATGACTGTACTTTGGTTTTCATACTGTTTATTTTTGTAGTTACCACCTGTTTTAGGAAAGGATACTAATTTTTCTACTTCGTGGTAGTATTACAACATTTTTCTTTTAAATTAATTTATTTAAATCACAAAATTGAGTTGATTGAAAAGAAAAGCATTAGGCAAACAATAAAGTCATGTGTATATATGGCAAAAATGAGATGATTATACTCAAAAGAATTAAACTGGGGAAGCTCTGTTGTAATTGCCTCGGGCTTCAAGTGGTCTTTAAGTCTCATTGCTGTTCCTACAATGAAGACCTAACATAGCTGTCAGTTTTGGGTGTACCTCCCAAATCCCTCCCCCAAGTAGACACAGCAACCTGGGGCAACAGTTGCCCCAAACATTGTCTTCAGTTTCCTGGTGAGCAACTTAAATGCAAATGTAAAAATTCTATTTTTCGACATCTGCCATAAATTTTATATTCTTATCGAGAGAGATGCCTGTAACTGTCCCTTTATATTTATTCATTTGACTCTCCACTATGAAGCTAATTTAGAAATAAATACTAAGGTACTAAGCTAAATGAACTAATGGATCTAAGAAGTAAGAGAAATGATAAATTTAGAAGTCAAAAAATCAGCTAGAGATCCTGTTAAGCCCTACAAATTCTTTTGGATGATCATAATTCTAATTCCATAATAAGCAACTGATAGAACTCATACTAAATTCAGCAACAGCCTGCATTATCTAAATTAGGAGCCCAAGGTTCTTGAACTAACTTGCAAAGGTAGTATGAGCTGCTAACAAACGACATTTAACTTCCAACTTTCAAAACCAGCGATTAATAAAAAAGGACTAAGACAGAGCTGAGGTTCCCCGAGCAACAGCTAATGACCTATATCACTGAATAATTAGTAAAAATACGAACTACATAAGAGGGTTTTTTTCTGTGTTTAACCAGGCACAACCTGATTGCCGCAGTACAATACTATTTAAACATAAAATAATAAAATAAAATCTACATATTCAGTAATCAAAATGGATTCTCCTTTCCCCCATTTTTACAAAGGATTCCTTAGTCTCCAGGCCTCTAAAAGCATGTACAAACATTAACAGAACTACACAATTCAAAAGGAAGAGAGACACCAGGGTGAATTCCTTATAATCCTTAATAATTCACTTTACCTGATTCTTTTGTTTCTGCTTCTTCCTCTAATTTTATTGACTTTTGGCCACTTCACAATAATTAAGACTTTGATGTTGAGGCCAAGAGGGAACTGGAAAAAAAGTAAAACTCATTCATCAATCTAATTCAATTACTCTCACCTCTCATGACATGACACAACAACCAGAAAACACTGCAACAACTTCCTTACTGGCTCAGAGCAACACGAATACCTAATAACAGACACGCTTAAACTCCTGACTTTTTTTTTCTACGTAAAATAATTCATACTAGTGTTGAAATGCTCTCTAACTGTACAATTCCTCACCCCACATGGGTACTGTTGTTTAATACAATAACTCCTACAAATATACTTTGGGCTTCCTGGAAAAGTGACATGTAAATAAAGCATTATTGCCACAACATCTCCTTTAATGGTCTAGAAAAGGCAGTAAATAGCAAGCTGATGGAATCACAGATGGTACTAAATTGAGAAGTGTTGCAAACATCAGTAAAGGCAGGAAAAATTTATGCAAAAAAGACCTAACGTGCTTAAAACAAGACATTTTTAACTTTATGGGGAAAAGAAAATGTCACGTTTTAAGAGTGCCCAAGATATGCTGTCCAGCATAAACGCCACAACCAGTATATAAAAACATGCCAACTAGAATCATTTTTAAGTTTTTAAAATCAACTATTAATAACATGCCAACATGCTTTGAAGGGGGCTGATAGTCACAGAAATATAAAATTTATACTAAGCAGGAAAAAAACTCATTATGATTTCATTAAAAAGTTCCAATGAGAAGTTCAGGGTTATATATCTATAACTTTGAAAGAACACAAAGTTCCATTTAGGAAACTTATTCCAAGTAAACCTGCTTCATCCTCAGCATTTTTTATAAGCCTAAATTTGCCTCCCACTTGGGCAGAGCCATCTGTCTGGACAGATTTTGCGTATGGACCAAAACAGAAATAATGCATCTTATGGGGCCTGTGCTTGGGGTTGCAGGTGGCTTCGAGTTTGTCTTTTACTTCCCATGGTGACTAATGGAGCACATGTTAGACACACAGTTAGACATCCAAATTGATGAAAACTGATGAAACATTACAGTTTATTTCTCCCTTTCAAAAAAAGAAAAAGACTGGGATGGCATTCCATGATTCAGGTATCCAGTTTCTGTCCACCTTGCTGTTCTGCCCCCTCAGCATGTAGCTTCCACCTCCCAGTCCAAAATGGCTGCTTGCAATCTTCTTTGTCCACGTTGCAGCCAATTGGCCAGGAGTTGGTCACATGGCCATGCCTACCTGGAAGCAGACTGGAAAATAAAGCCTTTATTTCAGGCATCCATGTGCCCAGGTAAAAGTGAGGGGTTCTATTATCTCTATTACTGAATAAGAAAAGAAAGAATAGATTTTGCTAGCTGAATATAAGGTCTTCATGAACCCAACATAGGTTCTCTCTTTTTTCAAGAACCAGGCTCATGAAATTAGTAGTTTCTGCTTCAATTAAGAATCATGTTCTAATATTCAAAGCTTTCTAATCTTAAAGATTCTTTTAACATTAGTCCTTGGTTAACAAAATCAGCATTGATTCTCAATTCTTTATTCAACAGTTTCTTTGAGTTTGATATCTAAATAAAATCTCCTAAATTTTCCTTCAACTTGTATTAATAAAGCACTCTACTTCACAGTTTACAGACTTTTTTTTTTACCATAGGGATTTCTTTATTTATGCTATCACAAAATAAAAAATGTTTATGAAATTATAAATAGTAAACTTTAAGACTTTTCCTTTTTCTAAGGCCTTTAAATTTTTAAAGATAGACTTTTAGGGCCAGTTAAAATAATCACTTTAGTAAAGAATATTTTAAACATTTTAGTCACATTAAACAGTTTTATGTATATCTCTTCACATTTAAAATATAATTAATGCATATAAATTGTACTTTTATACAACCTATCAGTTTATATGAATGACTATTCATTTAACCCCTGTATTAGTCAGGTTTCTCTGGAGGAATAGAACCAACAGGATGTATAGAAAGGGATTTTTTTTTTCTTTATTTTTTTTTTTCTGTTTTAAGGTGGCCAATTAATTTTTTTTTTTTCCTTTTAGTAGAGACGGGGTCTCGCTCATGCTGGTCTCATTGCTGGTCTCGATCTTCTGACCTTCGAGCGATCCACCCGCCTCGGCCTCCCAGAGTGCTAGGATTACAGGCGTGAGCCACCGCGCCCGGCCGGGATTTTTTTTTTTAAATTAAGACACTACAGGAGGCAGATTAGAATGAGATTTATCATAAGGAATTGCTCACTCAGTTAGAGAGGCTGACAAGTCCAAAATCTGCAGCGTGGGCCAGCAACCTGGAGACCCAGGAGAGTCCATGGTGCAGATGAAGTTCAAAGTACAGTTCCCTGGAGAATTCTCTCTGGCTCAGGGAGAATAGTCTTTTGTTCTATTCAAACCTTCAACTGATGAGGCCCACCCACATTAGGGAGGACAATCTACTTATTCAAAGTTCACCGATTTAAATGTGAATCTCATCCAAAACACTTTCCTAGTTGACACATAAAATTAATCATCACACTCCTCTTAAAGGGGGAGTAGACCAGGTACATTTGCTTAACAAGTAGCTCATTGTTGTTATGATCATTAACCAAAGACATGAATTATTGTGTTAATCATTATGATTTAATTACTAACAATTCCACAAATCTTTTTGGCATATTTCTAGAGACTAGAAAAATTATTACAACAATAGAAAATCTAAATTCTGAAGAAATTAACTGACTAGGGGACTTCAAGGGAAGGAATATCAAACATTATAACAATCAGAAGGAATTTTCCCTCGGGAGTAACAGAGAGGATTATAGTTCCTTCTGCAAAGTTAACTTGAGCCTCAGTCTAAAAGTCACTTCTAAAGTCTCTAAGCCGTGCTTTATATTATGCCTAAAACTTTCTATCTATGTGGTTTTTAAGGTCATACCAAACATATATGATCAGTTTGAATAAAAATATTTTTCTGTCTTTTTAGATTGTTTTCATAGTAACCCATAGGACTATTTTTAAAACATCTATAAGAAATGTACCTAAATAACAGGAAACCCCATGCCAACTTTGGGGAATACAGTACAAACAGGGGAAACTCTGATCCTAGCAACATGGGAAATGCCACGACTCTGCTGGAGTGTCAGCACAGCGTGTAAGTTTACTATAGTCACAGTGGGCCCCAGCATAGCTGAGTACTCCACATGTCTGAAAGTGGGTGAGCAATCACTGCCTGGAATAAGGTTCTATGTTGTACTGCAGCTTTGTACAGTCCACAGAGAAGGGAATTCATCTTCTAGATGTCTTCCTCTGTCGGCCTGATAAAACCGAAATAACTTCCAACATTCATTTTTGTCTTATCAATATCTATAGGGATACTTAGATTCCACTATAAGCAAATAATGCATAGCACTCAAAAGCATCCTAAAAAATCAGGCCACAGTCTGATTTCCCTGTATTTTAACAACTGTCATGAAACCAACTGAGACTGGTTGGTTTCATGACAATTGTTTCAGCACAGACTGCCTCGATAATACAGACTGCCTCCCTAACACCCCCAATCATGTGTCCTCTGAAAACACCTCCTCAATTCAAATGTTTCAAGAGAAAAGTGAAGATCTTTAACTTATGAATTGAGAAAACAATACTTCTTTCAGCTGCTTCTTTGCTGTGTATAAATGACAACATGCACCAGAATATGTTCCTGAATGGCAGTGAAGAACATAATAAAAGGCTTTTGTCAAAAATAGAATATAAACTAAAACCTAAAAATTAAACCAGTCAACTACAGAGGTTTTCTTTTTTTTAACTTACAAAGAAGAAGTTTTTCCTTATTTCTCAGATAAGTATGCAAAAATAGCTCCTAGGTGTCTCATACCAGTGGAATAATGAGCTCTTACATGATAATGTTTCCTCTGGATTCTCTATGGACTCAGCCTACTATTAATAACACCTGACAGCCTATTTCTTGGCTACCATTTTAAAAGATTCTTCTAAAAACACAGCAGTTAAAAAGATCATTTATTCATTGCCTGATAGAAATGTCAGCAGTATAGATATTAAAGATGTTGGAATAATTGAGCTGATTTTCCTCTTAACAAAAATTCCCATGACAGGTTGGACACCTCCCAACTCCAGACAAAGTAGTGATGGCTTCTGACCCAGGATATGAGAACACACCAGGAACTTCAAGGTACCAGCTCCAAAAAGGATCAGCTGCTAACAAATATGCAAAACCTTCAACAACCAGGAGCAAATGAATAAATAAGTACTAGAGCTTGAAAAGAAAGAAAGAAATATATATATATGTATCTCGCAGTGTCTATACTATTAATTGGACTTAAGATTCCAAGAGTGGTAAATGCTCTAAGTTCAAGTGAGAAAGAATACCTTCCACTTCTACTTTATATTCCACTGAGAGTTTATAGTGCTTGCTAGTCTTCCCATGTTGCTCGGGGTTTTGTCTCTCTCCTCTAAATCTCCTTGCTCTGATCCTCGATTTTATTTTTTTATTTGTGTCTATGGGCAGCTCCCTTTCCATTCTTTCCTCCTCAGTCCATCTCACATCCTCTGCTCACCATCTCCCTCCCTCCCTCTTTTCCCCACCTCTCTCACCTGGCCATAATCTTGACCTAGGGCATATGTATTGTCAATGTGTTTGTTCTTATTGTTGTTTTTAGGAAAGTACAAACAATACAATAATGCAGCTGTGTTATTTTTTAAAAGCTGTTTAATTGAAAGAGAACCTCCCTGACCTTCTGAATTTTCTGAGTTTTCCTCCCCCTGCCTTTAACATGCATTCCAGTCCACTGAAGCAACACTAATATTGTGTAGGAATATTGTGTAGGCTGTTAAATTAGCAAAAATAGCATGAAGAATCTCTATATGAGGGATATAGAATTTTTCTGGGAGTGATTTTTGGTCAGTGGCTGTGTCCACTGTAAATGCTTTCTGCAATTCTTCTCCTGGTTAACTAATGTCCCTCTCTCACAATTTACTACTCCCTCAAAAACATTTTTTTTAACTTAATAACTATAGCAGGCTCCTTTGTCTATTTTCCATGAGAGGATTTTGTTAAGTTTTATAGATTTGGGATTTTTTTGTGTATGTGTGAAAATATTAACTGTTAAGTAAAAAAAAAAAAAAAAGCAACTTTTTGAGAAAATTCTAAATGTACACCAAAATCTAATAACTGGCTTTAAAACAGCAGTCCCATTTTAAATTATGCTGATATCGAGAGGAATACAAAACAAAAATTAATTTGAGGTCATTTTCCACATGAAGTCAAGAAAAAATACTTCATTTTCTGAGGCAATTGACAAAATAGCTATGCAAGTTCAGACAAAAGGCAGACTACAAAATAGGACAAATTTTAGGCCATTCGCAAAAGAAGAGATTAGATAACTGTACAGAGAGAGGATCTGGATTAGCAGGTCTCTAAGATCCCTTCCAGTCTTTGCCAACCTCCTGGACAAACAGACTTGAGGCCACCAAGGCAGAATTCAATTTGTTTCTTTAGTTTTAGGAAAAAATAAAAACCTGACACCTAGAATCCTGGTATACATGGTAAATTCAAGCTCAGAAGATTTGATTCAGCCCATGTTTCATGTGGAACTCCTATCCTACTGTAGCATCACTAGATTTTCTTACCTCCTCAGCTCTTTTCTTTCTTCCTAAACCCCAAACTCCAACAGGTAAAGCAGAGTAGAGACAGTAACTTTTTAAACATAACAACATCTTGAAGTTATTCCCTGAAAGATGGTGGTTAGTATGAGTAAAAGAAAAGCTTGCTATGTGTGTGGATGTTCTACTCCATTATAAATAGAGGCTTAAAGTGTTTCCTGACACAATCAATCATCACCTCTTTCAAGATGGAACCCAGCACAAAGCTCAGAACCCAACAGCTTTCAGAATTCAGGAAAGACGACAGGGAGAAAATGAGAGAGGTCAAGGAAAGATCACATCCCCATCTGAGACAGACTTCGTATTAGGTAAAAGGCACTTTGATGGGAATCATAAAAAAAAATAGTTTATACTGTATTCTAGAATTGGTGCACATGTGCAATTGCCACAGAGCAACATTGTTTCCTTTTGGGTGATGGGCTGTGTCTGCATACCTTTCCAAAGGTGGAGGGCATAGTGGAAAGACATTTTATAATATACATCATTCTGTGTTTCATCACTAGGTCACTCCCTGATATTAACATTATCAATCAATAAATCTTTGCTTCAAAAAAGGATGCAAAGCATTTATTGAGCTGTAAAAAAAAAATACAAAGAAGTATAAAGCATGCCTCCCTATCCTCAAAAGCTTACGATCTAGTTAAGTAGAAAGCTCAGCATGTTAACCAAAATAGTTCAGACAATGCATGCTCAAAAAGCTCAAAAGAAGGCAAGATCATATTATTCATTAAAATACTTAACTTAAAATATATTATAAGGCACTATGGTAAGCATTTTTGCAGCCGTCCCTGCTCCCTAAGAGTTTACAATCTAATGAAACAGATAAGACAAATACACAGATAATAAGAATAAATGGATGATAAAAAATTTTATTATAGTAGTTCAAACAAAACCCTAAGAAAATGGAGAGATTGCCAGTAAGCTGATCAGAGATAACTTCAGGGAGAAGGTGGTATTTGATTCAGATTTTGAAAAACAGGCAAATTTAAAAAGAATCTAAAGATCAGATGTTCTTAGTTGAAGAAATGGCCCATCCAAAAGAATAAGGGCAAAGATGACAACGAATATTAATATTTAGGAATTAAGCAGTTCAGCTTCTCCAGTACAGAGAGGACATTTGTGATAAGCTAAATTTTATACATCCTGAAATGAGGTTCTGGAAGTACTGCCAATGCCAGATGGGAGTAGGGATTTAATTTGAGAATCAATCTTATAGAGGAAGAGATAGAAGAACCTAAGAGATAGCCAAGAAAGAAGATATGAGGGTTTGGGCCAAAAACTTGGAAAACCCTCCATGGAGCCAAAAGAATGAAAAACCCAAGCCAGTTTCCAAGAGGTCACCAGGGAAGGTTTGCCACAAGATATAAAATTTCAGCTGAGTCTTAAAGAGTGCAGAACCCAGATTAATGGAGAAGAAAACAGAGAGTATTATAAGTAATGGCTCTTGTGTGAATTAATAAATGAAAGCCATAAAGCAGAGAAAATTTGGAGGACACCAAGAGCTGATCAAAGCCAGAACAAGCAATTTTATCTGACATGAACAAGACATAGATTTACAAAGGTACAATTAGGCTGAGGTATAGAGATCCATGAATCTCTCTAAGGAGTCTAAGTTTTATCCTAAAGGCAATGTGGAACCATTAAAATTTTTTGAGCAATGAGGTGACTTGGCAGAATTTCCAGGGCTAATTGTTGACCTAAAACACTAATAAACTACACCCCATATGGTGATATCAACTTGATTAGTTTTCTCCTAAAATCTTGGACAGTATATCTACAATTCCTCCTCTAAGATGCTGCATACCATTTGCAAGTCTGCCACCATTCCTTCCCTGGGTCTTGTTTTGTCTCATTGATGAGAGAAAAGATTGTAGAGAGTTATACAGTGGCAAAGAGCTGACTGGTGATGCTTTAAAAGATTATGTGTCAAAGGGTGTTTGAGAGCCTGTGTCTGTATACTCTCAGCAGCTAAGTGGGAACAGTGCCTAGAAACAGACTTCCTCCTTTTCTTTTCTCATACCTTTACCCATTCCTGTCCACCCCCTAGCTAGTCACTCTGCCCCCAGTGTAAGGGAGAAGAGAAGGAGGCCTCCAGAGCTAAGCCACCATGTTCCAATACCTCTTCTAACAGAGAAGATCCCCTGGGCATACACAATAATAATAAAGTATTAATAAAAAACTCTTATAGAGCATTTTCTATGTGACAGGTACTGATACATATACGTGTATGTATCTACTGATATATATATATATACATGTATACATATATATATATATATATATATATAATTTAACCCTTATGATGACCCATGAAATGGATCTTACTATTAACCCCATTTCACAAATGAGGAAACTGGGGCAATGGAAAGTTAAGTGACTTGCCCAAAGTTTGTAAATTGCAGGACTGAGGTGAAACCAAGCATCCTATCCTAGACTCCTGCTTTAAACCACAGCCTTGTGCTGCCTCTTTATTCCCATCCTGCTTTTGTTCCTCGAAACATGACTTTCGGTGAGCCCTGGGGGGTAGAAGATTGAAAGGACGCAATATGGCAACTCCCAGATTCCCTGGCCATAATACGACCACAGTCTCACTCCTAATCAGTATGTGCACAAGAAATACATTTTTTGAAAAACTTTAACTTCAATGAAGAAGTGAATTTGATGTGAATTGACACTGACAGCTGTAAGAACATCCCCACACACCTTTTATTTAAACTGAAATTCTATACTTAGTTCTTTCATAATTTCTCATTAGCACATGTTGAAAAAAACTTACCATCCTTTAGATTTAATCTTATCTAGAAACATTGCTCTTAATAAAAGTAAAATTTCAAACTGTTTGTGGAGAACAGAGATTGGGGTGGAGGATTGAAATGGCCACTGACACTTCTACTAGAGAAGTGAACCAAGAGGACGTGGTAATACTGTCTACAGAAATCTCATAATTGCTCCTTGCATACAGGAAGCACTCAAACATGTCTTAAATGTCACTAAAAAATTGAAAAAATTTAAATAACAGTAATTAAAAACTAGAGTAACTTAGGACCATTTAGTAAATAAATAGCTCTATACACTTATAACATCTTCACATATTTATCATAATAAAGATGATTTTAACTATCATAAAAATTATGTATTATACATAAGTAACTAATAGCAATTTGAAGCCAAATCCACTTACAAGAAAACTGATGGATAGAGATGTATTTATATGGACTTCTGCTTCTGGAAAAATTGAAGTTACAGGAATCAGATTTACCTTCCCATTTGAAGAAACAATAGCCACAAAAACAAAAATAGACCAAATATATGATATGAAACAATAGTTTTTAAGACAAAGACAGCAGGCAACAAAAGATAATCATCCCTGAAAGATAAGAAATATACAAAGTAGTCCCTAATTGACCCATCTTACTGCCTTGGGAGAAATTCCAGGCCACAGCACAAGGAGAGGTATCTGTAGCAGCCTGGTAGTAATACCAGATGGAGCTATGGATTTGTACAAATGAATGAAAAGCACCAGAAATAATAACTACACTGGTAAACAGCCAAAGGTATGTACTTAAGTTTTGAAGAGGGAGGAGACTCACTGGGAGCCATGGAGACATTTCAGAGGTTGTAAACTCAGAGACACTTGTTTTATCTTCCTCCTGGAGACATTTATTTACATTCCAAAGGGTAATAATGCAGGTATCTTCCCCTCTCCTGGCAAAAAGAATTTGTTTACATTGAGAAGCTCAAGTTTCTCTCTTTACCTCTTTCAGTAGAAGGGTTAACATTTACATAAATTCCAAGATACAAATTTTTTCAGTTCTTTGCCTATAGTTTAGACCCTAATACATGTTGCGTGACTTCTGGTTCTCATCCTCCAAGAAAGGAGAAAGATTTAGGAAAGGGGGACTGTTGTAGTTGTTGTTGTAACTAATAATTGTTTAGCCCTGCTCTAGAAACCTCCGGTCTACTTTTGGGATAATATGAATAAACATAGACATTTAAAATTTATCAGTGATATTATTACACGTTCTATATTAAAAGGACAATGAGGGAATATAAATGACAATCTCAATCAAAACTGATACTTAGAAGAAATGGACAAATTCCTCAAAAGATGCAAATTACCAAAGCTGACTCAAGAAGAAATAAATAACCTGAATAGTCCCATAACTAATAAATTGAATTTGCCAAAGACCACCTCACAAAAAATTCAAAGCTCAGATAGCTTCACTAGTGGACTTTACCAAATATTAAGGATATAATAATATGAATTCTACACAAACTCTTCCAAAAAATTTGAGGAGGAAGAAATACTTTCCAACTAATTCAACATATCCAGAATTTCCCTGATAATAAACTAAAGACATTACAAGAAAACTACAGACTGATATTTCTCATGAGAATAAATTCAAAAATTAAAAAAAAATTTTAGAATATAAAATCAAATATATAAAAATTAAATATCAAGTGGGGTTTTCCTCAGAAATGCAAGGTTGATTTAACATTTTAAAAAGTCACTGTCATTCATTATATTAAAAAACTCAAAAAGGAAAATCCAAATAATAATGTCAACAGGTATGGAAAAAGCATTTGACAAAAATTCAACATTTATTCCTGATAAAAACTCTCACCAAACTAAGAATAACAGAAACTCCCTCAAGCTAATAAGAGCATTATAAAAAACTTACAGCTAACATCACAATGGTGAAAGACTAAATGTTCTCTCTTGAAGATCAGGAAAAAACATGGATGTTCCTTCTCATCATTTCTATTCAGTATTTTTCTTGCAGTTTAAGCCAGTGCAATAAGGAAAGAAAAAGAAATAAAGGCAACTAGACTGAAAAGAAGTAAAACTGTCTTATTCACTGATGACATAATTATCTTTGTAGAAAATCCAACAACTCTACAAAAAAGCAACTAAACCTGTTAGATGAGTTTGGTAAGGTTTTAGGACAAAACATCAATATACAAAAATCTGCTGAAACCTTCATACACTAGCAACAAACAATGGGAAACTGAAGTTTTTCTTTTTCTTTTTTTTTGCCTCCATTTCTTATTTGAACAGGTTGTGGCCAAGACTCAGTGAGCTCTCTGTTACTCAATTTATGCACTGCATCAGAATCTTATGAGGAGTTTGTTAAACATGCAGATCTATGGGTCCCACTCCAGACGTACTGTGGTAGGCATAATTTTAAGATGCCCCCCTGCAATATCTATCCCCTGGTGTTACTCCCATGATTATGTTATAGTACATGGCAGAAAGGATTTTTCACATATAATTAAGGTTACTAATCATTTAATTCTAAGATAGATTATCCAGGTGTCTAACCTAATCACATAACCTCTTTAAAAGTAAAGAGTTTCTCCATCTAGTTGCAGAAAGGAAAGGCAGAGGGATTTGAACATGAGAGGGATTTGCTGTGAGGGAGATTCTCTTCTGCTGTTATGGGAGGATCCTGTGGAAAGGACCTGAAAGCAGCTTCTGGGGCTGAGAGCGGTCATCAGTCAACCACTAGCAAGGCAAGGAGGCCTCAGTCCTATAATCACAGGAAGTAAATCAACAATTATAGTGAGCTTGGAAGCAGATTGTTACCTATAGTCTTCAGATAAAAGCCCAGTCCAGCTGACACCTTGATCTCAACCTCGTGAGACCCTAAGTAGAGAACCTAGTTGAGCCCACCTGAGCTACTTCTGACTACAGAACTGTGAGACAAAAAATCAGTACTGTTTTATGCTGCTAAGTTTGATCATCTGTTATGCAACAACAGAAAACTAATACATCTACTGGGTCAAAATTTATGGAAAGTGGTGGCCAAGAATTTGTATGGTTAACAAGCTCCCAATTAATTTTTATATACAGTAAAGCTTAACACTAACTGCACTAGAAGAACATGATCATAAAAATGGAACAGATTGTCTTCTGAACTTGTCTCTTGAAGCCTGGGAGGCCATGCCCATTGACAACAATTTCCATACAGTTCTTAGCTAATTCCTTGCTGATGACATTTCCCCTTATCAACATGATGAAAGAAACACTTATAGTCATTTAGTGCATCTTCCAGTCTCCAAGCAAGGCTGAATTATGTTCTAGTCAAAATCCATTCATTCTATTTCAGAAGATATTTAGTGAATACATATCCATAATCTCAATAATATGATCCAGTGTACAATACCACTTTCTTGTCTGTACATTGTTTTCTAAAAGCCATTCTAAATTCTCTATATGCTGGTTTTCTCTTTTCAGATCTTGGAAAATATATTAATAGCTGGTCATCTTCCTTTAAGTTTTATTCTTTATTTCCTGTAAGGACCATTGAGTATCAATGTGCCTATGCCAGGAGGGCAACTGGGATTGGTCTAGATAGAGCTTATATGTAGTCTTTGCTGATTGTTGGATAACAGGTGGGCATACAATTCAGTTCTGGCCAAAAAGACTTAAGATAAAGCCTGCTGGGTGATCATGGGAAGCATTTTCCTCCTTGGTTAAAAAAAAAAAAAAGGGAGAGATACACAAAGAGATATCTACTATTTGTCTCCCTCCTGAAAAAAAAAATCACCAAAAATTTATGCAGACTGCAAATTGATAAGTCACTCATGTCATAACACCTTTGCTCAATCCATGCTCCAGCATCAGCCTCAGAGAGGTTGGACCACAGATGTGTAAACACATCCAGGAACACAGAATAACCAAACTGCTGGAGTCATCCTGTGACCACAGCGGGAGACTTCACTGACATCCTGATGGTAGCAGAAGAGAAATGTGAAGAGTGCCTGGGTCCCTGAAGACTCTGTTGAGTAGCCAAACCGACCCTGGAACTGCCTATTTCAAAATTCCTCATTAAGTGAGCTTTAAAGTAGCCTTCTTATTTAAACCATTTTTAGTTGGGTATTCTGATATTTCCTCATAAGTCTTGTAGTCTAAGCCACTTTTTATCAATTAACATTCCAGAAAGTTCCTCGGAATGCTTGGATGTGTAGCAGTTACCTCCAGTCTCTATTTTTAGCCTCTTGTTGAGCCAGAAACCCCAAAAGTCCTCTAAGGACTGGCAAGGTGGCACTCTGCCAGGCCAATCACAGGGATTCCAGAGATATCCACAGCACAGACAGCTGGAGGAAGTAGTGTCTGCCACCTCTCAGCCCCTTAGCCTTTTCCCAGAACCAGCAGGCACCATGGCTGAGCCTAAAGTTCCCCAGAATCACCTGCCGATTCTAATGTAAAGTAGATCATCAGGGACATGGGGTGACTTAGAGCAAGCCTGGAATCCCCCCAGAAGAGATAACTCTCATAGAATGGATCCTAAACCTGTGAATAAAGAACTGCTTCAGTCCTCTAGGCAGGACCATGGCAGGGAGCCCCTTGCTTGCTGTTTTCTGCCTCTCTGGGGAGCCTTTGCTAGAAGTTGTGGCTGCTATTTCACAGCAAGAAAACCAGGCTTCAAAGGGAGAGAAATATTCTATTTTATTTCCTTGGTAAATTGCAGTGGAGCACAAGAGAGGAAAATATAAAATGTTAAGCACCTAGTAAATGTACAATAACTCCTTCTTGGATTTGTTAATAAAAAACATGATTAGAAAACTTATACTACTCAGTATTTCCCTTTAAAAATTACAGTTTTCCTGGTCCCAGTCTCTCTCTCTCTGCTTCACTCTGTGAAATATTCAGTGGGATTTGTAGAGCTTGGAAGGCAGGTGAGAGGCATCGCTAGAACAGGCTCACTGGCAGGCTGCAAGCAGCCTCAGAAGGGAGCATTTACCTCGCAGAATTCACCCCGGTCCAGAGCCTTGTTCTTGACTCTGCTAGGACAGAGCCTGATTCCCACAACACACCACACATGGAGATGTGGAGCCAATCTGAAAACCGTAACTGACATGTGGATCTGAATACTCACACCGATATATCATCCAGTACACTCTCTGCAACAGCAAATCCATAAAAAGCCAAATCATAAACTAAAGGTAGAATAAGCATGAAATTCTAACAAGGGAAATTCCTTAGTGATTCCAGATTTTAGAGGCAACAAGCATCCATCACCATGTGAGGAAGTCAAAAGAACTGAAGTTTCTAGGCTAGTCTTCTTCAGCAGTTCTTAGCCAGGCACCTCCAAAGTTACTTTCTCAGACTCTCCCCTACCTCCAAGTCTGAGAAATCATCTCCTTTCAGATTGGCATGTTATTCATCATTAAATACGTTTATCCTTCAACTAGTTTATAGTTAAGTCTTACTGAATCATAAGCCAAATGTAGCAGAATTGGGTTTCTGCTACATTCAAGGAGAGCCATTCTGTTATTTCCATCTCTGTTTTGTGTCTATTTTATACTTTCACTTGGGGGCTAACACTGTTTCCAACTTTTTGCATAACACCTCACTGTTACCCCGCCCCCCCCATGCCTCCTAAACATTACAAAACAGTATGCAGATGCCGGATCGATGTGTCACTCACATCAAAGTTCCTTTGCACAATCCATGCTCCACCACCAGCCTCAGAGAGGTTGGACCACAGGCATATAACACATCCAGAAAAATATCCACTATCATAAGCTTTACATCAGAACATGCAGCAGGAATCCTGGAACCATCCATGACCACGAGTCCCCTGACATCGACTCCCATATTCTTTCAGTTTTTCCTTAAAATATTCCCATTCCCATCCCAACTACATTAATCATACAATTCCTCTAAGCCCTTGATATTCCACTGCTTTCCATACTGTTACCAGAATATACAAACAAGCATACCACATATGCACATGCACATCGAACTGAGCACAAGCCTTGCTCAGTAAATTCTCAATTCCCTTGTATTCCCCAGGAGAGAGATGAATGAATCCTATTTGATTTCCGTTTACATGCAGCAATGACAAGAGTTTCCATCTTTAAGGGTATTTACAAAAGCTTTTTGGCTGTAGTCACCCATCTACTTGGACACCTAACTGTATCCCTCAAAACAAGTTTTCTCAAAAGAAGGAGAAAAAAACTTTATCTCAAAGTCTGTTATGCAAGCATAAGATTTGGTCTCCTAAAAGAAACATTAAAAGGGCCATTGAGCCCCCCAGTGGCAAAATTATGAAAATGTTATGATGCATATCCATGCACCCTGGAGAACTCTCTTGAAGACAGGTGGAAACGGAATAGACAAAATTAAATCAATTCAGGCTTTTGGAGTTTTCCAGTTCCTGGACTTTCTATGACCACAAATAGCTCAAATTATTATGGTGACCATTGTCCAAATATTCCATTTTCTGGAAAAGTATCTTCCAAGTAATGCCTATGACAGAAAAGTCTTCTCCAATTTATTTCTTGTGCTTGAAGGTGTCTTTATTTTCACAGCTATAGATCTTAATAAAGAGTTTAATTAAAGGTGTTACCACAAGACATATCTGATGAGTCTAGTTCTGGGGACAAATTATGACTTGTGAAATTCAAACATAAAATGGAAACAGTAGTCATTCCTAGAGGGCTGTAATCGAAGACCGAATGTCTTAATTGAGAGACTATCTGGCTTGGGTTAAAGAGGTTCAATGAATTTGCTATTTTCTCTTGACGTAGGCATTTTCCTGTGGCCCACAGACTCTTGGACACATGTTTACAACTCTCTTCTCTGCTTTAATTTCTAAAGGACTGAGGGGATGGAGAGAGGCGAGGAGCACTGGTTTTTGAGTGCTGGTCAAGACAGATGACTTCACCTCCCTTGAAGCTCCTGACATTTTACTGTACAACCCTGCTCTCTCCTCATTGCAATTACCAAGTCAAGAGCCAATTTATTGAATACTTCAGTCACAGGCTCAGAGTCTTCTTTCTACCTCATTGTTTCATCCATTCAGTCATATTTACTGCAGGAGTGAACTCATCTGGCAAGTATTTACTGGTTGTCATAGGTTTCTACCCTCATAAAATATGGAGGGAAGTGTAGACTCATTTGCTCGAATATTTACAAACAAACTACGAGAAGGAAAAATACTAGAAGCCTTAAGAACACATAACAGTGGGGACCTAATGAAGAACTAATGTAGATGGTCAGGGAAGACCTCTGTTTTAAGAAAGATCTGAAAGAGCAGGAGGAATCAATTAGGCAAAGACAAATGGCAAGCAGAGGGCATCCTATGTGGAAGACCAGCATATGTAGGGCCCTGGGGAGTCTGGGGGTCATATATGCCACAATCCCAGGGACCACCAGGAGATGAAGCCAGCAGCTCTCCCTGGATTGCTGCATAGCCTCCTTAGGGTGTCTTTGCTTACAGTACTGTTCCTACCCCCAGTCTTTTCCTAACCCAGCTGCCATAGTGATCCCATTAAAATCTAAGTCAGATCATGTCATTTACTTTGCTCAAAATCCTCCAACATTCCATATTTCATACAGAGGAGAAGCCAAGTCCTCACAATGGCCAATAAAGTCCTACATGACGTGGCCCAGTGTTATCTCTGTGGACTCACCTCCTTCCTCTTCCCCCCTCACTCACCCATCCAAGCCACTCAGCCTCCTGCATGTTCCAACACCCCCCCAGACAGACCCCCAAGTCAGTGTCTTTGTTCTGGCTGTTTCCTCTTCTTACAGTACTCCTGCCCCAGACATCCGCTGTGAGGAGGAGGGGTGGACCACAGGAGGTTTAGTATCACTGGGGCATAGAGTATGAGGCTGGCATTGTGGATGGTGAGGCCTTCAAGTCTTTACTCTAGTGCTTCAAATCTTTTGCTTCTTAATCAAGCCTACATGTTCACCTAATTTACAAATTAAAACCCTTTCCCTAAGCCCCAGCATTCTTCATCTCCCTTACCATGTTCTATTTTTCTTTTATTCATGGCACTGGTCACCTTCTAACACTCTGCTGCTTTCCTGAGTGATCACATCTACTCGCACCATTTTATCTACCTACATCTCCCTTAGGGTGTGGTTTAATCGAGCTCTGGAAGCCTGTATCCCCATGCCTGCCAGCCTAACCACTTTGAGACTCACTGACACCAAAGCTCAACATCCACCTTCCTTTACCGAAAACTTTACTTCCTCCTACATTCAGGTCTCTAACTGTGCCACAATTCAGTGGGTCACTCCACTGCAAAGCTTAGGCAGCTTCTTAGCACTCCCTCCCTTTTCTCAAAGCCAGCCATCACCAACCTTTTCTCAACCCTTCCAATGTCTCAGTCCGGTTCATGTCCCTTCACAGTTCTAGTAGCTTCCTAAATGGGTTTGCCCCTGTCAAATCCAATCTCCACATTTTTGCCAATCAAAGCATCAATGAATGATGCAAATTTGAGCAAGTCACCCCTCTCCTTAAAACTGTTGAAAAGTAAAAGCCTAAACTATTAGCCTGGCAGACAGACCCTCATGACCCAGCTCCTCTCCAGCCCCACCACCCCCAATGCCAGCCTCATACTCTGCACCCCAGTGACACTAAACTTCCTGTGGTCCCCCCATCCTCTGTACTCACCATACCCCTTCTTTATCTCATGAATTCCCACTCATCTTTTGAGACAACTCAGGAAACCTTCCCTGACCCCAAACTGAGTTAAAGACCCATCTTTTATATGCCCCTAAGACCCTGATTACATCTCTATCTCGTGGAAGCTAAGTTCTAAAATCTATGTTACACCAAAGCTGAGGCTGAAGTTGATTACAACAGAATACATTTAGAGACTATAAGAATAAGGATGAAACTTTATCAGATAGGTTAATTTATATTACAATTATAATTTCATTTAAGAATTATTTAAAATTTTTTTGTCACCCTTGTTAGTCACTAGCTTCTCCTGAAGTGTCCACACTACATATCTGTTTTACTAAGTACATCCTCACTTTTGACTGAGATTGCTAATATTTCAGGTTACATCTACTTTTTCTAATACTTTCCTCTTCACACTTTGTATGCTTTTTAGTACGTCTTATGGAAGAAGATTTCCAATGGATGTCATTAACACATTATGATGCAAGTTTTCCTTCTCATAAAATTTTGAGTCATAAAGTTTTCTACCAAGTCAAGAATTCTATGAAGATTAGAAATATAATCTCAACTGTATTCTTCTTCTATTGGTATTGGTAGTTAAAATGTTACAATGTATACATTTATTTATATGTGAATTTTATACTTTTTATAAACATTTG
>VBSM01002608.1:36667215-36686575 GCA_008086735.1 Cheirogaleus medius
CAAGCAACTGATCTTCAACAAAGCGAACAAAAGCATACACTGGGGAAAGGATACTCTATTCAATAAATGGTGCTGGGAAAATTGGACAGCCTCATGCAGAAGAATGAAACTGGATCCCTCTCTCTCACCATATACAAAAATTAACTCAAGATGGAATAAAGACTTAATGTAAGACTTAAAACCATAAAACTATTAGAAGAAAACCAACGAAAAACTATCCTCAGCCTTGGCCTAGGTAAGACCCCAAAAGCATATACAACAAAAACAAATAAATGAGACTTAATTAAACTAAAAAGCTTCTGTACAGCAAACATATAATCAACAGAATAAATAAACAACTATGTAATGGGAAAAAATATTTACAATGTATACCTCTGACAAAGGTCTAATATCCATAATCTATAAGGAACTCAAATAAATCAGCAAGAAAAAACAAATAACCCCATTAAAAAGTGGGTAAAAGACATGAAAAGACATTTTTCAAAAGAAGAGAAACCAATGGCCAACAAACATGAAAAAATGTTCAATATCACTAATCATTAGGGAAATGCAAATTAAAACCATAATGAGATACAAACTTACCCCTGTCAGAATGGCCACTACCAAAAAGTCAAAAAACAGTGGATGCAGTGAAAAGGGAATGCTTAAAATACATCATTGTTGGGAATGTAAAGTAGTACAACCTCTGTGGAAAACAGTACGGAGATTTCCCAAAGAACAAAAGTAGATCTACCATTTGATTCAGCAATCTCACTACTGGAGGAGTCTACCCAAAGGAAAAGAAGTCATTTTATAAAAAAGACAACCTGCACCCATAGTAGCACAATTCACAATTGCAAAGATATGGAACCAACCTAAGTGCCCTCCAATGGATGAGTGGATAAAGAAAATGTAATATATATATTTTTTTCTTCACATATATATATATAAATATCCACGTGTGTGCATGCATAACCATGTGCACATGTGTGCGCACACACACAACCATGGGATACTACTCAGCCATCAAAAAGAATGAAATAATGTCTTTTGCAGCAAGTTGGATGGAACTGGAGGCCATTATTCTAAGTGAAGTTACCCAGGAACAAAAAACCAAATACCACATATTCTCAAAAGTGGGAGCTAAGCAATGGGTATGCATGGTCATACAGAGTGACTTAATGGACATTGGAGACTCAGAAGGGGGAAAGTAGGAGGGGCATGTGGGATGAAAAATTACCTATTGGGTACAATGTACACTGTTCAGGTGATGGGTATACTAAAAGCCTAGACTTCCCTTCTATGCAATTCACATGTAACAAAAAAACCACTTGTACCCCTAAATCTATTTAAGTACAAAAAAAAAAAAACCAGAAAGGGATTTCAAGTAGGAAAAATAAATGTTACAAAATTCAAATTAAATAAATACATAAAAATTATTTTCCAATTGTTCAAAAAATAAAAATATCCCTCTTTATCCATATTGTGTATAAGAATTGTTATGCATATACTCTATAAAATTATTGCCAGGAGATGGAATAAAACCACTTACCTGGTATAATTTGAAGAGTTCCCTCTGATAACAATAACTTTAATAACTCCATTCAAAACAAGAAAAAGGGATAATGTATGACATGTATTGGTTCAAATTTAATAAAAAAAATAACTAAGATGCAATTAAACAATGCAGTGAATATTTTTCTTTGCCCTTTCCCAATGAAAATGCATGAGAAGAGTTACTAAAGAGAGGGCCAAATTGACATACAAACCTTTATAACTACAGGACATACCATTAGAATAAAATAAAGGTATCAGTTAATACTAAGAAAATAATAAATATATAAATCCAAACTAACATAAAAGACAAGACTATAAAAGTTCTGATAAAAAGACATTCCCATTTCACTACATATGAAGTCTTGTGGTGGGGATGGATGTGGGTTGAGGAGGGAAGAGGAAATTGCAAGTTGCTAATTGCGAAAGCATAACCCAATATCCTAATATCAGACAGTCTATTGTGCAGTTTGCAATTTTCATGATTGCCAAATATAACTGTAGTCTGGGCCACAAAATAGCTATTATCATATTAACTTTTTATTGAACCGGCAATAAATTCCTAGATTTTTTAAACTCAAGTCAAGCAATTTTACTACGTCTGCTAAAAATTCAGTCAATAAAAATATCAATAACTTAGTCTTCTAAACCGCAAACTACTGAAGCATTTCATTCATAATAGACTAATAGAGCTTCAAAAAATTCCCTTCCCTGTTGTATTCCTATCAGTATTATATTCAAGATCCTAAATTTTCCACTGATAATATTTCTCTATAAGCTACCTATAATGTAACCAGAAATGATGATATTGATAATGATGATTATAAGCATCCAGCATTTGTTGAGGGCTTACTATGTACCAACCACGGTTCTAAGTGCTTTACATGCATTTAATTCTCAAAGCACCCCTCTGAGATCATTAGTATAATTATCCCAATTTCCAGATGAGAAAATGCAGAAACAGAGAAAAGTACCTTATCTAAAGTCACTTAGCAAGTACATGGTGGAGCCAGAATTCCAGCCCCTAGGCAGTCTGTCTCCAGAACCCATAAGTTTAACAGTTAATAAAGCATTTTGTCCTTTCTGATGATCTACAAATGATGACTCTCAGTACTTAATCTCAAATAAATTAACATTGACTCTTTTCTAAATAAGTCATTATGTACAGCCATGCAAGACTATAAAGAAATGTAGAGATGGATATTATGCCTAGATGTTCAAAATGTAATGAGAAAAGACAAAGTAATAGTCAAAAAAATTAATCAGAGGGTAAGACAATAACAATGTATTTCAAAAACCACTGCATATATTGATTGCCAAGTTAATTATCTCTATGTACTATATACATATGCTAGAGGCAGGAGAGAGAATTGGATGTGAGCTCCTATTCTGACACTTCACTCACCAGTTCTGTGACGTGGCCAAACCAATTAGCTCCTGGGAGGATTGCTATACAAATTTGTATAACAAGTACAAATTCTACTGATATCAGCTCTTCAGACTGTGGGTTAAAACACATTAGTGAGTCATGAAATTAATAAAATGGGTCAAAACCAGCAACTTTATAAAAAAAATGGAATGGAAAACATCAAAGGTTATTTCATGTTTCTTGAAACTTTCACTTTTTTTTTAAGTACATGTGTATATGTAAATGTGTATACAGAAAGTATTTCTTAATATGGACATGGTCATATAACTTTGAAAGCCAATGATCTATTCCAAATTAATAGGGTTTGCAAGAGATTATATTAGTTAGAAGCTCTTCTTTGTGTAAAGACCTTTCCAAAAGTGAACCAACAGCTTTCTCTATATGCAAACTCCTCAAGAGCAGCAACCGTTTATTGCTAATATTTGTATCCCTAGCACTACCACAGTGCCTAACAAAGAGCCAGTCTTCAATAAATGATGGGTAAATGCAAATAGCCAGAGAAATTTTAAGAAATTAGAATTTACCTAGATTTTAAAGAATTGGTAGGATTTGGATAATTTAAAGAAGAGAGTAGCAGCCAGTCTTAGAATTCATTCTTTCATTTCTTGATCATATAACAGGGCTGGGAGGGAAACCAAACAAAAAGCTCTCTACTCAGAACAGGGAAACAACAGACAGACTGGCACTGCAAAACCAGGATGGTACTCTGGTGCACTGATCTCACCCCACCCTTATGGATAATGAGAAGGTTACAGGTCCTGGAGCCTATGGCTGAAAAGGTACACTGAGCACAACTGAGAAGGGCCAATGTTAACCCTTTTCTTAGAAAACATAAAATTAGAGGATTGTGATTCATGTTTCCTATTTTAAACAAGAGTATAGATATTATTTAAAAAGCAGAGGGCCAGAGAACCAGGAATTAAAGGCCTAAGCCAATTCCCAATCAAGCATCTAACTGCATGCAGCCTTTAAGGATTGGGCCCCAGAACTTCTCAAGGATTTTTCGAGAGAAATCAGTAAGTCACAGCCCACCTCTAAGCAATCTGTGCATCCCAGCACTAAACCAGGCAGAAGTTCAGTCATAAACCAGCACAAAGGAAGGTGTTCATCTGTAGCTCTGGTCATTGGCCGCTAATCAGAAGTATTGGACACTCTTAAATAAAGGGTTAAATGTCATACTTCATGAAAATCTGTTGGTAAAACTCCACACCAAGTCCTGCTGTGTGGCACTTAAATGTGGAGAACCCTAGTTTGAATCATGCTATATATTTCCTTTTTTGCTTTCTTCCTTGATTTATTCTTTAATATTTCTTAGAAAAGAGAGGAAGGAAGAACAAGAGGGAAGGAGAAAAGGAGAGAGGAAAGGAAGAAAGAATGAGGAAGGAAAATAAATGAGGGTTTCTTTTCTGGCAGGTATTAAGAAAGTATTCTAAAGAGGTGCTGGGAGAAAGTAAGAATTTCCCCCTCCACCTAGCGGTGGGGCAGGGCACGGTACCTGCGCTGGTCCAGGGTTATCTGCAGATCCCACCCTTGCCCTTCTCCCCCCATCTCAGACTGTCACCTGCATGTCCGCTGGCATCTGACTGTGCTCAACAACAGGAGGTAACTGGAAAGAGGAAGCCAGAGTATTTGGCACCAGCTTCACTGGGTTCCAGTGACATCCTATCCTCTGTCCCTCTAGCCTTGGGGGTAATAATGACCTCCTGCTGTTGCCAAATTCTGGGTGGCCTCATAGTCCCTTTTTGGCTTCTTAGTCCTTCCACACCCATGTAGTCAGTCCATCCCCCACTGTGTTCCCTCTGCTTTACATACTCAGAGTTGTTTATGTTTGCCTGACTAGACCCTGCCTAATACAACTTTTTGAAACATGGCTAGAAAGACAGAAAAAGAGGTAAGAGACTTGGCTTTGTTGCAAAAAGCAAGAAAAAGCAAGATAAGGTAGTGAAGCCGGGGCCAAAACCAAGCAGGACTTTTTAGGCCATATTTACATGCTGACTTTGCACCGGGACGTCCTTCACTTTATTTTTTAACTTTAATAACATTATTTTGTTCCACTGTATTTTATGTTTACGTTATAATCATGACATGGAATTTTTTACTTAGGGTAGTAAAGGAGTTTTTCTGAAATGCACATTTAAATGTTTGAAAATCAAATTAGAGAAGCTGTTAAATAAATCTCCTATAGGTGGTGGGTAGATATGGCTGAAGTTTAGGAAAACTTGGCATAAGAGATATATTCTTGAATCATTTCCATACCGGTAAGGACATTTAACAATATTGGGATTTGCCGGGAAATTTCCATCATTACATTACTGTCCTCAAACTCCCCTCAAAGCAGATGTTGGTAAGAGTTTCTGGCTCAATTCCTTGTGTATATGAGGGGAACTTGTGAGACACAGGAGCTTAATGATTACCAAAAATACAGTCTGAAGAGATGAGTAAAATTAAATACTTCCTAAAAATAAATATAATGTTTAAAAACACCAGTTGCTACTGTTTCTTTTGTCTAATTATAGGTTACATAATTCATGATCCAGAACTTGAGAAAAACAAAAAAGTATATTAAAAAAATCTCACAACACTTTGATAAATGAACTATTTACATTTTGGTATTTTTATTTTTCTATGAACTTATATTTATAGACTATATATACCCACAATTCATATCACAGTTTATCCAATTTTGTGTTTAAATTTCAGATCATAATAAACATTGTTCTATGCTGTTAAAAATTCTCCCCAATCACAATGAGCACACCTGGTACCCATATCTTGGATTCTAATGCCATTCTCTGATAAAAAAGAACCACAGATCCTTGGAGAAATGGCTATTTCTAGGGCAGGGAATATACAGGATAAGCCTGGAAAATCTTATAGGAAGAAAGTAGAGAAGTGCTCAAGAAAACACACACACACACAATATGATGGGAATATGCTAAAGAGACAGAGGAAGAAAATGAAAGAGTTCCCAATGGCCAAGGCTGGAACAACCTGAGCAAAGAAATAAATACAGTAGTATTGGGTTATAACCCAAGGTATAAAATAAATACCCATGAGTCCAAGCTGATATAAATAAGTGATTGAATAAATAAATAATGGAGGAAAATAGACAAATCTGTGAATTCCAAACAATTTATGTAAATATTCACCCTCAAACAGGTGCAACGTAACTTCCTACCTTTTAAGCATAAGCTTGGCATAATGACTTCCTTCCAAAGATTACAGCATGGGAAAGGGGCTGGATTTAGGGGGAACTTTACTCTGTGGAGAAACCTGACAAACACCACCTCAGCCAAGGTGAGGTGATCGAGGTTAACATCAACAGTGGTAAGTGGTGTTGGTAGCATGTGCTCTTAATGTGAGGCTACGAAAATGGCACTTTACCTTCCTAAAAACCCATAACTCCAGTCTGATCATGAGAAAAACATCAGACCAATCCTAATGGAGATGCATTCTTCAAAATATCTGACCAGTACTCCTCAAACCTATCAAGGTGATCAAAAACAAGAAAAGTCTGAGAAACTGTCACAGCCAAGAGGAGCTTCAGGAGACATGACTAAATGAAATGTAGTATCCTGGATAGGACCCTGGAAAACTAGGTAAGGACATTAGGTAAAAACTAAGAAGATCCGAATAAGCTATGGACTTTAAAAATAATGAATCTATGTTGGTTCATTAATGGTAACGAATGTACCACAATAATGTAAGATATTAATAATAGAGGAAACTAGATGTGAAGTATACGGGAACCCCTCTGTCTTTGTCATTTTTCTTTAAATATAAAACTGTTCTAAAAAAATAAACTTTATTTAAAAATGCATACCAAAATATTTTGAAAACATTTTAAATGACCATGTAATAACTCAGAGAGTATAATTATTGTAATTAGTTAAGCATTTCCCTATTATCAGAAATTTGAGCCATTTCCAATTTTTCCATTAAAAGGCACAGAATGATGAACAATTCTACACATATTTTTGATTCACACTTTTGATTATGTCCTTACAATAGATTCCTAGAAGTTCATTCTATTTTTAAAAAAGTTAAAATAATACATTTACCCACAGTAGCTGACCCAAAGCAGCTGAAGTCCCATTAGACCGTGAAACTTTTCTGAGGTAAATTCCATTCCTCTCAAAAGGAAGGAAAATATCCAGAATTTGCTCTCAGCCTTATTCATTGACTTATGCTTTCATTCAATAAATATCTGAGTAGCTCTAGGCACCAGACAAATGTATTGTTAGGAAAATTGTTTAACCACATTAAGACCTTATACTCTGATCCATAAATAAAGAAATGGCAGCCATCCCCTTAATTCACAGAATTCTTACATTTCACAGCTAAAGACCGTTTCCTGACCCTTGCAAAGAGGCAGTACACCTAGGAATAGTAAACACTAGGAAAATTAGAAAATACTAATTTTCTGTAGCATTTGAATCTCCAGGCTGCCATGTGATTCCGTAGCATTAAAAAAAAAAAAAAAGATTCCTCTCACATCAGCATTTGGTGATTTAAAAAAAAAAAACAAAAGCTTTTTTTTTTATTTCAGCAAATTATGGGGGTACAAATTTTAAGGTTTCAAATAATGCCCTTGCTCCCCCTCCCCCCACAAGTCTGAGCTTGAAGCGTGTCCATCCCTCAGACGGTGCACGTCTCACTCATTGCGTATAAAACAAAAGCTTTTAAAATATTTTTAAATTCTTTTTTCTATAATAAATGATTTTTTGTAGTACTTGAAATCTCTGCTGATTTCACTGTGCTCTGGTGCCACCTAACGCTCATCTTCTCCGGCACATCTGTGTTTCTTCATTCCCCCCCATAAATGTTACTAATATGTGAAGCCTGGGTGTGACCCTACCAGCCAAACTTCCCTTGATGATCTTCAAAATGTCCATCTGTCACCAAGCCCTTCAAAATTGTTGCCACTGTTTCCATGACATCTGATTGCTTCTTCCTAAAACTTACAGATCACTTCAAGAAATTCAACAACAGTGTCAGTCAAACCAAGTTCCTTATGAATGTTCTCTGCAATAAAGAGCCACATGCAGCTGGTTTATTGGGGTGGGGTGGGGTGCCCCAGGAGATACACCCATAAGGAAGCAAGGAGGCAGAATTGGGCAGAGGGAAAAGGTGGTCCACAGGGTGGTTTCAACTGAGGTCTCCCTCACTCCTACGGGGAGCTCTGGAGCTCAGACTGCAGAGTTGCCCCAGAGGGAAGAGGGCTGTGCCTTTATATCTCCTCATTAAGCAGTTATTGGCTAGTTGAAGGGACAGAGCTTTTGGGGAGGTGTTTCCTGAGGCTGATGGCAATGCCCTGTGGGGACACAGCTATCAGGGTCTATGCCCCACCAGCCAGGCGATGGGTAAATCATCACCTGTGCACCAGGGGTCCATCCTCAGAGTCCTTGCCTGCTCATTTACCTGCTTGAATAGATCTTACATTAAGGGGATGCAGCTCTTGAAAATAAACTCTACAATCCATACACACACTTTTTGATCACAGATGACTTCTGAGAGCATGTAGTGCATTTCAAGTGTGAAATGGTCAGGGAAAGGTGGTACCTCCTGCTCGCAGTTCCAAGCACAGTGCCTCCTATAGAGTAGGCACTACTTAAATGCCTTTAAAAGATACCAAAAGCATGATTATTGTTAAGCATTACACCCATTTTTAGTAAGTAAAAGAGATGTAAAAATAAAAATAATATAAAAGAACAATGAAATAAAGATGCTAAAATCAGTTCTCAGAACAAAAATCTTAGGGAAGATTGTGTGGATAGCTGTGTGCTCTATTAGAAGATTAGGAATCAAGTTAGAACATCTATATTTGAGAAACTGATTAAGTCTATTTAACTTTGAAAAATAAAATGCCTATAAATGTGGCTGTAGCAATGTAGGAAATTCTCAGAAGGATTAAAAAGTAGCTTAACTCAAAAACTCATGAGCTCAAAAAAGTATGGACTCAGTTCCTTGATAGAATCTTTTAATAAAATGAAATACTAAAACTTTTCAATAAGTATAAAAAAATTAAAGGTGAAGTTCGTTTATGTCAAACTATGTCATCTATCCCTAATTATTCTGCCTAATACTTTAAGAATCAAAAGTTTTTCCTTAATAACAGAAAAAGGATATATTAGATTCAATTTGATTTCACATTTATGGGGCATTTCTGTGTGCAATGCATATATGAAGCAAAGGAAGTGACTATAAGTGACTCCTTAGACCCTCCACTTTAAGATGTGACAAAGAGAAATTCTGCAAGAGTAGAAAGACTGAGCATTATGAAAATATTATCTATAAAGTGCAGGCAGCCTTGACTTCCTGCACTAGCAAGGGTCCAGTTCACTAGAAAGCTGTCTATTCACTGGCTTCATTTGCCCAGAGAAGCAAGGTCATTAATGGGGGTTGGTTTCCAGATGAGGCCTCTTAATGCAGTACTAGTAGCTCCAGCCCAAGTTTTGGGAGCAAGAAATCATGAGGGATGGAAGGACAGAGGAGGACATGGCAGTTTCCCATTTCCTTGCCAGACCCAGAGCCATCCTGCAGGAAAGCTCTGGATCAAAGCAAGTCTTTAATTAGCATCTCCCACCTCCACTTTCCAAGCTCCACTGTTTTCCAGACTCATCATCTCACACAGTCCTGTGGCACCCACCCAGGCCCAGGTGCTACAAATTCTACAGATTAAGCTCATTCACTCCCTACTCAACACTTACAGTTTTCTATCCAGGAATTAGGAAGAAAGGACCTAGCTGAATTAATTTATGCTAAAACATAAATGGCTATTTCTTAAGGCTCCAAGAGACACCCATATAACTTTGGAAGATATTTGTTAACCCAAATGTGGAGATGAACAGGCTATCAGCAGTGATGAAGTGGAGCAGAATAATGAAAATGTATTGAACACTGTCCAATGTGCCAGAATTTTATGTGGCTTTGCTGGACCCTCTTAACAGCGCCAAGTAGGTAAATTATTCCCCTAGTCTTACAGAAGAGAAATGTGAGGTTTAGAGAGGTTAAGCAACTTACTCGAGCTCTGGAAGACAGTCTGCCTAGTCCTTTCTCCATTATGGCAAAGGCAACCAGTCTGCTCCCCACCCAAGGGGCAGGCAGCTCTTCTAGACCATTCTTTTCTTGTACTATTTCTTCTCTTCCTTTGTACTAAAACCACAGATCCTCTAAAAGAACCATTCTTTTCTAGAGCATGATGGCAGGGACAGCAGGAGAAACTGAGGCAGCCATGGGTAAATACTACTAAAGTATATTTGCATAAATGAAGCTATTTATAAGTGAGATACGGATCAGGAACTGCTTGTATGCCAGGCTCTGAGAGAGGAAGGAGAGAATGCTATCTCAACTTCTTCAATGTATTTGTCTCCTGAGCATTAGTATCTGCCTCTATAAAGTATGTTTTATGAGCTTTTTCCAACATTCTAGGAGTTGGTCAATGGTATAGGCTCTAGGTTGACTCAGATCCTATCATTTGTACCACTGGACATCTCATTACTATGGCTTTACAAATACTAAAACCCATTCAAGAAGAAAGGCATAAAAAATGAACCTAATTGATATACTTTTCAAAAATTCTATACTCTATGCTCATTTTATATTAAAAACACAGAAAAATAGCCTCCCTGGGCAGGGCTAGAGCAAGCCTGTGCTCTGGGCCAGCAGCGGAGTCCAGCAGCTCACAGACAGGTTTTCTGGATGATTATTCATCTTCCCAGCTGCTAGTTATCCACCAAACAGCGTGTGTGCACTGGAAATTTCTGCCTTCCCGTAGCAATATGATTTGCCTTTAAAGACCCACCTCTGTCCCACTCTCAGTTCACAGCATAGGTTGGCTGCCCCTCACTCCTGGGTCCAGAAATACCCAGGCGACCTGGCCACAGTAGGCAGAGAGAAGACTCAATTCACTCCAGTGAGACTCCCTCCCCAGCATTGTCTTCCCACTGCGTGGGTGTAGCTGTAAGGAGGACGCGTGCCAAGAGCTGCCAGGGGCTGCCATGTAGAGGGAGCTTGCCTGAGAGACAAGATGCCCAAAGCCAAGTATTTCTGGGAGGAGGAAGGAAAAGAAGGTAGGCGTGTAGAGACAGGGAGACCTGATGACACTGTCTGAGGCCCTGGATCCAGCCTGCCCTGGGTCTTTTCAGGAGCCTAAGCCAGAAGAGCTGAGCTCCCGTAGCTTGCAATGAAAGACTCCTAAATAAGATATCCCTGATGCTGAGCTCTGCTCCATCATTTCATTAGAAATCTCCACGCCTACCCACTTCTCCTCAAATGTTCCCATTATCCTGCTGGGAACCACGGTGTGTCTCTTTAGCTCCCAAGCATAGCCCAGCTGGCAGGACCTGTGGGGCCAGCCCAGCGGGTCAGTCTCCTGCCTTCTGGTGCACCAACCATCAGCTCCCAACAGGTGCTCGCGTTCCACCCAGCTCCCTGCACTTGCCTTCTCCTAGGCCGCTGTCCCCAGCAGAGGGCCAGGCTTCCAGGCGAGGAGCTCCGAGTCAGGCCTGTGGTGGGGTTTATTTTAAAGGAAGTAATTATTTGTGCTTCCATTTGTGAAGGCCCAGAGCACACAAGCAGAGATTCATATCCCTCTGAATTATCTACCTCTTGAGTTTGAGAACTGCCCTCTAACAAAGCTCTTTCTTTACAAGGATTTCAGACTATGAGCTTCTATGTTTTCTAGCATATTTATTTCTAAGGTGGCCATCAAATCACTGAGAGGAAATGAACAGAGAGAGCTGAGAGGACAAAAGTCTGTTCACATTTCTGTTGATGCAAACCAGACTAACTATCCCTACAGCTGTTACAAATGAGCTAATTAAGCCTCTGTATTTATCTCCTGAGGAAAAGGAATTCCCATGGTTTTATTTACTGAACAATGGGATGTCTATACTACCTGGTAGAAACATTTATCTTTTATGTATATCCACTATCTTCCCATCTAAAAGAAAAAATTTCTGGAGGTTAGGGGCCTGCGGTCCCCATAATCTAGAACAGATTTTAGATTCCCTGTATGTGTAGCTGATGGTCAGCAGCTGTTGACCACTTAGGAGGATAATTAGGGAGAGCTTCTATTAGATACCATATTCTCTGGTAAAGGAATCTTGCTTCTCAATGTTTCAGACCCAAAGAAGAGTCTCAATATAAGAATATATAAAAAGGAAACTTCCAGGAAAGAGAACCCCGTATTAACAAGAATTCCAATTGTGACCAAATTTGGTTTCTACTCATATTCTAGTGTAAATTTCAGGGCACAGTTGCCTCTTTATTTCTGGGTGCATCTACTCCTCTTCTTAGGAGGCCAATCTACATATCTTTCCTTCTAAGAATTAATCCATGTACCCTGCAAAATTCTAGTATAAATAAATACACAAGATCATGGTTGAAAATGCAGAGACTAAAGTTTAATTTTTGTAATGCTAATGGGGCCATCTTATTTTCATGAGAATCATCACTAAGTCTTCCTTTTATCCCAAGGGTACTAACTGAAGGTTCTGGAATCCATAGTTTCGAAGTTGTTCTCCTTCTTTGAAGAAGAATGCACAATTTTTGCTTTGGGTACACTTGTGTTTCCTTATGAAGACAATGCCACAACTTTTGTTAGTTTCTGAAAAGGGTTTGTGATGCCCAAACTGAATTAGAATTACTGTTAAATCCCTTTATGGTTTGAATAGTACAGTGTTTACTTGGTTATAACTCCAATAAAATGCTACATAAAGAAAAAACCAAAAAGACAACTATATCACATTTTTCCATTATAGCAGATAAAGAAGATATAAGTTCTTGCTATGCTTTTGACTTGGGCATGGCTTTTGTCATTGAGAATTTTCACTAAATGCTATTTCCTACTCCAGATGGCTAGTAATGCTTGGGTGTTTACAGCAGCCCAGGTTGCCTGAGTATCGGTCACTGTGGTAGCTGGCTGGGGAGGTCAAAGCAGATTGGCAGGCCTGACTTGGGCAGAGATTGATATAATTTCTGATCACTCACACTTGCTAGACATGCTAGAATCCATACCCTGAGCTTTCACAGAGCGGCAGGTAGGGTGGCTTATGTGGTTACCACTTCAGGTTTGATCGTTTGACATACTACAGTTTCCATGAGAAATTTTTACATTTCCTTTTTTTCTCCTATAGCATTGTATTAATATAAGCTTTTATACACTTTAAGTTTTCCTTCTTGCTTGGGACCATTGCTGCAAATCTGTTTCATAAATATGAATATTGACTGTACATAAACTTAGATTTTATATCTAGGAATATATAAAACTTCAATCTCCTTCACCATGCTTTAGATTTGTTCAACAGGCAGTCTTCCTAATTGCCCCACAATTATATTCACAAACAATATAGATTTTTAAATGTACACCTCCTTACAGAATCCCTTTCCAAAGTTCTTCATTTTTTCCCCACCCTAACTTCAGGAAAGAAGTTGGAAGCTCATGGAAAATATGTTTTCCATAACGTAAAGCTGTAACATCTGGATCACTGGGCTTTATCTAATGTTTTCTCTAGGTAGGCTCTGAAATGTGCTGTCTACAGAATCTCTCCCCTGAGCACTGATAATGGGACATCAGATTGCTTTTCTTGCCTTCATTTACCTTACGTAACTCAATAAAAAAGCAATAGGAAGAATTAAATGGCATGTTTTTCCAGGGGGAAATATATTTTCAACCTCTAGGTATTTCTATTTCTTATAGACATTTTAAAAATATCACATTCTAGAAAAGAAAAAGTAGCCCCAACCTACTTCCCTATCTTTTTACAAAACAACTGTGAGTGCAATGTGGTTCCACACAGCAGCAAAGAAAAGCTATTTCCAGACCAAAGACATGAGGTTTCCTAAAGATGGTTCTATTCTTCATGGCTGAGCGTCTGGAATCTCAAGATTGCTGTAATACTTGCTAAAGTCCAAAATCTCCCCCATGACCCACAAGGTCCTGCATAATCTGGCCCTTCAAACAATCCCAGACCCATCCCCCTCACACACACAGCTTCGCTCTTAATCACCAAATCCCAGCTGCCCAGGCAATCTTTCTCTAAGTGCCTTCTGCTGTGGTTTCTTCTGCCCAGAACTATCTGCCACATCCCTAACTTCCCCTCCTCCCCCAAACCCGCCAACTCCTACTCATCCTTTGCATTCCATCCTAAATGTCACTTCTGCAGGGAAACTTCCCCTTCTCTCAAGATTAGGTTGGGACTTCTTACAATTCATTCCTACAGCGCTGTGTACTCCTCTGAATCAGTTATCACAAGTGTAAATTGATAATGATTTGTGTATTGTTAAAAATATAATGGAAGTTTCTCCTATTAGACCATAAGCTCTATTTGAGCAGGAATTGGTCTGTCTTCTTTATCAAGGTATTAACAAGATACCATGTCTACCACAGTGTAGATATTTAATAAATATTTGAGGAGGAAGGGACAGATTAATTCCTGAAATCACTGGTATTGGATTAAAAGAACATCTTCCAGCTACACATATATATGTGGGGCTAGTTCGTTATGTAGAACATTTTAACTGAATCTTTTCCCTATTCTAAGACATCTGGAAAACAACCACATGGCAATACTCATGTGCTGATCTAGCAGCTCTCCAATGTTGAGGAAAGCCCTGTAACATGGCAGTTAGACTCATGAATTTTGAAGCCAGTCACCTAGGTACAAAATCTCAGCTTTGTCACTTACTAGCTGTGTGAACTTGGGAAATTTCCTCACCCTTTCTGAGCCTCTATTGATTCATATATAAAATGAAGCTAAGTATTCCTGCCCCTTTAGAGTTGTCACAAAATTTAAATGATGTGTGTGAAGCAACTAAGAGAGTGACTGGCATAAGACTAATATTTGAGCACTAGTATTATTATTACCAAGAAACATTAGAAGTTGTGGCTAATTCAGAAGACATTATACTCATATCTTGCCTTCTTGTTAAAAGAATACACTCCAAACAGACATCTTTGAAAAACAACTAGATGCTCAGAAAGCAATTTGGTTTCCTAGTCGAAGATCATAACTCCTAGACTAAAGACAGAATGTACAGCTTTATTTTTCAGAGTCCAACAAATCTGACCTGAAGTCATGATACACGTACAGAACTCACAAGAAGAAAGACCTGAAAAACATTCGCTTATGAGTTATTGGAACAAAGTCTGCAAATAAACAACCTAACCAATTCCCATTCACTGGATACTTTTTTCCAACTAATAATCACACCTTCCTCTAGCTGTCTCTACAAAACAATGGTGAGACTCAGACTCATCAGCAAGGCTGGTATCAAGGGAGAGCCACAGTCAACCATGAAACATGGGTTTGGGCCCCAATCACGTACCTAGCGCTGGTGCAGTGATGTGGCCTCAAGTGCTGGAGCAGTGGCCCTGGAAATTATGGTCTTGGCAGAAATCAGATGTCCATTCATACCCAGCTTTGCCACTTACTAACTGTGGATGGAGCCAGAACTGCAGAAGAGTTACTGAGACTCTCTAATAATTTCCCATATATAAAATGTAACAATACTATTCTGTCAAAATTGTTGCGAGCTTTAGGTGAGATAATGTACATGATCTACAAAGTTTATTTGAGATACTATGTATAAAATACCTAGCAGATAGATTGATTTCATTTATTTCCTCTAATACCATGCTTTTCATGGGACAGCGAAGCATTAATGACAGAAACGAGATGAGGCTGTAGAATACAGAAAATGCAAAATTATAAGAGTCTTATCATTTGTAAGATGATAATAATTATTTCTAATTATTTCTAATAATTAGTTTCTAATAATAATACCAATAACAGAAAAAACGATGATGATCTAGTGCAGTATCTGGTAAGGAAGAATTTTTTTCTTTTTAAGTTGTGTAGTCATTTAAAAGTTGCCACCTACATCTTTTTCCAGCAATCAAAGAGAGCTTAGGTGGCTTACCACCAGTAAGTAGTAAGTAGTGGACTATGTCTGACTCCAAAATCTTCTAACCATTACACAAAATCTGTTTTTATTAAATTTATTTTTTATAAGATAATCTTCAGAAATAAGAAAGATGGGGAAAAAATAATGGCAAGGAAGGGCTATGATGTCACCACTGAGCTGGGCAGGAAGATGAGTCTTTAAAACTTCATTCCAAACTTCCACTTGGGATTCGATTGTCCTAAACTGCATTACTCGGGCACAGCCTACTTTAAACAGCCTACTTTGTGGTGCTTAAAGGCACAGACTCTAGTGACAGAGACAGGTCCAAATCACACCAAGGAATAACTCTGGGCAAGTCAGTTCATCTCCCGTGGCTCAGTTTCCTCATCTGGAAAATGTGGAAGACAATCAACCTAAGTGTTGTAGTAAATAAATGAGTTTATATATATAAAGCACTTAGAATCCTGCCCAATAAATGTTATGTATATTTAGCTGTTATTAATATTAGTTATAAAGGATCATTTTACAACGGCACTGGGTAAGAAGCCACACATATCAGTTGGCCTCAGACTAGAAGGGAGATGGCACAATTGAGCAAAGGGAGCCCAGCTCAGGGTGGGTTGGGCAGGAGCTCAGTCAGCATGTCACACCTTCTGACAATGCTTTATAAGGTGGAATGTATATTGTGATTTAACAAAAGTCATCATAATTCAAAGGCAGGGTAGTAAAGACCAAGCCCTACCACAATAGGTACCACTATAAACTAGTTCATGCACACTTACGTAAAACCAGCTCACACAACAAATTCCTAGCACCAAATGCAAATAAAATTTGTGTAGTTGCTTAAAAGTCACATTAGAGTGATAATCCTAGAAAGAAAAAAATATAAGATAGATTTTCAAATGAAATGGGCATTTGTAAATACAACACTCAGGATATAGTCAAGATATAATTAAGAGGATGGCAAAGTAATAAAATTGTGCAAAATTTTTTTTTCAAACAGAGCCATGGAGAGGCATTAGCATGGCAACATTAAGAGAAAATAAAACATTTTTTAAGCAGTCACCACAAACTAAGGCTCTGCTGTCCCAGATCCATCTGTTCCTAATTCAGTTATTCACCAACTCTTATTTGAGGTGATTCAAAAATGAGATTCCTGTGATTACGAGAATATATCTCTGTTTCCCCAAAAGTATTACCTTTCCTCAAATTAGAGAAAAATGAACTACATCAATAAAGAAGCTCACCAAAAGCCTAACCATTTTTTATCTGTAAAGATGATTTTGCGAGAGTTAAACCAGGCTGGTCTTGGATGTAGTAATAATAGATATCAGTTATTGTGACATCTGGGTGGGAAAGGATTAAGGGAATAATTCACTGAACTCTCTTCCATGATGGCTGTAAATCTGATGTGTACTTACAGGAGAATGAATATTCTCCTGAAGAAAAGTCATTCTTTATATATCAGTTTGGATGCAAAGTAAGATTACTCATATTCTTTGTAGAACATACCACATAGTAAACCACAAACGCTGCCTTCTAATTGTTCTTTTTTTTCCCCCTCTTTGGCTGAGCTACTCTTTGTACATCTACTCAGATTAGATAAACGAAAACCATCTGTAAAGATTATATCATCATTGAAATTTAGTAGTATCAAAGTGAAAGATTGAGAAGTGAAAGAATTTTGGAGTCCTTCTGGTTATCTTTGACTCAAGTGGAAAATATGATATGTGTGAAAGAGCAAGTATGTGCATAAACTACACCTGATAAAGGCACACTTTGTGTGCACGTGTGTGTGCACAAGTGCATGTGTAAAGCATATGTCAAAGCAACACAAAATGCCACAAACATCATAGGAGCCAATTACTTAAACTTCACCAGGAAAAAAAAGAATTATGAAAGCCGCTAATAAAAAAAAATTGCCTGTCATTTCTTTATTTTCTCTGCCCATTTTCCAAGAAAAGAAAGAAAAGTGAAATAGTTGAAAGGCAGGCAGCAGGAGGGCAAAGAAGAAAGAACCACGACCTAAGTAATATACCACCCAGATAGCCGGGCAACAGAGTTCAGTAGACTAACCATGGTTGGTCATCTGAGATACACAAAGATCTTCTCATGGCAAGTTCAATATTGCTATTCCTCATTTCTGACAAATGCACAGGAGGAAAAAAATAGAAGGCAAAGAAAATGAAAGTGTCAGGTAGAGAGGAATAGGTACAAGAACACTTTACAAAGCTCCATCTTCTTTGGAAAGGCAGACAGCATAAGGCCTGGGAAGCTCCGCAAACTGCAGGTCTCCCTCCTGTCTCTACCTGGTCCCCTCAGTCTTACTCTGCCGCAGAGGAAGCGAGGAAATCGCAAAAGCACCAGGCTGAGGATGGAGTAAATGCTACCTAGTGGGCCAAAGGCAGCAGAGAGAGGCTGAGGGGAATGACCCAAATGGTCAAGTAATTTTTTTTAGTAGAACTGGCATGTATGCAAGGCCAAGCAGAACTAGGCAAGGTCACAATCACAGCTAGACCCCATCATTGCCCCTCACCTCTAGCTTCCTTTCAAAAGTAGAGGGATGCAAAGGAGGGAGGTGAAGGTACAGCCCACGTCTGCTCTTAGCCAGAGACAGCCTGGCCCCTGCTTGACTCAGGGGGTCAGTCTCTTGGGGCACATGAGGCTTGCAAACAGCTCTGCAGTGACACAGAACTTGTCTCCAAAATCTATTCCAACCCCAAAAGATATTTTGGAAAACACTCAGACTTCTAATTTGGTACGGTGGAAATACTATTCAAAGACAACTATAAAAATGCTGAATTCTTCTTTTATCACAAGCAATTTTAGATTGCAATAGAAGAACAAGAGTCAAATATGGCTTAAGGGTCTGGATAGAATATCGTTTCTATTTTGAGAGAATATCTATGGGCAATTTGCAGAAGTTGACCATTTGCCATGCACAGATTGACCTTGCATCTGAGAGAGAATCATATTTTAACATGTTTGCAGCATACTGCCTTAATTAAGAATGAAAATTTCCAACAGAGCCCTTGGATCCCAAACCCTTTCATTATAACTATTTCTCCAAATATGTAGCCACTCTGACATCAGGCCCCATAAGAATTCAGGTAACAGGGACATAAGCCATATTTGACTCTTGTTCTTTTATTGCAATCTATTATTGCTTTTGATAAAAGAAGAATTCAGCATTTTTATAGTTGTCTTTGACTACTTTGAATAGTATTTCCACCATACCAAATTAGAAGTCTGAGTGTTTTCCAAAATATCTTTTGGGATTGGAATAGATTTTGCAGACAAATTCCGTGTTACTGCAGAGCTGTTGCCAAGCCTGTGCCCCGAGGGACTGACCCCCTGAGTCAGTAGGGGCCACGCTGTCTCTTCTCCTTTCTCCTTATTTTTAATCTTTACTCTTTCTTATTTTACTTCATTTTTTATTCCCCCCAGCTTTATTAAGGTATAGTTGACAAATAAAAATTGTGTGTATTT
>VBSM01002608.1:36695622-36706998 GCA_008086735.1 Cheirogaleus medius
AAAGTCAGATGGAGACCACTCCAAATAGAGTGGAGCAAGGTGGGTGGGGTTGGTAAGAGATGGAGTGGAACAAATGGGCAGGGTCCCAGTGGGGTGGGTCCTATAGCCATGGTCAGAGTTTGAGGCTCTTATGAGTGAACTAGGGAGCCATTCGAGGTTTCTTAAGCATGGGAATGATGGGATGGGATGGGATGGGATGGGATAGACTCTTAATTGTGGTGGTAGTGACATGGATCTACACTGTACATGAGAAAAAACTGCATAGAACTACACACATGCACAAAAAAACAGGTAAAATCTGAATAAGGTCAATGAATTGTACCAATGGCAATTTCCTGGTTTTGATATTGAACTATAGTTATTTGTGATGATACCATTGGGGGAAATTGGGTGAAGTTCACATGGGACTTCTATATAATATATTTGCAACTTCGTGTGAATATATAATTATTTCAAAATAAACAGTATAAATAGAAAGCAAAACATTAACAATGAAGTATGTTTTTTTTAAAAAATGTGAGCTGCTGAAAGTTTCCCTTTGGAGCCTTAATTGTTAGAGAATGAAACAGTCTCAGAACCATAGTGGACCACTCTTTCCCTGTAGCTCTGGTCTCACCAACCCCACATAATCTCTGAGGAAGTTTCTGAGGAGCAAAGGTGGGGAAAGTCCAAGGTTCTTGAGACAGAGTCCACATTAGGGCAGGCCACCAACTGCAAATGTGGACACAAAGGCTGTGAAGCTCCATCTACACTGAATAAGAAAAGCCAACTGCAGTTGCCATTGTGTAAGTACCTCGCCACATGGGAAAGCAGAAACAGTGGCATTTTTCATTTCCTTCCTCTTCACTCCATTTTCTATCTTTGTATTTTATTTCCTTGAGTCCTTATTTTTCACTTTAAAAGTTTCAGTGAAACTTTTTAAAGTGTCAAGTTATGAACATCATAGTTAAACTACACAGCTGAAGGGCTTATGTGTGCCCTCTCTCTAGAGTACGTATTAGCTAATGGGGGCTTTAAAAAACTGAAAATCTCCATCAAAATACATAGAAATATTCATTAAGGACTTGGCTATTCAGGGTATTGTTAGTCTTACAAATTGAGCTACAAAACTAGGCTTTTTCCTCTAGGAAAAAGGAATCTGCCTCAATTCCTTATTTAATCATGATGATGAGCATTTTCAAAAGCCCAAGGCAAATCATCTTTTCACATCAGACAATTAAGGTGAAAGTATTAATACCAATACCACAATAAATTACCTCAATATAAAGTTACTCTGATAGCAGATAAAAGAAACTGCAATACCCAGAAGTCTTATTCTCTCTAGGAAAAATACTAGTTTTTCCAATGACAAGGTAAAACAGAAGCACAGAAAAGACAAGTAAAAATATAGGAATATAGGATTACCATAAAAAATTAAGAAGAAATGACCACTTCTTACCAGAACTCTTTGCAAATACATCAAGTTTGTCACTCCAGCTATAGCCTGGAGATAACTCTACAAAATTCAACCTTACGTTCATATAGTCTTTCAATGATGCATTTAATTGACTTTCATAGTTTAATATTTTCATTTTTTCTTCTACTTAATTTTGTCTTAAAATACTGTGAGATTTTGAGTTCTGAAATCTATGATCCCAAATAACACCAATGAATGTGAATTTGTTTAGACAACTTGAAAAAGCATATGTAATTTTTCCTAAATATCTCAAGTGGATTACAAGAGATTGTTCTACACATTGTGTTTTATATAAAGATGCACTAGACATGGTCCCTACTGACAAATGTCTTATTATATTTGAGAAGATACGTATAAAAACTCTACAACACAAGTGGAAGGAGAATGGAACAAATTGATCACTGAGGGAATACAGAGGAGTGAAGAATCACTTCTGGCTTGACTAATCAAGGAGGCAATCATCTGAGCTAAGAGCTAGTGTAGGTGACAAGGTGGAACACGAAGATGGATTGTCACCAGTGAGGGAAAGCAAAATTCACACCCCCATAGCCAAGACTTCAATAAATGTTAGGTATCAGTTTTATTATAATTTACTATCTTGAGCATCTATTTTTAGGATTAATAATTAATATGTGCATCAAACATTAATACATAGGAGGTTTGGAAGGTGATATATAAGGTAATATTTGAGCAGAAACTCAAAGGAAGTGAGGGAGGGAGCTAAATAGAAAATCTGAGGGTAATTTTTTCCAGGAACAAGCAACACTTAGTGTAAAGAGGCTGAGGTAGGAACATGCTCAACTTGAGCAATGGCAAGGAGGGTAAAGTAGCTGCAGCACAGAGAGCAAGAGGGGGTTGGGAAGAGAGGATATTGCAGAGATGGCTCTGGGCCAGATCCTGTAGGATTCTGTAGGCAAAAGTAAGGACTTCAGACTTGGGTAACAGGCGAAGCCATTGGAGGGCTTCAGTAAGGTTTCTTTATAATCCAATTGCATTTTAAAAGACTCATTTTGGCCTCTGTGTTGAAAACAGAGTAGAAGAGGGCATGGGAGGTAATAGAGTATCAACAGAGCCATCGCCATAATACATGGGGACCAATGGTGGCTTCCACCGAGATGGTAAATGAAAAGTGGTGACTGCTAAATACACAGTATTCTGAAGATAAAACTGACAGGATTTGCCATAGTTGGTACTCATGCATTATGCTAAGTTGTTTGCATCACTCATCATATGTAATTCTTACAGCAACACCATTTAATAGATGAAGAAACCAAGTGTAAGGCATGTTAAGTGATTTGCAAGGCCATTCACTGAGTCATTAGTAGATCTGGCAATAGAAGCCAGGTCCATGGGACACCACAGCCACATGGCTTCTTTAATATGTATAGATATATATAGATAAATAGAATAAATAATGGAAAGAAACCTCAAAATGTGAACTAATCCATGCCCTTGCCTTGGGTGACTAACAAGACATCTTGGACAGAACCACAACTTCCAGTGAATGAGATCAAGGACATAAATGCATGCACAAAAACAACATTTCTGGGACTAATTGAGTTAAAGGCCAACTAAATGGCACTTAAGGAGCCCCATTGTCAGTGGAGCCCTGGCTGCTGTCCCAGCTCCCAGCACTGGGCCAGATGCCTTCAGGCCCTCATTTTCTCTCTCTGTCTCTGAAATGGGGATAATAATATCTATCCACCTGACCCATCTGACAAGGACTCAATTCAAAGACAAATGTAAGCAACATTCTTGATGAGCAAATCCTGTCCAAAAGAAAGATAGTATCAACACTTTGTAACCTAAAATAAGAAAATCTACCAGACTGATTCGTTCCATTTTACATGGAAAAAAACATGCCTGTATGGAATAAAATATTTTGAACTTTTTGAAACCAACAACCCATCATCACAATTCGACATATGAAGACGGCTGCTAACTACACAATCAACTCAACAGAATAAATTCCTATTCCGGTGAAAACTAATTTTGCCTTTTTTCCTTTAAAGTTATCTCAGCAAGGCTCTCAAATTCAGTTTAATGTTTAAGTAACTTCAGAGGATCTATTTCTGTTTATTCTGTTTAAAATAAGCCACTTCATATTTTCTTCTCAATCAAAGTGGTAAAAAATTCTGCAGTCCTAGACCAAGGGAGGTTCTGGACTTTCTATTAATATATAGGAAGGGCATAGGAGTGTCCATGTGACCAGAAAAAGAGGGCACTTGAAGCTGTATTTGTGAAAAAAAAAAATTTTTAAATCAATGGCCCATATCATAGAAGAGAGGAAGAGGTTAACTGGAGATTAGGAAGGAACAAAAGCCTCCCCCTCCCCATCCTTGATGGCAACTCCATGCAACACAAGTCAGAAAATATGAATGTTTGCCTTGGTTTGCACCCAAGTGCTCTGTAACTATAGGCACTTGGGGGCCTCAGTTTTTCATTAGTAAAATGAAGAAAAAAACTGCTTAGCTTCTCAGGTCCCTTTTAGCTTAAAAATTATGTAAGACTCTGAAACAATTCTCTAATATAGGATATAATACATCTATTCATTCCTGCCTGATTTTCCACTTTCAGTGGTATACAGAAAGGCAGGTAGTACTGGATGGTCCCATAAATAATCCCCCCTGAATGTACACCATGTTACAGAAGCTGGAAGGGCCTCTGTTCCTACCCCTGGGGCCTCAGCATTTCAGGATGAGTACCTGCGCCCCTCTGTCTGAGACCTGTCCTCCAAACTTTGCGCCCTCCCTCAAGTGCCTGGAACAGGCAACCAACTGTGGCAGTTGATGTTAGTTATCTCTAGTTCCCTTCTGCTCAGTGAGGGCTTAGGTGGGATAAACTAGAGGCAGGGACTCTATCTCTCTCCTGGTCCAGCTTCTGTGGTCATTGGCTTGGTAACACACCTTTTATCAGCTTCTGTCTTTCCCTGTCCAACTTACCCCATTCCCCTAAAGCTGGTCCCTGCACTTCCCAAATAAACTGCTTGCACTTGAGTCCTTGTCCCTAGGTCAGCTTCTAGGGGAACCCAAACTAAGACATATTACGTGGACATTTCAATTCCTAGCTAATGAGGTTCCCAACTTGACCACTGTATGGGAATAAAAGTAATGTTCTCCTGCAAGATTCCTTTGAGTTCTACGACACGTGCCTACCATTACCAAAGTCACCTCATGCTCTAAGATCATCGGTAGAGGTATTAATAATATCACAACAGACTGAATGCAGAAGCAGATATGTGAATCTGTCTTTTATTAAGCCAGAAATTAAAGTAAAATTATAAAACAATCCCACTCTTCTCACTAATTTTTGTTTTGAAACATAGCTTTTTTTTAAAAAATAGTATTTATGTTAATATGTAATAGTTTTATTATTGATATTTTAAATAAATTAATACATAAATATTTTAACTTTTCTTCATACTGCCTAGGGATCCAGGGAGGATTAGAAATAGTCATTGAAGAAATAGAAAGAAAACGATCAACTTACCTTTTAGCTACTGCTGTGCAAAATTGGGTTACATAGCAGAAAAAATAGTTTTGCTAGCCAGTCCATCTATTTTAAGATTTTACGAAGACTTTCATTTCTTCCTTTAATATGTCAACAACTGAGCCTAAAGGGCTTGGTTCATAGAGTTTTTTTAAATGGTTAAGAAATAAATCCCTATTTTCTTCATCAGGAGGGTGGAAGAAGGAAGAAGAAAGCTGTAATGAGGGAAAATATGACTTTCTAGGTATCTTCCATCTGCCCCTGGAAGAGTCACTCCTACCTCTGTCCATGCGCCTCTAGGCAGGGGTGGGGACCTGCATGGACCTCATCAGCAGTTCACTTACCCTCCGGTTTCAGGCTGGGGTCTGTCAAAGGGGTCTCAGAGCTGTCTGTCCTGGTGGATTGTCCTTTCCCCAGTAGGACTCCTTTATACTTAGGATCCCAAAGAGCTTTTGTTTCCATCTGTTGTAACTGTTGATACTTACAGTATTAGAAATCAATAGTAAGAAAAGATGCCAAATAGAGCAAAATAGATTTATTACCTTGAGAGTAGAGAAGACTTTTAATAGTATATGGGGGGGGGAAAGCTATAAAATGAAAGACTGGCAAGTTTGACTACACAAAATTCTAAAGAATATACAACAAAAAACATCACAAAGTTAAAAGGGAAAAACAAAATAGGGGAAAATATTTGCAAAATATATAGTTGGCAAAGGACTAAAATACAGAAATTATAAAGACCTCAAATTGATAAGAAAAAGACAACTCAATAGAAAAATAGGCAAACGATATGAACAGGAAATTCACAAAAGTGAAATCTCACTAGCAAAAAGGAAAAACGAGAATTTAAACCCCACTAAATATAGTTTTTGAAGTTTTTTTAACAGAGTATAACAAGATATAAAGTAATTTGATTGTGTCAGCTTTGGTATGGGTATAAGGAATGAATTTCTCAGTCATTACTGATGGCAGTGTGAATTTTTATAGCTACTTAATTGGTCAATTTGGCAACATCTACTTAAATGTACATAATTTATGACTCTGAAATACTGCTTCTATACATCTTTTCCATGAAACACTGCACATACACTAGAAGATATGTGTAAGAATTTTATTGCAGCATTGTTAGAAATAGCAGCAATGGTTAGTAATTGCAAAAAAAAGAGGGGTGAATATGAATATTCTTCAACAAAAGAATTATTATACAAACTGTGATTTATTTATGAAATTCTATGTAGAAGTCAAAAAAGGGCTAGATTAATATTTTTATATGAAAAAGATCACCAAAACATTGCTGAGTCAAAAAGCTGTAAATTGATATTTACACTGTAATAGCCTATTGACATTAATAAATAAATTCACAAATAGAAATCAACAGTACATTAAAAATATAATACACCACAACACATCTAGATTCATCACCATGGTGCCATAATAGTTTGACCTTAGGGAATTTATTAAAATAATATGCCCTATTAATTGGTCAAGTGACATAAAATAATACTCAGGAGACATGTAAAAAATTCAATATCCTTTCCTAAATTAAAATTTTTAAATCTTATCAAAATAGAAAAAGATAGATAATTCCTTAATGTGATATAATATGTGTATAAGCCCAAAGCCAATAATATTCTTCATAGCAAAGTAGTATTAGAAGCAATCCTGTGCGTGTCAAGAACAAAGCAAGGATACCAAATAAGGACATGGTTACTTAAAAGTATCTGCAAGAGTGAGCCAATGCATTTAAATAAGGAAATAAGATATGTAAATGTTTGGAAAGAAGAGGAAAATTTCCCATTATTTATAGATGATATTATTGTGTACTTGAAAAACTCAAGAGAAAACCATAGAAATAATAAGAAAAGCCAATAAAAGTAATAACCAAAAATAAAACCAAGTTAACAAACTTCATAAGATAAATCCTAACACCTATATGAGGAAGGGTTTAAACTCTACTACAGGGCATTAAAGAAGACTGGAATAAATGAAACATACATGGATGGGGAGATTCCATATTGAATAGATGTCATTCTAATTAAATGACTCTATTAAGTCAATGTGATGCCAATCAAAATACTAGCAATTTAAAAACTTGACATCCCGCTGGTTCTGTTTCTTTGGAGAACTCTGGCTAATACACATAGGTAAATATACATATACCCCGTGTGCATTTAGGCCATCTGGAAGGAAACACACCTACTTATTAGTGGCTTCTTCAGATGTGGGGCACAGAGAATTTTTTACATCACACTATTTTGAGCTGTCAGGTCTTTACAACAACCATTTGTTAGCTTTATGAGAAAAACCTTTTAAATACTGGTTTTTCTGGTTAGAATTTTAAGATGACATGGAAAAGCTTTAACATTGCTAACATAAAGAATGAATGTAATATACAGCCCAATATAGTGGGGTAAAAACAGACTTGGGCATTAGAAGAGTTGTGTTTGAATTCAGCTTTTACCCTTACTTTTATTCATTCATCAAACCAATATTTACTGAGATACTAGTACCTCTGTGCTAACTCCTGGAATCCTAGCAGTGAATGTGACAGAACAGATACTGCCATTTATGGAGCCAATGAGCCTATTTACTAGTTGTGTCACTTAACCTATCTAGACTGTAATTTCCCCATCCGAAAAAATGGAAATAGCAATGACCGCCTCCCAGATTACTGTGAGAAGCAAATGAGTTAACATGTGAGAAAGCACCAAGATAGTGCCCAGAATACAATGAGCACTCAGTAAATATTTGCTGAATGTGAAGTATGTGCAGTCACAATTTACTTCACTACCCTGGGCTTTTGGTAAAAAATGGACAACAAAACTACTTTTGGTTTGAAAATAAATGATGTATAGATACTAATACTCATATACTGCTTGCATGAGAGGATGTTGTTCCCTTTTAAAAGTCAGTTAAGATAGAAAATTTTGTTCAAGTGAATCTGTCAGTGATCTCATGAACAAAAAGATCGTTTTGGTATGTCAAACTGACATATGTCATTACAAGAAAAGCTCTTGGGATGTGTTGGGTTTGCTCATTATTGTCGGGCTCACATCCTGGAATTCCCAGCTTGAATCTGTAAATGCAAGATGACAGAATTGGCCTCGCTTAATTTTGTTAAAATATTGACTAACCTGACTTTGCTTTAAAAATATTTATTTTAAATGTATTTCAACAATCTTTATTTATGATACTTTTGCAAATAATACTGAAGCAACTATTTTTCATTGATTTGCTCAACTAAATTGACAATGAAAAGAGATGAAATCAATAAGGAAATAAAGGGGAAGAGAGAATAGCTAATACTTATATTAACTCATTGAGAACAGCAAAGATAACTGTTTTTCTACCAATATAACTTTTTTTAGTTGACACATAATAATTGTACATATTTATGAGGTACGGTAGGATGTTTTGATATATGTATATTGTGTAATGATCAAGTCAGGATAGTTAGCATTTCTACCACCTCAAACATTCATTGTTTCTTTGTCCTGAGAACATTTAACATCCTTTTTTCTAGCTATTTTGAAATATACTGTACAATATTGTTACCTATAATCACCCTTCTGCACAATTGCACACCAGAACTTATTCCTCCCATCTAACCGTGACCCTGCACCCATTAACTACTTTCTCCCTATCCCCTCTCCCCACTCCCTTTCCCAGCCTCTGGTAACCACTATTCTACTCTCTACTTTTATGAGACCAGCTTTTTAAGATTCACATATGAGTGATATCATGCAGCATTTGTCTTTCTGTGCCTGGCTCACTTCAATTAACACAATGTCCTCCAGGGATGTTGGAGGATGTTGCCTCAAATGACAGGATTTCCACCTCTTTTATGGCTGAATAGTATTCCACTGTTGATATGTACTACTTTCTCTTTATCCATTCATCTGTTGATGGACACTTTGGTTGATTCCATATCCTGACTATTGTGAACAGTGTTGCAATAAACATGGGAGTGTACATATCTCTTTAACATACTGATTTTATTTCTTTTAGGTACATACCCAGTAGTGGGGTTGCTGGATCATATGGTAGTTCAGTTTTTAAATTTTTGAGGAAACTTCATACTGTTTTCCATAGTTGCTGTACTAATTTGCATTCCCACCAACAGTGTGTAAGAGTTCCCCTTTTTCTACATCCTCACCAGTATTTGTCATCCTTTGTCCTTTTGATAATAGCCATTCTAACTGGGGTAAGGTGATATCTCAATTGTGGTTTTGGCTTGCATATGCCTAATGATTAGTGATGTTGTGCATCTTTTCATATACCTGTTGCCTGTTGTATGTCTTTTTTGGGGGAGCTGTCTATTCAGGTCTTTTTCCCATTTTTAAGTTGGATTATTTGTTTCTTTGTTTGTTTGTTTGCTATTAAGCTCAGTTCCTTATATATTCTGGATAACTCCTTGTCAGGAGTTTGCAGTAAAGTTTGCAAACTCCTGTAGTAAAGTTTGCAAATATTTTCTCTCACTCTGTAGGTTCTCTTTTCATTTGGTTGATTGTTTCCTTTCCTGAGCAGAAACTTTTTAATTCGATCAAATCCTATTTGTCTATTTTTGCTTTTGTTGTCTGTGCTTCCAGGTTCTTGTCCAAAAACTCTATCAATATAACTCTTATATATAATGATTGAAAAGACATTTCAGTTTGGAAATCACTTGGTCAACTTGAATTAGAGATGACCCTTCTGTTTTACTGTGGTAGACGTGGTAAAGAGGGATTGCATTTATTTCAGCCAAGGCATTTTTTTTTCAGTGTTTTTGGATTATTCTTGTTATTTTATTTTCTCTGGTAGTAAATGAACAACTAAGAAGATAAAGTGAAAGAGCAATTTTTAAGTCAATAACTTCAATTTTAAAGCCAAAAATACAATGAAAGGAATCAATAATTCAATTCAGTGTACATCTGAGCGCTTCCAAAATGCAGAGAACTGTCCTAGGTGCTAAGTGGATGCAAAGATGGATTATGCCTGATCTTTACCCTTGCAGAGCACATACTCTAAAAAGGGAGCTATGACACATGTGTAAATAAGTATTAAATAATAAAGGATGATATATGTTCTTTAAGAAAAATAAAAGATGCTGTAAGGGCTAGAGGAGAGAGAAATAGTTGCTTCAAATTTAACATGTCCAAATCTGATCATCTGATCTTCCCCATCCAACCTGTTTCACCTGCATCCTTCCCAATCTCAGTTCATAGCAACTCTATCCTTCTAGTTGCTCAGGCTAACTATATCTAATACAATGGGAAATTGAATGGCTCTATCTTCAAAATATACCTAGAACCTGCCCATCTCCCTTCAACTCTACTACTGCCACTCTGGTCCAAGTCACTATTACACCTGGCCTAGATTACTACGATAGCTTTATAATTGCTCTCTCTAGTTCTACTCTTTCCACCCTATAGTACAGTAGGCAGAATGATCCTTTAAACACATAAAATACATCATGTCATTCCAGTGCTCAAAACTCACCAAAAGCTCCACATTTTACATAGTGTAAAAGCCAAAGTCCTTACAAGGGTTCCATAATCTGACCTCTCATTTCCACTCTGATTCTCCCCTACCATTATTCCTTGAATACCCCCGGGCACACTTGTGCCTTAAGGTCTATGCAATGGCTATTCCTCTGCCTAAAATGCATTTCCCTGGGACATCTACAGGACTAACTCCTTCATATCCTTTAAGACTTTCACAACAAAGCCAACCAAGACCACCCTATAGAAAAGAGCTCGACTCTCATCACCACGTCTGCTAAGAGCATTCTTAACCCTGTTTATCCTGCTCTTTTTCTCTCTTTTTCATAGTGTTTGTCTCATAAAATCTAATTTTTACATTTTTTATGTTTATGGTTTCCTGTCTGTCTTCTGCCACTAAAAAGTCGGTCCAAAAATCCTGCTTCTGGGCGTATATCCAAAGGAAATGAAATTAGTGTGAAGAAATATCTGTACTCCTTTATGTGTTCATTGCAGCATTATTCGTAATAGCCAAGATGTGGAATCAACCCAAGTGTTCATCAGCAGATGAATGAATAAAGAAAATGTGGTGTATATATACACAGTAGATTCCTATTTAGCCTTAAAAAAGAAGGAAGTTCTGTCATTTGCAATATGAATGAACCTAGAGGGCATTATGTTACATGAAATATGCCAGGCACATAAAGACAAATACCGCATGATCTCACTTATGTATGGAATCTAAAAAAGTTGAACTCATAGAAGTAGAGAGTAAAATGGTGGTTACCAGGAGTTGGTGGGAAGAGTTGGGGTAGGGGAGGAGATGGTGGTCAAAAGATACAAACTTTCAGTTAGATAGAAGGAATAAGTTTAAGAGATCTACTGTACAATGTGGTGACTATATTTAGTAACAGTATATTCTTAAAAATTGCAAAGAGAGATTTTAAGTGTTTGCACCAAAAAAAAAAAAAA
>VBSM01002608.1:36724396-36752458 GCA_008086735.1 Cheirogaleus medius
CCCAAAACAACAAATGTTGGCATGGATGTGGAGAGACAGGAACACTCATACACTACTCGTGGGACTGCAAACTAGTACAACCTCCATGGAAAGCAATATGGAGATACCTCAAAGAACTAAAAGTAGAATTACCATTTGATCCAGCAATCCCACTACTGGGTATTTACCCAAAGGAAAAAAGACATTCTATAAAAAAGACATCTGCACGTGAACATTTACAGCAGCACAATTCACAATTGCAAAGATGTGGAAACAACCCAAGTGCCCATCAAATATAGGAGTGATTAATGAAATGTGGTATATGTATACTATGGAGTACTAATCAGCCAAAAAAAAAAAAATGGTGAACTACCTTTTTTATTATCCTGGATGGAGCTGGAGCCCATTCTTATAAATGAAGTATCACAAGAATGGAAAAACAAACATCACATATGCTCAACACTAAATTGGTATTAATTGATCAAAATTTATGTGTACATATGGAAGTAATATTCACTGGGTGTTAGGCAGGTGGTTGGGGGGAAGGGTAAACTCACACCTAATGGGTGTGGTGTGCACTGTCTGGGGGAGGGGCATGCTCATAGGTCTGACTCAGGCAGTGCAAAGGCAATTTATGTAACCAAAGCGTTTTTACCCTTGTAATATTCTGAAATAAAAAAATGCAAAAGCTAAAATATTCATTTGTTGATATTTTAACTAATTGTTTCTACTAACATATATATATCTTCTTTTTTGCAGTCAATAATAATCATTTGAAATTTCCTTTTTACTATTGAGGACAATTTTTAAATATATCACCCACATAAAAAATTTTGCAAAAGCTGATTGTAGTTCAAAGAGAAAAACAGATCGATCATATATGTTGTTTGACATTACCCTGTCTGCTGCAGGTTTGAAAATTCTACCATTAGAAATTAATGCATGATATAGTCTTTTTCAAGGCAATAAAATTATGCAGTCTCTTTTATACTACAATTCTTTTATGGAAATTGATTTAAAAAATATATGTGGATGTTTGCAAAGATTTAGCTGTAAAGATGCTCAACACATGTTGTTCATAGTATCAGAAAATTGGAAATAACCTAATGTTCAGCAAGTGAGTGGTCAGATAACTATGACATTTCTGGGATTTGTGGGGATCGTTTTCTTTTTCTTTATGCACTTCTGTATTATCTACAATAAGTATCTATTGATACAATAAATTTTATTGTATTTTATTAAAATAAATTAATGGTCATTCTGATTACAGTAGTGAATTTAACAATGCATTTATCTCATTCCCTCGTGAAACCTCCACTAACATGACAGGAAAGGGAGTGTTTTACTGCATAAACCTACAAGAATAAAGGAATAAAGCTAAGTGATGATAGCCACAAACTTCTGGAAGATGAAAAGCATCTGGATCATTGGTAACAGACTTAACAGACTCAAGAAAGCTGAATCCTAAATGGACAGTGGGGAAAGACAAAAAGCAACCAGATTTACATCACAGAGTCCCTCAAAGTCTTAGGGATTGACTGAACCAGGCACCTTTGGAATAGATGTAGGGGCCCTAATAACAGGAAGATTGTTTGAAAGTCTGTTTAAGAAGTTAGGGCTCCTATCTTCTCCTGCCCCATTCTACACAGTCCAGCTTCTCTTCCTTTCTGTGGCCAGTAGACATCTGGAAGTAGAAGGTCTAGAGAGGGCAAAAGTGGGTCTCTGAATTGGGCAATACCAGGCACAGGAAAATGAAGGGCTATACTCAGAAGAACAGGGAATGGATGAAGTGAATATTTATACATTGAGCATCGGGAGTTCCCCAGAGCACTTCTTGCGCTGGGCTCATAGAACAATGGCAGCCAGGAGACTGAAGAATTCTGTGTGGACTCTGACTAGCCCAAAAGAAAGATGTGATTAACTATTGGGAAGATAGGAAACAGAAAAATAATGTGGGTTGGGTGTGTATAATGTGGGCTTTAGAAGAAGGGGTTGCAAAAAGAGAACTAAATCTTCTTCCATAGTGGGAAATCAATGGATAATGCCTAAGCCTGTAATATCATGAATTAGTGAAATTAGCATACTAATTAAAATCACAGAGGTAAATAGCAAAAGAATCAGGTAAGAGAGCTAAAGTTGGTTACTACTGATGAATTAAAATGATGGTAAGAGGAGGGAAGAAGGCCATTTTTCCTAACAATTCTTGTGGGATCCTTTGACCATTTATATACTATGTCTACATATAACTTTGATTTCTAAATTAACAAAATATTTTTTTAAAATTAAAAATTAAAGTAATGCTTATGGATATTCACTATTATAGCAGTAAGTTATCTCAGATACCATCTTCTTTGACTTTATTTTATTCATAAGGAAACTCTGACCAAGAGAGGTTAAATGGACAAACATGTCCAGATAGAACCTAGGTGTCCTAGTCTAGTTGCAGTCCTTCCCCAAGCAGTCCTCAAGTTCTTTCAATGCATTTTTTAAGTTAATGACATAGTTGCTAACAGATAGTTTAACTTAATATAATGGAGATCTATTGTTTTTACCTGTCCAGAGTCCCTTCCTTCCTTCTGTTGATAACCCTATTTCAAAGAATTGAGGTGTCACTGACTCTTCTTTCTTCCCCACTGCCTAAATGTATCAGGGCTACAAAACCAGAATATTACACACACCCCCTCCCCAAGTCCAGCCACAGGGATGAGCATGTGACTAAAGCAGGATAAACTATTTCTCTCTGGCATTTATTAAATAGAGTGCTAGAGAGATGATCTCTACCCACCTTCCTTTTGGATTATGAACTTACTATTCTTGTTCTAACTCATTTAATCCTCATAACAATCCAATAAGGTTGATATTATTTTGTAGACGAGTTACCTGGTGCACAAACAAGTTAAGTAACATACCCAAGAATATATAACTAATATATGATGGATTCAGTAACTCAGGCAGTTCTGTGTTTTTAACCACATTGCCCCTGTAGGAGTTATTTGTATTTTACTTCTCACACATTGGGGGGGTTTTTCTCTCTGGTGGTAGCAGCACCCCAAGACTTACATGTGGGGGACCCATACCCTCTGCCCACTCTGAGTCCATATGGTAAAGGTAGGATTCTATCATGGGCACTGGAGGTGAAACCCCTGGTGCCCAGGCCTGGCCAATCAAAGCACAGCATCCTCCTTTGTTCAGTCATTGGTTCAGGAACCAACTCATGATCTAAGCTAGTCCAATCCCAGTGACTCTCAGACACTTTACAAGCTATTAACAAAGATTCTTGCTCTTTTCGCCCAGACTTGAAACTATAGTAATATAAGACTGAGGCTCTTGTAACCATCTCACCAGCATATTGGTCCTGATGTGAAAGCTACAGTGCAGAGGAAGGCAAAGCATAACTGACCCAACAAATGGAGGCTGATGAGGTCCCAATGACATGGAGATAGATGAGATCCTGACCACGTTGACACTGGACTCTAAGCTCCATGAGAGCACAGAATACTACCTGTTTTGTTGGCAAAAATTTGTGTCATCAGTGCCTATAACAATGTCTGATACACAGTAGGCACTTGGTAAATATTTGTCAAACATATCATTTGAGCCCTAGATACAGCCTTATCCTTAGGCTTTTCAGTTACATGGACTGATAAATTTTCTTTTATAGCTAAATCATTTGGAGTCAGGTTTCTGTCATTGTCAACTAAGATCCCAACTGAGTTATCTCCTTCTAAATAAACCTATCCTTCTCAAAAATCCCGACAAAATAAAATATTACTTAGCTACTCCTTCACCAGCAAAGCCTATGCTCATTAACTTGAACAACATTTTACCTACCCTTCTTGTGGGTGAAGTAAATCAACGTGCAGTTGTCTGCAACCTGAATTAGAAATCACAGCTCCTTCCTTAGTTAGTCACTCCTTACGACTAATGCAACCAATTGCTCTATTTATACCCTCTTCGTCCCTTACAGTTGTTGAATCAACTTTCTCTGGTGATTGTCAAAGAAAATATCCCACTAGAGAAGATGAGCAAGACAGAAGTTGATTTTATTCTATTAATAGTAGTATTGCCAGCAATAGGGGAGAGAACACAGAGCAAGACTGGACACCCTGTTCCATAGAGACAAAGGGCTGAAGAGCTAGTAAGAGCTGGGGTGGGCAGATCACAGGGCCTTTGTGTATACTAACTGGCCTTCCCCAAAGGAAAAGTAAACTTTCTCACATCTTACCGGAAAGAGATATTTTTACATGTTGGAACAAGGAGCCCATCAAAGTTAGGCTCCTACCCTCTTACAGACACCGAGAGACAGGGGTGCTGTCTTCCTTTAGATTACATTTCAAAGGTGCTTCTTAGCCCTTGAGAAGACATGCCTGGGTTGTGAAACTGGCAAGAGGCTTTAAAAAAAATTTACATTTCAAAGGGGCTGAGAAAGGACTTGCAATTATAAGTATTCTAAAGTTAATGCTCTAAGATAAGGGAGATCCGGCCCAGAGTGGGTAAGAAGCCTCCCTAAACTCTAGTCAAGCAGAGGGGAAAGTTAAGGCCTCATGGTCAAGCTTTATGGAACTGGCAGCAAATTTGTTAGGTAGATAGCTAGGATCTCTGGCTCTTCTAGGCACAAGGGTACCCTGCTTTGGTGCTGCCTGGAGCAATTGCCCCACCTGGGAAGAAGGATAAGAGCAGGCCCTGTTTTGGTGCTGCCCCACCCTTAATCCTATCCAGAGCAGCTGCTACACTTGGGGAAGGAGGAAACACTTTACCAATATGGGAATTCCCCACTTTAGGATTTGGAAAGTGACCTAGAGTAACCAAAGGCTTATTATTATGTCATTAGCTTAAATCTACATTGTGGTTCATCCCCCCACCCCCCAGCCCCAGGTAGGGCTTTTAGAGAAGGAGGCCCCATGCAGATACAACCGTAACAACATGTGTTAATCATTTGGTAACATCCCACACCTCCCGAAAGCCCTTCCTGAGAACAGGCCAACAAAAGGAAACAACTGGAGAATTCCCAGATAGTCAGTCAGTAAGTCAGTGAGTCAGTATGTCTCTCTCCACTCGTGGAGACAGACCTATTTCCTTTTATAATAAAAAACTACTCATGTGAAACTACTCCTTGCTTGTGGTCATTCTGTCGCACCAGCCTTGCTTGTGACTTTTTTTCCAAGCAAGGAGCCAAAGTACTAGGACAACAGTCCTCCAAGATGCTGAACCCAACACTTTGGTGCCTCTGGCCATTCTTCGGCCAAGAGCACACCAAGAACGGACAGCAGACTGCCACCCTGACAAATTGACCTTTTATGATTCATAAAACATCTGTCAAAATGTTCTAGTTTTACTGGATTTCATCTTAAGAGGAATAAAAACACTTAATTCAGGAAAAATATGTGAAGAGAGTTAACCTCATGTCCAACAAAAGAACTTATATTCCCTTGTCTAATACCCATTAGCCCTCTCAGGACACAGTGAAATCTGTACTGAGTAGAGTACAGAATCCCTCATCCTACATAATCTCCCACAGAAACTACCCATGAGTTCACAAACTGCTGCTCTAACTTGTAGACAACCATTTGCAGTTGTTACTGCACTTCTCAGCCTCCAAAACCATGAGAAATAAATTTCTGTTGTTTATAAGGTATCCAGTCTGTGGTATTTTGTTGTAGCAGCCTGAAAGGACTAAGGCACCAACAAAGGGGAAAACATTGTGTAATGGGAATCAAATAAAGCCCTTTCACTGAAGTGGTTTAGAAACTCTCTGAATGGGGAGGTTAATGAATACAAAAGCCATAACAAAGAGGAAATAGAATTAAGGTTTTGAGGGACAATCTTCCAAAAATGATGGGGAAGATACAAGCAGATGAGAAGAGCACAGTGTGTGGGCCAGCAGAGAAGAGAGATGGTACTTCTCCCTGGATTCACACAGAATTTTGACACTAGCATTTTCCCAGGAATCATAAGTTCCTCAAGATGTTCTGCAGCTTTAGAACTTTGGTCAAATCATTTTGATAAATTCTGAAGACTGTAGGCTCCCCACTCCCCTAACTTGTGGTACAGAGTACACATGAGTGTACCAAAGGTTCAGAGAGACCATGTGGCAGAGGCCAATTTAAATTTAACTTAGTGTTCTCAAACAGACAGGACTACAGAACCCTTCTTATTCCTTATAAAACATTTATCAATCTTGCCAAACTAGTGTTGGAGATATTGATCCATTCCAGTCTCTCACGGTTTCCATGCGCCAGCCTCTACAGTCAGTGAGGACCTGGCTCCTGCCTGTTGCTGCCAGAAGCTTCTGCCTCCTCCCAAGCCCAGTGCTCAGATAAATGACTCCCTCTTTGACCCCCTTCACTCCAGTGGCCTTCCCCTCCAATCCTGCTATCTATCTATTCTCATGGTCACATCTTCCTGGTCATCCCCCAGAACTATTACTTCCCTGAAATCTTAAATGTAGACACTCTGTCTCCATCAAAGCAGATTAAAACACTATTCTGGGATGACCTGACCTTCAATCCTTGTAACATAGAGCTCTAGAAAATCAAAAGAAACCAAAATAGAGTTAAAGTGGAATATTACTGAGAATACATTTATCTGATTGTAAATTGTTCTGTTTGCTCACTACCAATAAATTTTGCGGTTTTTTTTTTTGATTGTCAAATAACTAATGCCATTATTGTTAGACCCATTGACACCTTTCATTGGGTTTCCTATTGAAATATTGATCTGGTGGTATCAATGTAACAGATCGAACAGTTTGCAGACATTACTGGACGAGCCTACCCAAAGGCTTACATTTAGCTTACATTTTAGAGGAAACATAATGTCCTTCTGTCTTAAAGTGTTGTCTTTAGTTGAGTTGAACTTTCACTAAAGAAGGTTAAGATATCTTGATTTGTTTCGGAAGGAAGGAAAGGAGAAAGGAAGGGAGGGGAAAAAAAACAAGAAAGGAAGAAGAGTCACTACCATTTTGCCCTTCTACATTTCCTTTGCCTGTATTCAAAAAAATCTTCTTGGACTTCACCAAGATCCACTGATCCTTACTCTTTTCTCAGGGTATCAGATGCCCCTGGGTTTCCTTCTCTCCTTCCAGGCTCCTGGATCAATCAACTCAAAGACCTCTACCAGCTTCCTTAATTTACTTACCTCCTTGCCTTATACCTTAATCCTACCCTACTAATCCCTAAACTCAGATCAATTCAGCAAGTTACTTTCCCTACCCTTACTACTGGGAAGTTGAGTATCATTGAAGAACCTCTCGGAACTTTATATATTGATAGTATTACATATATTAATATAAAGTTTCTATAGACAGAATAATGTCCCCCCCTCCAAGAGGCCCCCCACATCCCAATACTCCACATCTGTGAATATGAGACCCTACAGGGAAAACAGGACTTTGTAGATGTGATTAAGTCAAGAATTTTCAGATGAGGTGATTATCCTGGATAATTCAAGTTGAGATAATCCAATGACATCAAAAGGCTCAAAATCAGAAGAAAAGATGTCACAACAGAAGCAGAGGGTAGAGTAATGTGCTTTGAAGATGAAAGAGAGGGCCATGAGCCAAGTAATGCTTGTGTCCTCTAGAAGCTGAAAAAAGCAAGGAAAAAATTTTCTCCCTGGATCTTCAAGAAAGAACACAGTACAGCTGACACCTTAATTTTAGCCCCATAAAATTTATCTCAGATTTCTGTGCTCCATCACTGTAAGATAATAAAGGTGTATTGTTGTGTATCACTAAGATTGTGATAATTTGTTGCAGTAGCAATAAGAAACTATATAGTTTTTAATCTCAGATGGGTCTTCAAATTGTGGTAGATCTACTCCAAAGATAATTGCTACCAATGCCTTCCCTCCCATGTGCATGCTGTGCTTCACTTTAACAAGTAGAATCTATTTTCCTTCTCCTTGATTCTGGGCTGGCCTCGTCATTTACCTTGATCAATATAATGAGATGGAAGTGACACTGTGCCAGTTCTGGGCCTGGCATTCGGCAGCTTCTGCTTCCTCCCTGTTGGAAACTAGCCACCATGTAAGAAGTCTGGTTACCCTGAAACTATTACACTGCAAGAGAGCCCAAGCTGTTTTAGGTACACCAGCTGAGGCACCACACACATGAGCACAAGAACTACCTTGGATAGTACAGCTGACACCACATGGAGAAGAACCGCACAGCTGAGCCCTAACCCTGACTGCAGAATTACAAATAATAAATGGCTGGGGTTTTTATAACACCAAATTTTGGGTGGTTTGTTATGAAGCAATAGATGACTGAAACAAAAATACTTTCTACTTACCATGATTCAACTTCTGCCATTTCTTTACTTCTCTCTCTTGGCAGATGATCTTGTCTCCTACTTCAGACAAAATTTGATCCCTTCTGTATTTTTCCCATTAGTCTTAACCTCAACTTCCCCAAAGATTTAGACCCTCTGGCCTTTCCTAAAATTATCCTTCTTAATCTAATCCCTTCCTGCTTCTTTCAAGATTTTGATCTTTCTGTATCCTCAGTTACTGTCATTCTCCACTGGCTCCTTTCTTCAGCCCATAAACATGTCCAGCTTGATCCCAATTCCTTCCCTTTTAGCTTTGAGTTATTGCCCTAACACTTTCCTTGTTAAACTCATACTTCTTGAAAATAGTCTACACATGTCATGTCCACATTCAATGCTCAGCCAGGCAGTGGACTAAACTAGCTGAAGGACCTAATAGTCATAGGCTAAGGCAATAATTCACGTGGGAGTAAGGCAATATTGGGGAAGGAGGTTCATACTTAAATAGGGTCAAGTTGTCAGGACCAGTAAGTGAAGATTGGTAGTGGCCAAGAAATTATCAAAGTCAGGGATGGGATAAATCTATAGGGATAAATCTACCCATATAGGCAGGATCAAAGTTGCAAAGTTGGAGTGTTGGTGGAAGGGTGAGGGTAGACTCAGTTCAGCCAAACCAGGAGAAGGTACAGAGTTGTATCCTCTATAACTCAGATGCATATGACCGCTCTTGCTCAGGTGGACAAACAGGACCCTCTCCACAGAAGAACCTGGCCGTCCCAGGTTTTCTATCCAGTGGAGAGGACTCTATCCTTATACTTAATGGATAACACTCAAAAAATAGTTAATGTTTGAATGCCTACAACAAAGTAACATTTCTGAATAAAATAACATTGGGGTAACACTACCAAGCTAATTATGTCAAATGATTTTTCTCTTAAGATATATTTACTTTGGATCATATATAGCCAAAAATCTGCAAACCAGGTTTCCCAAAATAATAAATGTTAACATTTCCGCATTCCACAAGTAGAGTGAAATTGTTCAGAGTATGAACTTTGGACTAAGACTGTATGGTATGCACAAGAGTGATCCTACCCCAACCCCCCCAAAAAGATGTCTATATCCAAAGAAATTACCTATCGGCAAAGGGGAATTAAAGTTGCAGATGGAATTAAGAATGCTAATCATCTGACTTTTAAAAAGGGATATTCTCCTGGATTATACATGTAGACAATGTAATCACAAGCATCCTTAAAAGTAAACAAGGGAGGCAAAATGAAAGTCAAAGTGATGCAACATGGGAACTCATCTGCCCCTTGTTGGCTTTGAAGATGAAGGAAGAGGGCCATGAATCAGAGAATGCAGGCAGCATCTAGAGCCGGAAAAAGCAAGAAAATAGATTGTCTCCTAGAGCTTCCATAAAGGAATGCAGCCCTGCTGAATCTTGATTTTAGTTCAGTGAGACCTATGTCAGACTTGTGTCCTACAGAAATGTAAGATAAAAAAGTTCGTGTTGTTTAAGCCACTAATAAATTATATCAATATATTATAGCAGCAGTAGAAAACTATACAGACTATATGGTTCAAATCTTGACTTTCCACCTATTGGACTTTGGGAAAGTTACTTAACTTTTCTATTCCCATTAATCTGTAAAATGAAATTAGTAATATCATCTACTTGAGGATTAAATAGAATACTTAGACTAATGCCGGATACCTAGTAAGTGCTCAATAAATGCTAAAGGTCATTATTGTTATTTTATTGTTGTTTGTTGCCTTCCTTTTTGATTTTTATCATGAGATTTTACCTAAGAACCATACTTCAAATTTATTTACACAAGAAAAATGTCTACTAAATGTTTAATAGCTCTAACGTTGAAGCCTGAATTGCCTAGAGTACCTTCTTAGAATGTTTTGTTTTTAGCCTTGAACAGCTAACTTATCTTGCTTATTTCTAACTTGCTAGAACAAGCTGTGCTAACACCATTTTTTAAAAGAACTTTCCTACTTCTTAACGACTTAATTACAGTGCTGCTGGTTGATGACTTTGCATTTGAAACCAAGACCTTGAAATAAACACAGTCATTTCAGTTCTTGATACAACTGAGTGAAAGTGCATTCTCTGATTAGCTTGTCGGCTTAAGAGTGCACCATGGTAATGGGATAAAATTAGCCACACTTGCCAATGACCTGATAGTCATTAGACATTTTGGCAGTTCCTAAACTTTTAATTCTTTTTGAAGTATACTGTGTTTGATATATTCAGTACATCTAGCTATTTTATTTGGGAAATGTAATGATGTTGCAGTATTTGATTAACTTAAATATTTACTTTTCCCAAAATATACCACAAGAGAAAAGTTTTCTTAGATACATAAAACATAAAGTCCCTTTATTTTTAATAGGTTCTGGGATCCTCCCAGAGATCACAAATCTAAACAATATCCATCTTCATGCCTATGAATTCTGAAAAAGAGCTGCTCTTGCATCAGTCTGAACAGTTTCACCCTCATACTCTTAATGGTTATTAATAAAAAGAATCTCTCTTTTTATAACTGACAGCAATATACATAATAAAATACCAAAGAGCATTGTTTGGAAAAGAGGTTTTAGTAATGCAATACATCTTCGCTTGTTTCAGTGGTGAGTGAAAGAGTGGATTGAGCTTCCTTGTTTGCCATTCATTCATTTCATTTATTCACTGTTTTAACAAATGTTTGTGCAGTGCCCCAGGAATGATAAAACTCTCTCAAAAGCTAAATCATGCATTGTTTAGGAATATATACACATGTGGTTGAACTGATTATAAAACCTACAAAATTCAGAACAGTCCCCTTCTGGGGGAGGTAGGAAGATGAGATCAGTGAGGAATACACAGGTAGCCCCAGTAGTGAGGGTGGTGTTAGAGTTCTGGGTTGGGTGATGGCTGCAGTGTTTGTTCCATTATTGTTTTATAGCATACACATGCTTCACATATATTCTCTGGATGTATCAAATATACATTTTAAAATGGAACAACCAATCTGTTTTAACAAGCTTATAGTTTTGTATGGTCTCCAGAACTTGATTGTTCTCACATCTTACATTGTAGCCATTGGCTCCCATCCCCTCCATTTTTAAGTGTCTCTCACCTCTTTTTAGAGGGAAAAAAAATCAAACTATTAAATATATACTCCTAAATTTAAAAAGAATCCTTGATGAAAGAGCATTGCAAACTCACACGTGATTGCCTATCCTGAGTTCAAAGGACCAAGGATCATCACGGTCTAATGAGAGAAGTGGTGCACTTGTTTGTTTTCCTGTCTGTTTCCTGCTACTTGGACTTGAGGCAGGGTCAGCCATCTGCATACTTCATGTCTAACATAGTGCTAAATAGTGGAAAGTCAAGTTTCTAGACCCTGTTCTATCACTCATTGTGTGACCTTATACGGTAACTAAATATTCTGTTTTTTTTTTTTAATTTGCCAGTGTCAAAATTCTCATGTACATAATCTGTCTTCTTGGGCCTTTTTATGACTATACAATATAACTACAAATGTGAAAGCACTTTACAAAGTTAAGTGCTATACTAAAGTTGCATACATCCAGAAGCATTCTTGTTACAAGCATGTGAATTTGATAAACATTTGTAAAGGAATGTGTGCCTACTGTCCAATACAAATAAGAAGGTCCAAGAGCATGGTGTGACAGAAAGAAGGCAGATTCATGCATAGACAAGCTTGGGTTCAAACCTTGGCTCTGCTTGTTACTAGCTGTGCCATCTTTGTCAACTATGTTTATCCCTTTGAACCTCAGTTTCTTCACCTGCAAAATGGGCTAATACTACTGGCTTTATAGGGTTGTCAGAAATATTAATTAAATTATTCTGTTATGGTCCTAATAACTCTCTCCTAGGGGGAATGAAAACTGATATGTGTGTATGGAGGGATATATGGTAACATCTATCACAAAAAATAGATACATACTTTAAATAAGCAATTCCAGTTCAAGAAATTCATCACACATTTCCCACATAATTAAAAAATGTGCATGATTTTTCATTACAATATTATAATTATGGAGGCTTAAGAATAACTGTAAATAAACAAAAATAGAGAACTTGCTCAAAAAATTTCTATTCACATAACAAAAACATTATAAAGTTGTAAAAAATGAGGGAGTTCTTCATGTACTGATATGGAATGATCTTCAAAATAAATTATTTAGTGAAAAAGAAAAGTATGAAAAGAAAAATATGTGATGTACCACCATTTGTGCATTTTTTTAAAAGAAAAATTAGTTTCAATATGCAGGAAATATTTCTCTAAGGACATACCAGGATCATATCACTTTGGTGAGTTCTTAAGGGGGAAATTGGGTAGCCAAAGAACAGAGATTAGAGGGAGAACCCCTATGTAACCATTCTGTACCTTTCATATTTCAAACCATCAAATGTATTGCCTATTTGAAAAATAAAGAATGAAATGCATGAATTGTACACAATATCTGGCATAAAATAAATGCTCAAAAATGCTTAGCTCTCATTCTTCACTCCCCCTACTTAAATTATTTTAAAACTGAATGTATAGATTTTTTTTACCCTACTAATTTTCCCAATCATTTTAAATATTCAATTCTCTAGTTGGAATAAAATGAACAGTAAATCTGCTATTTTTTAAAATTCATATTTTCCAATGGCAGCAATTGAAATGAAATAAAATACTGCATTCTTCAGCAGATTCCAGTTCCATAAAAAGGGCCCATCTCAAAGCCAAAGTGAACTAAAGGACATCGGAAATGAGAGAACAAGCCTGACACCTCTGTACCTCCCGAAGGGGAACAAGGTGAAATCTCTTCCTGCAGAACTCAAGCCACGTCATTGTTTGACTTCAGCTTCCTCCCCCAATCTGACCTTTGCAGACAACCTTTGAGTAGCAAAGAGAAATTCCCTGATTGAACTGCCGAGGAGCAAAGAAATGTCCCAGAAAAGGGAAGAGGCCAGTCAACAAAGCTACAAGCTGAATAATCCACACAGTTGGGAAGATGGACAAAGAAATTTCACTATATTATATCTTGAATTTTATTCCAATTTTTCCATATGATTAAAGCAATCTCTCTTTATCTACTACTTGCTGCTTTTCACCTTTCTGTTTCCTGGGGCATTTTAGAATCCAAACCAATTTAGATACTGGAATAGATTGGACCCATTTGGTATTTCCAATTTCAATTCTCACATTACCAGCCTCCATAGTATCTTATATCTTTATGAAAGTTGGTTGTTTAAAAAAAATAGATTATCACTGATTTTTTCATCTTTTGACTTCATTTATCACATCCACCCTGCCCTTGCTCAATAAGTGTTTAATCATGAAAATACACATAAGGATATAGAGATGTTTATCACATGGGCCAATGAAAAAGTAAATAATAACCCCAGACAAGGCATCAAAGGTGGAGCAGTGCAGTTCAGGAGACAGAGTCAATGAGTGAAGAAAAAAATAGGCATTGTGGACCAACAAGTGGAAGAAATGCTCTTATTTTGGGGACCTAGAAAGCTTTCATGAAGGAAGCGATATTGTGGGGCATTAAAGGATTTGGATAACAGAATGAAGACGTGAGACCACCCCAGGTATGAGAGCAATGCGAATAGAATAAAGGCATGGAGAGTGGAAAATGTAAACCACATTCAGCCAGGAGCTGTCAGCTTGGGACACTGTTCCCCAAAGTGTGGACTATGTAACATCGGAGGTATTAAATGATTTTAGTTGATAGGAGGAAAATTATTGTAGGCTTTCATAGTTGAAAACCACACATGTAAAGAGAGGCCAGACTTACCTCCAACAGGAAAGATGGACAAAGCTCGGTGTTCCAGCTCCTGTCTCCTGCAGTCAGCACTGCATCTGGCCCCTCAGGTCCACCAGGAGGCCCCAGAGCCCTCGGCACCTATGTGAGTTCAGGGATCAAGGAAACTCTGATACAGTGCAGCAATGAAACCATCCCAGGACTAGACCAGCCATTATACTGCATTTCCCCATTTACTGGAGGGACCTCACATCTTTCCACCCCATTCTGCATGGGAGGGAGGCCAGCTGGGGGGTCTCAGCACAAACGGAAGACTAGGGGCATGCAGGTGCAGACAGGCCCAGCTATATGCCAAGGGACTCAGGGTTGCACATTTATTCAAATTTTAAAAGTGAGTCATCTTAGAAAAAAAAGTAAGTAACAATTTATAATTGCCAAAGGTTCACAAATATCATGAAGGTATCTGCCATAACAAAGTGCCACAAGCTGGCTGGCTTAAACAACATAAATATATTCTCTCATAGTTCTGGAGTCTGGGAAGTCTGAAATCAAGGCATCAGCAGGGTTGTTTCCTCCTGAGGGCTGTGAAGCAGAATCTGTCCCATGTCTCTCCCTCAGCTTCTGGAAGCCTCGGGCATTCCTTGGCTCACAGATGGCATTCTCTCTGTGTCTTCCTCACATCATCTTCCACCCATGCATGTCTGTCTCTGTGTCCAAATTCCCTCTTTTTATAAGGACATCAGTCATATTGGATTAAGGCCCACCCTAATGATGTCATTTTAACCTGATTACCCTCAAGAATACCCTATTTCCAAAAGAGGTTACATTCTGAGATACCGGAGGACTTTAAAAAACCTTTTGGGGGAGTCACAATTCAACTGATAACAAAGGAATGATGTGAATGACTGAAATTTGGGTAACACTAGCTTGATGCAATCTGTCCATCCTGGCTTCAGTTCATGTAAGTACAGATGTGCTATTTTATAGCTGCGTTATCTTGGGCAAGTCATTTTACCTTCTCTAATTAAGTCTTCTCATTTATAAAATGAAAGAGTTGAAGTAGATCAGTAGTTACCAAATTTGGAGGGTTTTGTAGACTACTGAATTTTCAAAGAACAAAAGGAGATATAACAGAAGGCTTGGAACTTAATTTTGCCAAATGTGGGAGGGATTGGCTAAATTGTCACTAATTCTGCTGCTTCTTCCTCCCAGGCACAAAGCTAAACTGTATTTCCCAGGCTTGTTTGCTTTTAGGTTTGGCCACATGGTGAGTTCTAGCAATGGAATAGGAATAGAAGTAATTTTGCTTCACTTCCAGGCCTGGCCAATAAAAACCTCCCTCCAGCAATCTTCCTTCTCTTCTTACATTGGCCAGCTGGATAGAAAAGACTTTGGGGAATCTAGGTGTGGAAGCCAGGCTGGGGCACTGAGCGAACAGGAGGATTCTCCCTATATTCAGATTTTACTTAAGACATAAATTTATTGGATTCATTCATTGATATCTGGGGATTATAGCAGCTGTCATTATTTACCATAATGTATATTCTAAATATAGACATTAAAAACACCATCCACTATCACAAAGAAAGAACAATTTAACATCAAAAATGTAGCAAGCCTACAATCTTAGAAACAAGAGGAGTTCTTCACATTGAAAAGCTACCTTTGACATTGAAAACTCTTTGACTTAACCTAACTTTTCTCATTTCACCATGAATGAGTGATAACTTTATTATAGATACTCATTGGCCCATGAACTGACATTGAACCTCTGAGACAGATGACTGTCCATCCAGATGTCAAGTGGCAGGCTGAATTTACCCGCTCAGATACAATTGTCAGGTAGTAGCCTGTCGCCATCTCATGGCTGTGTCATCCTTTGTAGCACTTTATTTCCAGCAAGCTCAATCCTCATGGTGGGCTTCATTTCTCCAGGTTAACATGGTCATAGCTCCAAGTCCAAGGGGGCAAAAAAGCTGACTACTTCTTACTCCTGAAAAAGTCTAAGGACCAGTTCTGATTGGATCAGCTTGGGTCATGTCCCCACCCCTAACAAAACACTGCAGCCAGGAGGACAGGACGTGGCCAGGCAAAGGTCACATCAGGGCTGGTTCCCCAAGAAAAATGAATGTACTCTGTTACCCAAAGGAAGGAGAATGTGCCCCATGGGGTCAGAACAGCAGAGAACATCACAGTAGCCCAGGGCAATGCTCTGTGTTGGTTGCCATAATGCTGCAGAAGACCCAAATAAGGCTCTGTCCAGCTTTTCAGTAGGATTTAAGACAGAGTGTGAGAGAATTGGTTTGCAATGAAGCAGTTTGACGATCAAAAGAAAAATGAATAATAGGCAAGTATATTCAGGTAGGCAACATATTTCAAATAAGATGTGCTTTCATCCATACCAAGATAGATGCAGATGCCAAATTCTGGGTCTTGGGCAAGCTTATTGATTTAAAAATGTAAGCTATGTTTTTTATTAGAAAAATGAGAACAAATGAGATAAATTGGGATAATTGAAAACTCAGTTTCTCCATCTATCTTATTTTTTATGCTATTAGTATCATTCCATTTGTAAGAAAAGAGTTAAAATAAAAATATCCAGCACTTAGCATTCTCAAGGCCACACATTTTTTTTCCCCTCCTGAAATCTAGTGTTCTTCCTCCTTCTTCTCTGGCAGTTTTTAGGTAAATATACTTTTATTTTACCCAGCTTAATACAAAGTTTCCAGCTTTCAATCCACATCCTGTAGAATTTACTCTCTCTCCAAATCCTTTGAAAGATCTGTGCCATCATTTTGGTCTCTTTTAGTCTAATTATACCAGGATGCCGAATTTATTTCGTTTCCAACAATCTAGCTAAAGTCTCATAAAATGTAACCCAGCATATATCTTCTGGAAATAATTAGACAATGAAGAATTTTCAAATTTGTTTCCAATAAAAACCACAATATTACTATTCATTCCCTGGGGTTTGTCAGGCTAGTTTTCTTTTCCTCTCTGCCATTGTTAATTCAGTCAAAAGTCCTTCAATATGAGTTCTCAACATGCTAATAGATTCAGTTTGTTTATATTCTTTCTGCCCATATCTTTTTCTCTCAGGCAAACATGAAGGCCAGTCAACATCTTTATTGCTTCAAGACTATCCTTGCCCTGAATCTCCATGTAACAGTGTATTATCATTTTTTCTTTCAAAAAGAGAAAAAAAAAAATCCATAGTCCCACACATCTGTTTGCTATGTCTCATGTATGTGTGTCTACTTCTGGTTTAGAAATAAAATATTCACAATTATTATATTAAGAGGAAGATCAATTATGAAAACAAAATTTGGATTTTTTTACTTAAGAGATTTGACATTTTAAAATATTACCAAATATCAAGAGATATTCCATCATTAATTCTTCTAATAAATATTTACTGATTCCCTGAAAGTGCCAGGCATTATGGTCTAGGAGCTGTGGTTACAGCACTAAAGCAAACACACAAGATCTTGGCCTCACACAGATTATATTCCAGGGGAGGAAACAGGAAATAAATGTATAAACAACAACAACAACAAGAAATGCCCATCTTGTGAGAAATGCTGCCGAGGGAATAAACCGGGTGAAGTGGTTCAAAGTGACTGACAGAGAACAGTTAAGGAAATGCTCTCTGAAGATGTAACATCTGAGCTGAGACCAGGAGGATAAGGAAAAGACAGCCATGCAATGGAGTTGGGTTGAGAAGCCTTCCAGGCAGAGGGAAGACATTTGCAAAAGTCTACAGGCTGGAAAGGGTTCCCCAAAGTCAGGGAAGAGGAGGCCGGTGTGGCTAGATCATTATTTTCACTTATCTCAGTGGCCATAGTTAAACCCAATTTAAAGACATTATTTCTTGTATCTAATGCATTATTTTAGTTTCTTGGTTAGTAAATTACTCCTTAATTTGAATAAAAGCTTATTTTTCATGTTACAGTTGGGTAGTTTTTAGTTCTCTGAATGAGTCTGTCTTTGACCCTTTGAGAGCCCTAAAGATGCATTTTGATAGTCAACATATTAAAAGTCAGAAAGAGTTAATACATCTCCCCAAATGTCCAGTTGACTGCCAAGAAATTCTTTATACCCTGAGAGAATCTGGCTGGGTATTTGCAGCCATCTGGTATTTAAAGCAAAACTCATTGTGCTGAACTGGACAGCATTTTTTAAACACAACCGCCACCAATCTCAGTTTTAACATAAAAACAACCAATCTCAGCATATATTCATTGTAATCTTGGCTTTTGAGTGCCTTGGTTTTAAAGACATTTCAAACTCTCTAACAAAATGTCACGTAGAAAAGTCTGAGGGAGCAGGGCTTGGTTGTCTCTTTGGAGCTCAGCAGGATCCTAGTGTCTGCTCCATCTGCTCCCTGGCAGCGCTGGGCCAATCAGGAATAAGCAGTCAAAGGAGGACAAGTGCTGACTGTCACCCCAGCTCGCCTCCAGTCCTGTGGCAAATGGGAGAAGAAGCTACCTTAGCGAGGGATAGGGTAATCAATGGGAGGGTAGACTTGGACTTCAGGAAGACTAAGTACAAATTTTAGGGTCCCACTCACTCACTGGCAGGAAGACCTTAGTCCTTAGGTAACTTACATAACTTCTTAAAACTTCACTTTACATGAAGAACTATTTATTTGATTTATTGTGAGAATTAAGTGAGAGAATGCATATCAAAAGTGTGTGACACATCATGGGTATTCAACAATAGCAGATATCACATTTCCATTATTTTTTTAATTAACAAGGTTTATTCCTCGAGTGACTAGAGGGATGCCTGCCTGCTAAGCAACTTCCCATCCCCAACAGGTACGGCAGATGTTGAGGGTGTATGGTCAGCAATCTACCAAGGCCATCTTGTACCAGGTGAATCACTGCACCCACCCTGTCCCCCTTGTCCAGGACCAGGACTTTGTCAGGGAGGACCACTGGCCTAAGGGACCCCATTAGTGAGGAAGCTCAGATTTAGACACTTTAAATAAACACTTAGCAGGGTGGTTCCAACATGACCTTCTTCCTGCCCTGTGCCTTCACTCCAAAGGTCTTCTGGATTCCCACGTGGGAGAGAAAAACAGATGGCTGCAATTTCCTTTCCTCCATCAATTCTAAGACAGCTCTTTCAAACCCCTGTCTCCTGGGTATACGGCGACCTCAAGCTTTGAGAGAAGTGAAAAATAGCTGCTTCTCACACGATTAAAAGGGCTAGAGTGCCCTGTCCTAGATAGAGTGGAAAATAGTTGAAACTTACAAATGATTTCAGATACTCACCACTTGATGGCGTTATTTGCTATTCATAACTTAGTAGCAGTCAACCAGCTTTAGATATTGACTTTCTTTCTTCAAATCAAAATAGATTCTGTTAAGATGCCAGATTTTCTTCAAAGAAAGAATACGGGATTTAAGACATAACTTTAAAGTAAGAATGTGGAGAAAAATAATTCCTAGGCATTTGAAGATCCCTCCCCTCCATGCCTGCATCTTCCTGGACCCCTGAAGGTGGACGTCTGACCACTGGTCATCTCAGCATTGGCCCCGGGGGCTCCGCCTCCAGATGAAACATCAGCAGGAAGCCTCTACCCAACTGGCTGGCTTCCAACCACCTGCTACCTCTTGTTGGCTTGTGTCTCAGGGCTTCATTCCCAGATTTAGTGATAGGTTGAAAGCCCTCCCCAGGAGAATCTCTAAAGGGAGTGGTCTTTGAGCATATGGCTGCAGTAGAGAGCCCACTCCCACAGCTGCCAAAGCTTCTGCCTCCCTCTGGCCTCACCTCCTGCCACCTGGCTGCTCCCTCCTTGCCCTCAGCCTCCTTAGCCATCTTTCAATTCTTCTCAGACAACCTCTCCTTCCCTGCCTCGGCTCTGAGCACATTCTGATCTTTCTAATTGGAATTGTTCTTCCCCATACTTTTCAGGGCACAGTGCAAAATTAAAACGCAGGCATTCTTGTTCAAAACATATTAAGAATTTCAAGATGGCAACAGCAGAACTTTACACTCAGCATGGGACCCTGCTAAGCACTGGGCTCTGCATGACAGGCGGGTCTTACACCCAAGAAAGCTGGTGCTACCTATGTCTCTGCTCTTCTCGTGGCCGGCTCATCATCCCTGAGAGCATCATTTCCAGTTATTCTCTTTCAGCTACCTTTTACATGGTCTTTATAGCACTTCTTACAATTTTAAATATTAACTTATTTATTTGCTTACTTTTTTGGGTCTCTCTCCTTCACCCAACCCCTTTTTGACAATAAGTTCCATAAGGACAGAGCTACATTGACTTTAGCCATAGTTGGATCCCCAGAGGCTAGAACTGTGTCTGGGTTATGTAGACATTCACTTAAGACATGTTGTATGAATGGATTACATTATGTCCCTTTGCTTCCAGCTTAAGTTGCTTTTAACATTGAAGTCTTTGGGGCATTTTTAAAAAATAGCATTAGACTTGTCAGAAAGCAAGCAGAAATCTACAAGAGTAATCAGTGCTTGAGTCAGTATACTTCTACTCTCTCCTCATCTGAGAAACCGCCTCTTGTTTCCCCAGACATGGTTTGCTTTCTAGAACCCTTTAATTGATTTTATGATTTTTGATCTACCCAAACTTTCATTTTTTTTTTTTTTTGCATAAAGGAAACATTCCAGTCACTTGATGAGATATATATTTAGAAAAGAAGATGGGTTTCATGACCTCCTCCCGGATGTTTCTCAGAGAGAGTAAAAGAAGAGTTATTCTGACACCAACTGGTGTGCTGTGGACAGCAATATAATTCTGACACCAGCCACCTAGAGTTAGCACGGACCCCAAATTAAAGGGCACAATCCCCAACAAGACTGTACCCACTGCAGACACCAGCTGCAAGTGGGATCTGGGGGCCAGCCACACCTCTGACCAACAGGCCACATAATTGAGTTCTCTGGGGAGAGGGGGGCAGGCCTCTGCAGCAGGTTGGAAATGGCTTGGTAGAGCCAGGAAAGGAGACCAGCCTGGGTGGGGCGTGGAGGAGGGTTCAACATGCTTGAGAAGGAGCCTGTGCCTTTGACTCTCCCACCTTTGCCAAAGGAGGGAACGCCCGGCTTTCTTATCAGCTTATGTGCAGATGTAGGGACAAAGGAAAGAGAGAAGAGTGAGGCTTAAAAGCTGTCAGCAGTCAAACATCAAAAAATGGAGTCAGAGTCCTCATTACACATACAAAGGTAAGCAGAATGTACCATGTACCCCCTGTACCTCATAGCTTCAAAAATTATCATGTAGCTTTTTGTTTTTCTAAACTCCTTCCCACTTCCCCACCCACATCAGATTATTTTGAGATAAAGCATTAGAGCATTTCATTTATAAATATTTCATTATGTGTCTCCAAAATATGGACTTTCCTTTTAAAAACTAATAATAATTCTTTAACATTATCAAATATCCATTCTGTACTCATATTTTCACAGTTGGCTTATAAATATTTTTTGAGCTTCTTTTGTTGGAATTGGGATCCACACAAGAAACATAATTACAATTAGTCCATGTGATCCTTATGTCTTTAAAAATCTACAAGTTCCTGCTATTCATATATCTAATATTTTTTCCGTGAAATTTTGTTAGTGAAGAAACCAGGTTATTTGTCTTATGGAGTTTCTCATGGTCTGATTTCTGCTGTTTGAATCCTCAAGGTCTCTTTGAACATGTTCTTCTGTACCTTTCATTTCCTGTAAGTTGATAGTAATATCTAGAGGCTTGATTACATTCAGGATGGATGGACGGATGGATAGATGGATAGGTGGATGGAGAGCAGGAGAGAGAGAGAGAAAGAGAAAGAGAAAGAGAGAGAGAGAGAAATCTCTTTTTTGGCAAGACAGCTTGACCAGCGGTGCTGTGTACACCCATTAGGAGGCACACGATGCCCAGCTGCCTTTTTTCATGTGATGTTAGGAAACACTGATGGTCAGTTCACAGATCTATTAATTTACTAAGGGTTGTAAAATGGCAATTTCTTAATTCTATCATTCTGTTTTAACTAGCTAAAAACACTTTTATAAGGAGGAACTACTCTTTCTCAACCACTTGGTTACTCTGAGGTACAGTTCTTATAAGAAAATTAAAGTAAATGCTTGATTCTTTCCTTGTATTTATCATATTTATAATGAGTCTGTTCCCTTGTATCCTCCGAAGGAAATCTGTGAGTTTGTTGGAGGCTTTTTTTTAAGTCATGCTTATTTAAAAGAACTGCTTATGCCAAAATTCTCTTCAGTGGCAGACTTCTTTACCAATTGCCTTTGCATTTTTAGCCTTAATTTTTTTTTTTCCCAGAAAGACTCTTGCTTAATTACCCAGTAACTCTCATTTCTGTAAACTGAATTGAAATACTGGCTGCAAGGAGCCTATGTGACTTCTTAAAAGAACTCTATTCTTTGCAGAAAACAGAATTTTGAACAAAATTTAAACATGGATTTTTTTTTAAAGGCATCTAAATTGCTTTCATAATAAGATGCAACATTCTTTTTCTCTATTCAGGGTTTTCTTCACAGAATAGCATATTCCATGGAGAAATAAATGTTTTAAGTTTGGGTCCTTTCTCCACTACATAGGTTTATGAGCCTCTTCCTAACCCCAACACTCACATGCACACACACTGCATTCTATATTCTTGGTTATATTTCTAATTCAGAATTACTTTCCACTATATGTTGCTTAAAACTTTTAAGCAACTTGGGACTGACAGGAGGTCCAGTCCGGCTTTCTGCAGTGACCCTGGGAATTGCTGAGCCCAAATACCCAGACACTGCCACAGTGGTTCTGGCTCTATTGCCAACATGTTCGCTGTTAGTTGACAACATTTTTTATCTGACTTCTGCTAAAATTAACCGCACTTGGAATACAGTCTTTCTGTTTCATCAGTATAATTACTGGCCCTAGAGCGCCTTCCAAAGCTGTTGTTTATAATGATTCATGCAGCAGAAAATATACAACTTGATTCTTGACAGCCAAGCAATGACAATTCAATCCTGGGACAGAAAATGCAAAAAGAATCAGTATTAGAAACCAGTGGTACATAAGATTTCTCCCTCTTTAAGCAAAAAAAAATTTTTTATGAAGGAAACACACACACACACACAAAGCCTGTGGTTTAAAATATTTCTTATTCTAAAAATCAATGAACAACTTCTATTTGGTAGCTCATCTCAGCCAGGTTAATTATAGACTGGGTAAACTATATGCAAGGACAAACTAAGGAACGGCTGCTGATACTATTTCAGGAGTACTAAGGCCCCATGTTTCTCCAAATGTGCTCTCTCTCTTTCTCTGTCCTGATAAATACTGAAATGTCACCATTAGTGCTTCATTCCTTTAGGAATGGCAAACTCCACCCAGGAAAGAAGGGTTGAATCTGGTTAAAATGCTAATATCTCCAGGGAAGGTTAGCACTTAAACTCTTCATCTTCCTCTGTGTGATGAGTGGACAGGTTCTTCCCAGCATCAGGCTTAGCTTGAGGCAGCCGTTCTCACCCCTGCCTGCACAATCAAATCGCCTGGGAAGCTTTTACAAAACGCGGCTAGAGAGGGCTCTCCCTTAGACCAATTGAATCAGAATCTCTTGGGTGGGGCCTGAGAACCATTATTTTTTAAAGTTAAAGCGTCCTGTGTAACCTCTCATGTGGGGGTAGGGTTATGCGACGGGAGGGCGGAGGTACAAGGGGAAATGGAGCAGGTAGGGGCCAGGTGTGAGGGCATGGTGTGATGCACGCTGACAAACTCCACTCAGGAAAGAAGGGATAAAAGAGGGCCAGGCCCGACAAGACTGTACATACACCAGGGAGTCCTCTCCACCCCCAGCCCTGTGTACCACTCTTTAGGTCTGTCTAACCCGCAGGCCCTCCTCTTAATGGCGGGGTGGGGAGGGGCGACGCAGGCCTTGCCAATTACAGCACAGTATTCCTCTGAGACAGCGACTGGTTTGGGCTGGACCCAAACACGAACCATCAGTTTCAGGCGTCTTCCCACTGAGATTGCTGAACTGTTGAGATGAAAGCTAGAGCCGCTAGAGGCTGTCTTACCGCGGTGAGGGGAGAAGCTGCCTCAGAATGAAGCCAACATAAATGAAGCAGAACCAGGACTGAGAGAGCCAATCCCGATGGCATCCTCTGACCACTGGATCTTGCCTGACATACTGCCTAGACTTTACAGTTGTGGGAACTAAGTTCTTTTGCTTGAGTCATTTTGAGTTGAAATATCTATAAATTACAACAACAACAAATTCTGAATAATAGACAAATGGAGAGGCTCAGATGAGTCAATGAAATTCTCTGGGTTTCAGGGTCAGATCCGTTACTGCCCCTACCCTGGAGGTAGATTTGTTCAAATAAACAGGAGTAAAAGTTACTATAAGCTATAGAAAGGAAATTGAGATTATCATAGTGTTTCAAGTTAATGTGTTAGACTCTTTATTTTAATTGTAAATAAATAGTATAAAGAAGAGTTATGCCTTTAGCTATGTTCCTAATTTTAAAGAAAAATCTACACAGCCCTTTTTTTCTGAGTTAATTTAAGCTATGTTAATAATAACATTAATTATCACCAACACTCAACCTCCTCTGGTAAATTGACCTCCCATGAAAAATACAGTTTTCTGCAACAAATACTCTAATAAATTGGACTTTTGTACAACAAATACTCTAGTAAATTGGATTTTATACACATGTAGTCTGGAACTTACAAGTCAACATTCCTTGAAACTACTCAAATCACCATCTCAATATTTTAGGAAATTTGAATGCCCTCCATAGCAAACCGAGATAAATATTAAATTTTATGAAAAATACAGAATAGGTTTATTTTTAACTTAAATTTTATGGTAACTGTTGTAAAAATATTTGTCCCTTTTACCTTATCCATCTAAGATGTAAGGGCTGATTCAAGTCTTATCTTCACAAATCTGATGCATCAACCAACTCCCATTCTTTCCTGGTTCTTTGTGAACAATTGCTAGTTGGTATGAAGGTCTATCAAATTCAGTTATACTGTTTAACCAAAATTGATTTAAATAAAATAGTGCTTATGCTTATAATTTTCTGATTTCACAGGTCTGTCCTCAAAATGCCCCAATCTTGTGTTTTCTCTGTGAAGCAAGTTGAGTGTGGGATGCATTTTTAAGGACAAGACCTATATCTATAGGGTGGAGAAATGAATTTAGGACCAAACATGTAAGTCACCAAAGTCTCAGGTACAAGCTAAACCATGACATGTGGCTATCCCAGGTCAAGCTAACCATCTGGTGCCCTTTCTAACGGATACTCCATAAATTTGCTCAGCATTTAGTCATGTGTGAACGGCAGCAAGCAGTTTTTGTTTATTGGTTGCTGGGTTCCATATTGTGGTTATTGTTATTTTAATTTCTACTCGAGGGTACTGCTTTCTTCAGCAGATGTAAGACCAATTACTGTTTCAGAAATTATGTAAGAGGTTGCATATGGAAACCTGAAGTAACTGGTGCCATCATTCTGACTTATCTCAAGTATGTCTTAGGATTATAAACTAGCACCCAACTGACTTGCTTTCTTACCCTGCCTTTGGCCTGCCATCCCTGGTTTGGAGCAGGCCATTGCATAGATTGAATCCTAGTTCTAGAGTAGCTGCTGTCCCTGGGCCATGACTTACCTCAAAAGGATGTTTTCTCTGGGACTTCACTCTCTGAGGTAGGTGCATTATGCAACTATACCAAAGGGAGCCCAAAGAGTTCGGCCTTGGGGGCCATCTTCCTTCCCTCTCATTCTCACATGTGCCTTTTATTCCATCCTATGGCTCCATGAGACCACAGCAGGTACTCAGCCTGTCTCTCACCCTGAACATTTTCTAGGTAGGAGTCAGACATCAGTCCAGTGTGTCCTCCTAACTTAAGGGGACACATATCCTCCAAGTCGTTATCACTGAAGCCCCTCTCTCTCCTGACTTGGCCTGCCAGGAAGCACCTATACACACATACACTTTTTCCCTTAAGGTCTATGTATCCAACAAAATCCTCCTCACAAATTCTCCTTGATCTCCAACACCTGACCCTTTTTTATCCTTGCGGTAGATGAGATATGTTAGAATCATATAACTAATTTTTAAATATTTACTTGGAAATTCCTATAGGATGCTTTGTCTCACAGCTCATATTTTGATCTGATATCTATCTCCTGAGAGTTCAGCCAAAACTTCCATTTTAATTTTCTGTTTCCACTAAAAACTAACATAACCAGCCTATAGAAGCACCAAAACCCCATAAAGTCACAAAGAGAAGAAGACTTTACCAAACACATTAAAACAACAACCCTTTATCATATCTCACCTGGAGAACAATCAGTTCAAGACCATCTTGTACTCTATTTTTCATCTCTGAGGCTACATGCCTTTGAGAGGGAAACCTTGACAAACAGCATTGCTTTGACTCCTTCTAAAGACAGAACCACCTTGGCTGTCTGACATTCCTCCCTCCTTGATCTATCTGGACTAGTGTCAGATTCATTTCTCCAAAGAGTGCTCTGTGTACTACAGATTGAAAAAGCGCCCAAGTTCATCTCTGCAGGATTTTAAGAGTCACAACTGCTATAAATAAATACAAGTCAGGTTCCGCTATGGGGTTTGGTAACTCGAGTGTGTGTGTCCTTGTTTTGGGCCTTATAAATAACAGGGCAGATAAATCCATGATTTGACATTAGATGAGGCATAGTGTCTTCTAAATACTTATAGAGGCAGTAGGTTCTTCCATTGTTTTGGAATAGCAATTGTAAAAATAACACGTGCTCATTTTTTAAAGTATTAACACTGACCAGGACTTAACAGTGTTTTAAAAATCACCTGAATCCCACCATCTAAAATACCCATGGTTAACAATAGGTAAACACCATTTCAGACACTGTTCTATACATATAAACACATATGATAGCTAGTTTAAATAGCTAGAAAGATAGAGAGAAATATCTTTCTTTTAAAAGCAAGAATAAAATTGAACAGAGCATCAAATACATCCAAGCTTCTTTCTAAGCACCAAGTACGTTATATTGCATTTTATTCATTTAAAATATTGGGGCTCTATTTTGTCTGAGAAAAGAAAAAAAGGAATCCCTTTCAGTGATTACTGGGGAGAAGTCAGGTGAGAAATCCAAGGTAGATTCCTGAAATCTCCACCAGAGCTTTGGCAGGTACCGAAGCAAAGAGATCCAGTGAGAGGCTGAGAGCTGAGTGTGCCTGGGGACGGGAGGAAGTTTGTGGTTATGCTTTGTTTGAACAGGAAAATAGTACAAGGAATTTGATCTCTCACGCTTTGCTTGCTTGTGAGTTGTGGTCTTGTTTATTGATCACTTCACTTATATTAAAGATAAAATTTTGTCTGTGAATATCTGTGGCCCTGTTTTCAATAGCAAATATTTGCCAAATGCTTTATTAGGTGCTGGAGATGCAGAGATAAATCCAAGACCAGCCCTGCACTCGAGATATTTGCAGTCCTGTGAAGAAAGCAGCACATCGAACATATAATTGAACTATAGTAAACTACATTGAACTCTGATAAAGTCAGTTACAAAGGGCTATTAGAACAAAAAGAAGTAGCTTAATCCGAGTCACTCTAGGCTAAGGGAGTATGTGCAAAGATATGGGAAATGACAATATGACATTTATTTCTGGAATAAGAACTAGTTGCATAGGCAGAGGAGGCTGCCTGGTCAGCATCCCGGTCTGAGTTTGCTGACTCTGATGGACACACCTATAGGCTGCCACAGGTTTTGTAAGTTAAGTAACAAGAAAGGGGAAATGTCTGTGAGGGCTTACCCAAGAACGCATCAAGTAACTGTGACATCCTGGAACCATCCTGGTGCATAGGTTAAACATACACCTCAGAGAAAGTCGTCTCGCTTTCTTGTCTAATTCATTTGCTAGAAACTATGTGACACCTACGTGCAGTGGACGCTAGTGAACTGAAACCACGACTCTCTTCCCTGTCCCATCACCAGACCTGAGCCTTGCATTAATCCCTTCCTTTGTCCCTACTTACAGCATCCAGAGGAATAA
>VBSM01002608.1:36752558-36768175 GCA_008086735.1 Cheirogaleus medius
AAAAAATAAAAAATCTAAAACACTTACAGATAGTGGAAATGCCTTCCCCTAATCAGGGTATTTTCTTTAGGTACGTCTTCGAGACCATCTAGAAACTCAGTTTCTTTAGCCCCACCCCAGACCCACTGAATGAGAATATCTAGGATTGGAACCAGCTGTCTGTATTCTAACACGTTCCAGGTGATTCTGATTCACACAGAAGTTTGTGAACCCTTGTTCTTCTAGGGTAATAAATACGGAAGAGCCTACATGCCCATAAATTCTTCTCACACAAAACTGCCGATTATGTTACAAAAGTGGTTTTATTTAAATTTTATTCTTTGGGATCAATGCACAAGCCTCTTAAAGTGACCATACCTTACTTGGGCGAATCACAGCCATGGACTCACAGATCCAGAGAGTTGCTTCAGGGGTTATCTTCTTCAAATCTCTTCTTTTGTAGATGAGGAAACTGAGGCTCAGAGAGGCCAGGGAACTTGTCCAAGGCCACAGAGCCAATCACCAGAGAACCAAGTCTAGTCTCCAAACTTGACAAAAAATTCAAGGTCCCCATGACAGATGTTAACATAATCGCACAAATAATCCTCTAGCAAAAAACAGGGATCCAAAGAGATGAACCATAGAGAAATAGCTCTATTATTTTAAACATTTTTATTTTTTTATTTAAAAAGTAATACACATTCATTGTAGGACATTTAGAATAAATAAAACATATAAAGACAAAAATAAACCATAATTATACAGAGATAAATGCTATTAACATTTTAGTGTGTATGCATGTATGTATAGATACATGTTTAGAGAGAAAGTACTTAGGTAGTATGTGTATATATATATATGTATACATATAGCTTCTCACATATTTTTGAATAATGTGTATATATATGGATTATATAATACACAGAATTTATTTCTTGTTTTTTTCACTTAACATTTCTTTAGTGATCAAAATCACAATTTAATTATTGATTAGTATTTCATCAGAATCTTTTAAAAATTTTTCTTACTGTTTCACATTTAAATTGTTTCCAATGTTTTGCTCTTATGAACAAAGTAGGAGGGTAAGATTTAAAGTTTCAGTAAGATGCAGGAAAGGTGCATTATATAAGCAGGCCAGGATAGGGTACCCAAGAAGGGACTCTTTCTTGGCAGCCAGAGAACTAAAGTGCTAAACCCCATGAAAAAGATGGGGAGGGAAAATATTTTGGGTGGCTATGGAAATCCCCAAGAAAAACTGACCATTCACAAATTTTCCTGGGCACAGTCCTGTGTATGAACATGGAAATTCCAGAAAGAATACATAGGTTCATCCAAGGCCAACATATCTATTCTTCTCCCTATGTCTCATAACAGAGAGAAATTGTTTTTCTAGAAGATTTCAGTCAAGTGATAACAAATCTTTTCAAAGATTCATATATCTTAGGACAATTCCATCAAGACAAATATTCAGAACAATTCTTAAAAGATAATATACCTTTTTTCTAATTATGGATAATTAGTGTCTACTGTTTCATCTGAACAAAGCTATTTTTTTAGTCAAGTGCAAAAAACTTTCTCCAATAATGATGGATGGCCTATTTACATCATATGAAAATGAGAGGATATTGCTTCTAACTTAAAATGCTACATTTAGGCTGCTCAGCTAAAATGTTCTCTAGTTATAAAATATTTATAGAGTAAGTTTCTTATGTTTCACCCTTTCAACAGGTTTACAATTGTAAGGATAGTGTTCAGGTGGGAACTACATTTGTATTTTACTAGTCCAACCATTTCCCCAAGTAAACAGCAATCTTTCCTTATTCAACATGATAATCTTTATTTTTTTTCTTTCATCCGAAGAATTTCAACAACTGTTTTGAGTGATGAAAATTTTTTTTTAACTGAAATATCACACAGACCTTGAAATATCACAGATACTACTTCAATGAGATTTGCCTCTTTAACCCTTTTCTTGTTTACAGTATTTCTAAAAGATTTGTCTGTCTTTAGATTTTGGATTTAAAATGTTTTCTCAGTGAGAGAATTCACAAAGATTCAAGCATGCAGAACTCCAATGAAATTAGACAATGCTTCTTTTCTGAAAAGCCAAGCATTCCAATAACAAAGTTTTAGAAGAGAGAGCAAATTGCCTGAGCAATTGGTACTGACACTGATCCTGTATCTCTGATTTGGGTTGGCGGGGGTTGGGGGGGGTGTTACATTTTGTAAGTCCACCAGTGAAGATGCCATTGACCTCTAAAAAGACTTTAAAGAAATTCCTCTTTGATATTTTTCTCTGGGATTATTCTAGAAATAAATTTTTTGAGACAGTATTTCTGAAAGTGTGTTTTATGGGTCGCTATTTTCCTGAGATAATAATTGTTTTTCAATTTAAAACAAAATAAGATTGCCAGTTTAAATAATTTTGGAAATAGTTAAACAAATTTAAGCAGTTTGACATGCTAAAGTATATACTGAAATGAGAACTGAGGAAGACATTGTTTTCAAAACTTATTTGACCACAAACTCTTCTTTCAAGGAAAAACTATTAAATGTCCCAATGAAGAATTTGAAGCCACCAAAGCAGCTTCAAAGATAAATTGTGGCTGGGTGCAGTAACTCATGCCTGTAATCCCAGGACTTTGGGAGGCTGAAGTGGGAGGAACGCTTGAGGCTAGGAGTTAAAGACCAGCCTGGACAACATAGTGAGGTCTCATCTCCACAAAGAATTTTTTAAAATAAAAATAAATAAAAAGGTAAATTGCCCCTTCTATGCCCTGCTCCACCCCATTTCCCTTGCTCCATCATACCTGTATGGCTTCTTACTGACAATTCTCCAGATTTTTTTTTTTTTCCTCCTGAGCTCTATATCCATCATGTACTAACACCAGCAGGTGCTTGCCCATGTGTTGGAAAGCCTTTTCTATAGTAAAGGAATGTGATTTTTTTTATTTTCTAATTCCTACAAAAGGACAGGTAGCTGCTCCTAAAGGTTAATATGACTCTACTTTATTCCATGACACTGTTTTATCTCATTTATTTCCCACAGGTGCCTTTCCATGTGTACACGTATTTGAGTTGAAATCAGTGGAATATTTTTTCACATGATTTGAGTCCCTCTTCCATATTTATTTTAAAATAGTGATGACTTCTTCCAACAAGAATTGTGGCATGTGCTTTGCTTCCTGTCAGGAGAATGAGTAAAGTTAAACAAACAGCCAGCTTCTTGCTGTGGCAGAGGTGGGAGCAGAAGAAACCTACTCCATGACCAGGCATCCACTTCCAACCCCTGCACCTTGGGGCTCTAATCCCTCTATCTCTGTTCTCTGAACTCAGAACACAGGTCTTCTGGACTCCAATACCTTACCCACCCTGGAGGAAGATTGGAGGTATGATCTGGAATCTCAATAGTAATAACTTAGTCCTTCTTTCCCTGGACCAAGGGAAACTGGAATCCAAACTGAAATGAAGAGAAAAGTAAATATCCTATGGAAACCATGCTTTTCAAATTTTCTTCTACTGATTGTCCTTTGACCTGTCCTGGCCAGTAATATTGTGTCCAAGAGAGCACCACTTCCTGCAAGGTCCCTAACGACCAGCTTTGAATCAAATTCCACAGGGTTCTAGAGTGACCAACCACTAAGGAGTTTCCCAAGACTTTCAGTGCTAAAGCTGGAGAAGTCCTGGATAAACTGGCATTGATCTGCCCATTCTCAGCTAAACCACCTTTGGCAGTGGTTTTTTCTGTAAGAACAGAGTCAGGGCAGCAGAACCTCCTTTCACGTGACTCCCACTCAAACGCTCTTGCCTCAAGGGGCCCTACTCACCAGCCGGAGCCTGGCTAAGACTCAGTGACATGGTGAGGAGTCTGGCTCTTCCCCTTCCTCTTTGCTCCCCTGCAGGTCCTCCAAACTTCCTCCTAACACTTCCTCTTTCCATCCCTATGTCCTTCAAGTCTTGGTCACAAAATGTCCTTTCTTGGTTTTACTATTTCCTTCATCATGCCTTATTATCATCTCATTATAATTAGGAGAGTCACCTAGGGACTTTATCTCCCTGGAGTCAGGACATAGAGTCAGTACAGTTAGATGCCCCCTGGGTACCCATCTCCTTGCAGTGATGCCTGTGGATCCTCTTTCTATCTAGTTCTTGTTTGTGACAGACCAATGGGGCTGATAAGCCCCCCTAGTCTGGTATAGTTCCTTCTAGAACTAGCTGGCTGGCTCATAGCTTTCTGAACCCACCCTTCTGTATATACACAGAGAAATACATATCTGTTCTACCAACATCTGTTCTACCAACAGATGTTAGCTGAGTAGAGAAAACAGAATGCACATATATGTCAACTGCTCTCTATCCATTTCTTTCTCTCTTACAGAAAGTTTCTCAGACTAGGGGCAGTAATACAGACATGTTGCAAGAGCAACATTTCAACAGGACAAGTCACAGTTCTTTAGTAAACAGAAAAAAGGATCTTAAAGGTTAATGAAAGTTGCCGAAGGAAAAATCGATGTAGTCTCAGATTCTCGACCGACCCTCTTGTTTAAAGGTGAAAATATCAAAGGGACAAGAATGAAGGGTTTGTGTGAAAAGAAGTGATATTCTGAATTTCTTTCATGACAACTCATGTTATGCTTTTTCAGTCATACATAATATTACAAGCAATATTACAAACTCAATAATGTCCAAATGGTTTATATTAATAATTAAATTGCTATACTTAAAATGATAAGGTTTTTATCTATGTTCTTAGCTTAATAACTATTTGATTAGTTGAAGTATTGTCATCCCTGAAGTTTTAAAAACCTGAGTTATTACTAAAGGTACAGGAAAAAAAGAATTCAGCTTGCATCCCTGAAGGACCACAGGTCCATGAGCAATTATAAATAATTCTGAAATAAATTTGCTTTTTGCAGAAAGTTTTCTCAGACTAGATTGATCATGCTTTATCAATAGTTTTAAAAAATTGTGAATATATAAACATAACCTTGAAGTTGACACCTAAACACATCGTCAAGACAAAGTAAATTTTTTGTACTTCTTAATGTTTAAATATCCTTTTGTAAAAGATATTTAAAACATTAAAACTATTCCATATCAAGTAAGTCAGTATATATCCTACAGATAAAATACTACTAAGTCAGTGGGCTGTTTTACATCTTTGATTTGCTTATTCAAACCTTTTTTAAAAATAAATATGTCATTCACTTATTTTTACACCTAAGATCTAAAGAGTATGACCCATATATATGGTAATAATACCTTTTTTATTAACTTCTATCAATTAAGATGTTTCTATTACAAATAACAGACAATCCTGTTCCAGTTGATTTATATAATAAAGGGATTATATTATTTTGTAAAACTTGAAAATCTAAAATAGAGAAGTTTTCAAGAAATGCTTGACCTAGTGGTTCAATGAAGTTATTGAACCAATGTTGTTTTCATCTTCTGCTGTGTCTTTCACATTTTTGCTTCATCCTAAGACTGGAGTCACTACCTCTGACAAAAATTTGGGTTTTTGTCCAAAATTGGATCATGTGAAATCATAAAGGCTACCTTCTTCACTATCCTCTCATGGGTCCACAGATCCATATCTGTGCTTAGATCTCTGTTCCACCTGTGTAAATCCACTCACAAAACCCTGTTTACTGGTTTCCAAAAACAAACAAAATACTATTCTCCCCAGACATTTAATGAACCTAGAAACTACCAATGCTTTGCACTCAAAGGAGGAGTTGCTTAAGCCCTGAATAGTCCCCACCTGGGTGCTCTCTTCTCAACTCTCCCACACACACCCCCAGGAACGAGCTAGTCCTCACAAGTAGTCCTGCAGAGTAGATTTCCCCTCTATGGAGCCAGGGTGCTAGCTGAATGACCCTCTCCAATGGGTAATGGAGGCATTTCCTCTTTTTTCCCCTCAGCTTTATTGAGATGTAATTGACAAATAAAAATTGTACATTTTTATGGTATAACAATATGTTTTCGTATATGTATACATTGAGAAATGATTACCATAATCTCAAGCTATTTAACATATCCAACACCTCAAATAGTTTTCATCTTTTGTGTGTGGTGAGAATGTTTTTATCTGTTCATTCATCAATGGACATTTAGGTTAATTCCATATCTTGGCTGTTGTGAATAATACTGCAATGAACATACATGCATATATCTTTTTGAGATATCGATTTCATTTCCTTTGACTATATATACTCAGAAGTAGGACTGTTTGATTATATGGTAGTTCTATTTTTAATCTTTTGAGTGACCTCCATGTCGTTTTCCAAAATGGCTGTCCTAATTTACATTTCCACCAACAGTGTTCAGGGTTTCCTTTTCTCCACATCCTTGCCAACATTTATCTTTTGTCTTTTTGATAATAGCCATTGAAATAGGTGTGAAGTGATAGCAGACTGTGGTTTTAACTTGCATTTCCTAGAAGATTAGTGATGTTGAACACTTTTTTCATCAACTTTTGGCCATTTGTATGTCTTCTTTTGGGAAATGTTTATTTAGGTCCTTAGCTCATTTTTTAATAGGATTTTCTTTTCTTGCTATTTAGTTGTTTGGGTTTCTCATATATTTTGGATATTAACCCTTTATCAGATATATGGTTTGCAAATACTTTCTCCCATTCTATAGGTTGTCTTTATGCTCAGTTATTTCTTTTGCTGTGCAAAGCTTTTTTTTAGTTTGATACAATCTCATTTGTCTATTTTTGCTTTTGTTGCCTGTGCTTTTGGTATTATGTTAAAAAAATCATTGACCAGACTAATGTCAAGAAGTTGTTTTCATATGTTTTCTTTTAATGGTTTTACAGATCCAGGTCTTACATTTAAGTCTTTAATCCATTTTGAGTTGGTTCTTGTCTATGGTGTGAGATAAGGTCTAATTTCATTTCTTTATGGGTGGATATATAGTTTTCCCAACACCATTTGTTAAAGAGACTATCTTTTCCTCATTGTGTGTTTTTGTCACCTTTAAGATCATTTCATCATAAATGTGTAGATTTATTTCTGGGCTGTTTATTTTATTCCATTAGTTTATATTTCTGTTTTTATGCCAGTATCATGCTGTTATGTTGTAGTAGATTTTGAGATAAGGTAATGTGATCCTTCTAGCTTTGTTTTTTTCCTCAAGATTGCTTTGGCTATTTGGAATGTTTTGGGATCCCATATGAATTTTAAGGCTTTTCTTCTTTTTCAGTGAAAAGTATGGAAAAAAATTCCAAATGTCATGAAATTTTGATAGGGATTGTACTGAATCTGTAGATTGCTTTGAATAGTATAGATATTTTAACAATATTAATTTGGGCTCTTCTCATTTGTGACTTATTCAACCTCTTTTATCAGTGTATTATAGTTTTTAGTGTACAGGTCTTTCATCTCCTTTGTTAAATTTATTCCTGAGTATTTTATTATTTTTGATGCTATTGTTAATGGGATTTTTTCTTGATTTCTTTTTCAGATAGTTCTTTGTTAATGTATAGAAATCTGAATTAGTTAAGTTTTACTTAGTGTTATGTGCATAAATAAATTCACTTATTCAGCATTAAACACCCAATATTGGATCACACATTTACATTATTTCTCAAACTTGACATTTGTAAACTGAAGCTGTCAATATTAAAAATTAGGAAACGTGGTTTGGAGGGTTCAACAGAGGTGACAGAGACATTTGGGTAAACAGTGTGCTTTCCCATGCCAGTCACATGTTCGCGCAGATGCCTCCACCTCCCACCCCCTTACAATTCCCTTCACACCCAATCACTGCCACACTTTCCACCACCTTCTGCACTTCCCAGCCCCACCAGATCTCCCTGGTGAATGCTACTGTGCTCCTTTACTTTGGCTAAGGACAGAATTACTGGACCCTCTCTGGGCCTTAACAGCACATGAACCCAAGCATTGTTGCTTTTAACATAAACTGAAACGAAAGGCAGCATCTCCCTGACAACATTCAACTTTAAGAACAAAAATTGGGAAAGTAGGGGAAATGAGATTATCTGCTTTGCCCTTTCATAGTCTAAATGTCACTGTTTCTACCCAAGGGTACTTCAGAGCGAGATGCCTTATGAAATAATTCCTTGAAGTACAGTTTATTGGTTGCCATGATTAAAGTAGACAGAAGAATAAAAAGCACAAGGTTATCCAAAAACTGCCTTAAGAGAGACTGTAACAAGCAGTTGGAGAGTTGCTTGGTTCAGAAATAATGATGTTTTATTAACTTGTACTAATTGCTCTGCCTGGCCTATATTTGATATCATAATGAGAGAGAGCAAGAGAGAGAGAGAAATATTGAGACAGAGAATTAAACTCTGTCTGCACAGCGCTCCATCAAGAACTGCCTCCTTCTACATCTTTCCCTACTGCCTGGGAGATGCTCGTGGAACAGAGAGCTGAGCTGCTTCTGCGGCAGAATGAGGTGCAATGTGAGCGGCTCTGAGGGCATTTCCTTGAGTGATGCCTTGTCACTTAAAGAGCCACTTTTGCTTCTCCATTCCTTCCCCGTCCTTAAATGGCCCCACAAAATAAATCATCTGAAACCTACATGTCACCATGGATAGAGGCGGGATGAAAACTGTAGTGATAAATATTAATAACAATGTCTTCACAGCAAATTCTAAAAGCCCAGAGTTTAAGCTTCATTTGTGTATAATTTACCTACAATAAAACATACCTTCCACCCCAACCCTCCCCCACCCAGATAGGGTGTCACTCTCTTGCCCAGGCTAGAGTACAGTGGCATCATCATAGCTCACTGAAACCTCAAACTCCTGGGCTCAAGCGATTCTCCTGCCTCAGCCTCCAAGTAGCTAGGACTACAGGCCTATGCCTGGACACTTTTTCTATTTTTTGTAGAGACAGGGTCTCGCTGTTGCTCAGGCGGGTCTTGAACTCCTGTCCTCAAGCAATCTTCCCACCTCAGGCTCCCAGAATGCACCCATTTTAAGCATATAGTTCAATGGGATTTGATGGATGATGCACACACACGTCATCACCACCACAGTCAAGATGTTCTACATCTCTGTCACTCTAGAAAAGTCCCTTGTGCCCTTCCATGTCAATTGCCCACAGGATGATCTTTTTAAAAGTAACATAATATTATTAGAACATTTTAAAATGAGGTAACATAAAAACAAATATGTTCCCTTGCCAGAAAAATAAACAAAACATTTAGATCTTCAATTCTTTTCATAAAATCAGATAACACTTCTCTAGGTATAGGTTTAGCACAGACTAGCCACTAATGAGAAGCTGTTGACACAGAGCTTCCAGACCTGGCTAACATTTGAAGTGTAACACCACCCAAAATATGAGCAGGAAAGGGGTGTTTTTAACCTACTTGAAATGTTCTGAAGTTATAAAGGTCTCCTACTAAGGCTACCTGGGTGAGAGGATTGGGGGAGAAAGGAAGTAAGAACAGAAAGAAAGAAAAAAAGATGTCACTAAAAAATATCAGATTTATGTAAAATTACATATGTATATAGATGGAAATGGAACATAACATTTAAAACATAAGAATAATTTCAAGGACACCACAATTCTTAGAAAAATTTTATAACTCCCCTACTACATACCCTTCAAAACATTTCTTATGTCACATCAAATAATGTTCTCATCCAACCTTAAAAATAAAAACAAACTAAAATCTAAAACATCTTATCGACTGATGGAAATCAAGCCTGTCATTTGGAGTGAAAAGTACTTTCTCAGTCTGAAGCTGAACATTCTCCTTCGAAAGTGCTTTCTTGCCTGCTTCTCCATGGATCAATAATAGTCCAGACTAGAACTTTCTCTGCTGCTACCTTCTAATAGATGCAGAGAATTGGACAAGTCAGGAGTCAAATCAGAATTCCTGATCCCAAACCCCATGTCTATCTCTATAGAGTAGAATCTGTGAAAGCAGTCTGGAATTAGCAGGAATTTTCAGCTTGTTCACTTCAAGGTAGCCTGCAGTTAGAAAGCTCATCTGATTACTATTATGACTTAACAAAATGTAAAAACTAGTATACACCATTAGAAAATGAAAAAATGACTGAATTTTTATTTAAAAAGGTAAGGAAACCTGAAAAAGTATAATTGTACAACAAAGGAAGAGTTGTCTTTTATTTCATCACTTTCTAAAATATAAAAATAAACCATACTAATAGAACTACAATAAACTGTATACAACACTTTATATCCCAAGTTTCCACACTTACCATTGTAATATATACATTTTCCATATCATAAGTAACTATTAATAATTATGACAACCATTAAAAATGTTTAAGTCCAAAAGAAGTAAACTTTTAGAATTTCCTAGCGTCAGACAATTAAGCTGGTTCCAATTTTTGGTTATTTTAACACTGTGATGAACACATTTATGTGTAAGTCTTTTTCTGTACTTTGGGTTATTTCCCTAGGATGTATTTTTAGATGTGCAATTACTGCATCTGGGCATAAAAATTTTATGTCTCTGTTGCACATTTTCAATTTGCTTCACGAAGAATATAATAATCTTTTCTAGGACTATTTGTCAGTGTATATCAATATCCTCACAAATATTTCTACCCTTTGATCCATTAGTTCCTTAGAAAACAAGAGATATGAAAAGATTTTATTTACAATATTATTGCAGTATTATTTCCATTACCAAAAAATTGGCCATAATTCAAATGCCCCAAAATAAAAAAGCAGTTAAACAAGATTATGTTAATAGAATGTACTTTATATAACTATTAAAATCATATTCTCAAAAATATGTAAAAACAGATGAGATGTCAAATATAGCATATTATTAAGGTTAAGTGGAAAAAAATCAGGATATAAAACTATATGCATAACATGATCTCAGTTATATATACGTATATATACACATGTTCATAAAAAGGATAGAAACACATCAAAATATGCACAGTAAATGTTTCGAATGGCATGATTACAAGTGTTCCTTCCTGTATACTTTGGTATAGCTTCTTATTAAAATATAGTGAGAATATTAATCATTTCTGATATTTCTATATCATATTTATACATTTATATAAAATTATATATGTATGTACATAAATAATTGGACACTTAAAATCAAAAATCATTACAGAAACACCACAATTCTTATGAAATAATTTTTCAAAGTTGATTTTTTATCTGTTTTGGTAAAATAAGTTTTTCACTTTTCACGGATACTTTTTCATGTCACAAAAATAAAACCACTGGGTAATTAATAGATATTCCTCTGACAAAGTGCCATATAACCCACAGCAGTGATGTGGTCTCAGAGTTTCAAGTTGCCAGATAATTTACAAGGGATATACAATGGCAGTTTTAGACACAAGAAAAAAATACAACAAAATTTTCCACAAAAACTTAATAAGTTTTTATCATATTTTTACATTATTGACTTGATGTCTTAGCTTTAAAAAAGGTTCTTTATACAGGAGCATAAATCAGAGTTCATACATTTGCCCATGTTTGCATTTTATCAGCTCCCGATCACCTGTAGGGTAAATTCCAAACTCTTTATTGCACCTGCAGAGACACAAGACCCTTCAGAGTCTGGCCTCTACTCACCTGCACAACCTCATCTCTGATTGTCACCCCTCTGTTCCTGCCTCCCTACACTCCTGTCATGGGAATGGGTGTTCACTGAGCAGAAACACACTTTGTCCTCCCTATGAGGCTAATTCCCACAGGGCCACAGGTCACCCCTCAGATGTCACCTCTTCCAAGAACTCATCTCCCCTTTCTCTTTTCTTGCAGGCCACTCCAGCCTGTCTGTTCCTACAGCTGCGAGACTTTCCTCAAGAATTACGCTCACCACCTTGCATCTTAACTGTCTGTGTACTACTTACTAAGCATTCTCTTCTAGAATATCAGCAAGGGCAGAATATTTTTTTTTCTGTTTTGACAATTGCTGTATTACCAATACCTAGAAAAGTGCATAGAAGATACTTAATAAATGTTTGAATGCTTGTATGCCCGAGGGAATGAGGAAATGAACGATTGAATGACTTCATCAGGGAACTTGAGTATCTAAGAACAAGGTTCCTGGCAAAGGGCATAGGTGGTGCCAAAAAGAAGAAGGGGGCAGGAAAGGACAAAGAAGACACACAGACTCTAATGAGAAGGAGCCTGGTAAGTTGGGAAGAGTATAGAATTTTGTCAGACTTTGAAAAGTTCCTCCACTTGCACCTATAAACTGGGATAATATACTCATTGGGTGGTTGTAAGAATTACTGAACTATAAATACACAACACAGCGCCTTTCATATTACAGGCATTCAGTCAAACGTTTGACTTTTTCCCATCCCTTACTTTACAGTTTGGTCTAGGTATTTCTATACTGATGAAAAAGAGTCACAAATTTCTAGGGGAAATAAATGCATTAGACAAAATTTTTACTTTGATTTTTACAAAGATAAGCCATGCTAGACAGCAGCCATAGCAAATGGAAGATGCCCAAACTCTGCCAAGGTTAGGAGTCATGGCCATAAGGAGAGGTAGGTACGTGTGTAGCGCACACTGACATAGGCCTTCCTTCAGAAGAGAACATTACTCAGGGGTCAGTTTTATACAGAGAAGAATCTCATCTATTTTAATGGTGGGACATAGGGGTATTCCCAGAGCACAGGAAAATTTCTCTCTTATGGCTTTCATTACCCTTTCTATTGATGAGACAAAACAATATACAATATTAAATTCTGTCCTAGAGCCATTTGGCTAAATGTATAGATGTCTAGGGCCAAAAATACATGTATTGATTTTGGGATTAGAATCTATTTGTGTGCTTTTCAAACAGGTATTTTGGGTCACCTTGAAGTGCAGGTGCTTGTGTTAGGCTGCATAGTTGGGGACACTGGTCTTACTACACAACAAAAACAGGATCCTTAAGATCATTAGAGCAGCAAGCTGGCATGGCTACCCACCACCAGTCTCTTCCTGGTGAGCTGACAGTCTCAGGGATGTTGAATCAAGGTTTTTCAGAGCAGATTCCTGGATCCAAGAAGCCTCACTCAGAACCCCTCTAGCAAAGGAGATTTTTGCCCCTAGAATAAGTGTCCCTGCTGCCAGTATCATAGAAATCCAGTAAGCTAATTTAACAAGCACAGCTTTTATTGCACCCAAGAAGGCCTATGGTTCCTATATCTGGTGGCAACATACTAAATAGCCACTCCAGTGGTAATTGGCCTTGACTTTTTCGGTTACCTATCTTTGCATTGCATCTGCTGCCACGCGAGATTTTGTCAGCTTTTACTTGTTGGTTTTTGTTTTGTACTCTGCACGCGTGAATATAAGACAGGCTGTATACAAAGATAAATACATTTCTCCAGAGTGTATTTTTCCCTTGGCGTTTTACTTCATTGGAAATTATCAAAGTTGCTATATTTTAATGTGTTGCATTCTTAATCTGGTTCCTCAATTTACTTGGCTAATGCCAGCTGAAACCAGATAAAGGGAAATTGGAGCTGAAGGCAGCAAACTCGGGGAGGTGGGATTCACTGGAGTAGCTTGGCTGCGTTTACCTGTCTGGGAAGAAGCTGTTTGTTCAGAAGCAGAAGAGACGGAAGGGGTAGTAACAGGAAGTCCCAGAATGGAAAAAGAGACCCTCCCTGACACTCGGAAGAAGGATGAGTAGCCAGGTACAAATACAAAGTAGAAGTGAAAGCAGATTGCACCTGAGGGAGACTCCCTGAGGGCTGTGGCTTGGCCTTGGGGAAAGTGCAGGTGGCAATTAGGACCTAGGGACGTTGTTGTGCAAGAAGAAATCTTCTCCAGCACTGCCATAGTACATGGAACTTCGCTAAAACACAGAATCCAGGACAGGTGATGGATGGATGGGTGGATAGACAGACAGATGGATTTATAGGAATATGGTAGCAATTTTAGGGCACACCAAAGATGCCCTATGACCACAATTATCTTCTCTATAGGCCCTCAGGAATGCCATTTTAGAAATCCTTGAGCTTTTAAATGTAGGATCCTTAAATCTCAGGGTTAAAATGAACATGCTTAGAAATTTGTGGGGTGGGGCCTATGAATCTATAGTTTAAGGAAATTTCTCCAGGTGAGTTTTATATACATTGATGTTTGAAATGCCTGGATGAAGGTGGTGTCCTTTGTCTGGTGTTCCATACAGAATTGATCAGGTTCTTTCTAATAAGCAAGTGGCTGGAAATCAGACAGGAAAGAGAATAAAACCAAGAATATTTGGCGGTGGGGAGAGAGGCTTTTCTTCTCTCCAAGTGTCAGCGGAGGGTCCCAGACAGTAAGAGGCCCCTTGAAGTATCTTTAGGACTGTTTTGGGGGGAAAGAGAAGAGTCAGACAATCATGGGTGCCCCCTCAGATCTCAGGATCTGAGATCAACCTGTGCAATTTCAAAGTTCAGGGAAAATGCCAGCTCCTCCACAGTTCATGCCACATGCATCCACCTGACCCCAAACAGAAGTCACCTGTGCTTCTGAACTCCCCTGTAGAATTTGTTTACACTTTTAATGGACTTCATTTACTCAATTAAAATATTTATTGAGTGCCTACCACGTGCCACACACCATTCTAGGCACTGAGGCAGAGCAGTGCACTAAAGAGACAAAAATATTTGCCCTTATGGAGCTTAGATTCCAGCAGGGGAAACAATAAGAAAAGTAAAATGTATATCGGATACATGCTAAGAGGGAAATACATCAGGAAATAGTCATAGGAAGTGCATGGAATATAGGAGGAAACGGTAATTTTTGATAGCCAGGGAAGGCCTCTCTGAGAAAGTGACATTTGGGGAACGAACAGATGAGCGGGGAGAGAAGGGCGCATCTTGGGAAGTGCATTAAAGTCCAAGGCCGTGGGGGGCAAGAGCCTGCCCCTGTGTTCACAGGGTCCTCAGGGGGCCCTGGTGACTGGAGGGGGATAAGCAAGGGGAAGAGTAGTAAGAGATGGGGCTGGACAGCTGTGGGAGGACCCTGCCACACAGCCTCAGACAGGTTTTGTAGATAGATCTCAGAAAACTTTTGTCTTTTATTCTGAGCAAGATGGAAAAGTACTGGCAAATTTTGAATAGATGAATTCCACGTTCAGTCTTAATTTTGAAAACATCACTGGCTATTTTGTTGAGAATAATCTAGGGGGGGGGACAAGTTTGGCAGAAGGAAGCTTGGTTTTAGAAAGTCACTGCAATAATCCAGGGGAGAGAGAATGGTGGCTTGGGCCAGCATAATGGTGGCAAGAAATGATCCAACCCCGGATATAGTTAAAAGGTGGCATAAACAGGAAAGGGGTGAGAGAAAGAGAGGGGTGAAGGAGGATTCCAAGGTTGGGAGCCTGAGCGCTTAGGAAAAGGCTGTTGTCATGTGCTGCCGTGGGCGAGGATTTGAGGAACACCAGCTTACAGCCATTAGGCTGAGTGAAATCATCAAGGCAGTGAGTGTGGAAGTCCAAGGACTGAGCTCCGGGCCACTGCAACATCCTGAGATAGGATACGAACTATTCTGGTTTGCTAGAGGATGAGGGGTTTCCAAGGACACAGGACTTTCTGGAAAGTTCTGGGTGGGCAAACTGAGATGTTTGCTCTCTGGCTCAGAGGTTAGGGAAAGAAAAAAGAAACCCATGAAAAGGAGTAGCAGAAAGGTGGGAGACACTTCACTCTGGGAGCCAAGAAA
>VBSM01002608.1:36775550-36791414 GCA_008086735.1 Cheirogaleus medius
AGTATCACAAGAATGGAAAAACAAATACCACATGTACTCACTATTAAATTGGAAGTAATTGATCGACATCCATGTGCACATATAGTAGTAAAACTCAATGGAAACCAAGCAGGTGGGAGGAGGGAGGAGGGGACAGGTTAATTCACACCTAATGGGTATAATGCATGGTATCTTTGTGATGGGCACACATGTAACTTTGATTCAAACTGCACAAAAGCAAGTCATGTAACCAAAACATTTGTACCCCTATAATATTCTGAAAAAAAAAAATTAAACCTAACTGTGTAATTTGGGCACAAGAATTATAGGAGATAGAATAATTTAAAATATATACATAAAGAAAAAAATTATATGCTAGGGAGAGACATCTGTATAAATTACCAGTTTTGCTTGTATATGTTTGATTTCCATGAGCCTGTTGCACAACAAGGTGGAAATGACAAGGATAAGCACTATAAAAAAAAGAGAGAATAACCTACAAAGTAGTAAATGATATATTTTAATCTGTGACCTTTGTTTTAGGTAAGATCATCTCCAGCCAAAATGTCAACCAAGAATTCTACAGATATAATCGAATATGTTGACAAGTAAGTTTTTAAATTATAGCTAGTTTTACCTATTAACTCCATTTAATGATTCAGTCAGAGATTCCTGAATGAGACCTTTAAGTTAAGTTCTCTGCTTTCAGAAGAGGCTAAACCATCTCAGAAAGACAAACTGCTCAAATCTATTCTTTTCTGATGGACTGAGCAAGCAGCTTTTATTGCCTTCACTTTAAATAACTTTAGTAGATTCCAGTAGATTTATGGGTAAAGTAATACCACCTAGGCAATGAGTGACATTCAACAATATCACAGATAGCTAACTATGACTTCAACATAAGCCAAGAAAATCTGTTAATATTTCGTGATAAAAACACAGGAAATTTTGAAATATATTTAATTAATCTTTAGAAAATTTTGTTTCTGCTATTTATAGTAGCATTCCTGGAGCCCATCCAGGGAAGGTCTACAGAAGAAGGACAAGTCTGGGCACTAGGAAATATAATGACATACTACTGATACATGCACATTACCCAAAATGTCCTAGAATTACAGTTTGTAAAGGTGAAATTACAGAAGCATTGCATATTAATTTGAGTTGTTTTCTATTTTGTATGTCGAAGCAAGATTTGGTCTAATGCTTCCAGTAATGTCTTCAGGGCAGTTGGGATTTAGTCTCAGCCCTTCTCCTAATTTGCTGTGTGACCTCAGTCAGTCCCATAATATCTCTTGGCTTTAGTTCTTAAATTTGCAAAATGAAGAGATTGAATTAGAAACACTCTAGGGTTCACTGCAGCTTTAAAATAATTCTGATTCTAAAATATGCATCATGACCACAGAAGAAAAATGACTAAATAAGTGAAATGAGTCAATGTGAAGAGAAAAATCTAAATACATATTGGACTTTGATTTTTTTTAAATTACCATTAACCTTGAGAAAACTGAAGATGATGAAATTTTAAATTCATTGATTTTTATTGCACTATTTTCCCAATTAAGAATTTCCCTGTTCTTTAGTCAATTAAATTTAATGCAGTCCAAATAGTTCACAGTATTTCAGCCCTCTTTTTATTGTCTCCATAACTTGTTTATGTGACTATGAATCTATACTTTAGAAAAAAATGAAACCAAACATTAGGAAAAGATTTTTTTAAATGTTTAAAAACTATGACATTTAGATAGATGAGATATTTTCTTTTTTTCTTTTATTTGGATAGATGAATTTTTGTTATTAAGGACAATCAATGTGGTATGCACAAAATAATTATTCTAAATAGATATATTAGCTAAACTTATCTTCCAAGGAGAAAAGGGAAACTTGTTCCTAACTGGCTTTCCACAAGACAAATGGAAAATAGAAATAATTCTTCTGACCTGTCAAATTTCAGTATGAATCCAAGTGGATTTCTTTAGCTCAAGCCAATGACCTACATCCCAGGAGATGAGAGAACAAATTCTTGGAAGATAGTAACAAACTTAAGAAGTCCAAGAAAACTTTTTGGATTTCTTGAATTCCAGAGAAACTAAAATTAAGACAACGAGAAAGAAATAGTCTATAATTCAAAGCAAAAGCATGATGAACACTATCTGGCCCCAACATTTATTTCTACTCTCATCTCTCCCTTATCCCTTGTCACTATCTAAACCACATATCTAGAACTTTCAATTTACTACCTGTGATGGTTTGTTCTCTTTTTGACTCTCCCCGCTAATCTCTCAGGGCAGACTGCAAGCTCCCTAAATGCAGGGGCTCTGTGGCCTTATGATTTTTGATACCCCTGCAGTTGCCTGTCACGGTACATTTTAATATTCTTGATAAACTGTAGTTGGCAGATTCAATGGAGAGTAATAGTGGAACAATTGAATCATTAGAACTCTGTTTAAAGAAGTAGATTTCTGGGTAGCTGTTTAACTATAAACCAAAATGGCATTTAGGCATTTCAATCATCAGTACAGACATTTTGAATTGACATATTTAATCCAATAAAATAAATACAAAAAACAACAATTTTACAATTAATTTCACCCTTCAAATTATAGTATTCATGGGTGACAATAAATGTGTTGATAGGCAAACACAGTACTTAAGTAAAAGTCATTATCAACTCATTAAATTGCCTGAATATTTATTACATGTTTTAAGAGGCTTAACCTATATGGGTGTCTTTATAGGTAATGCTATCAACAAAGAATAACAACTCAAAATGTAAAAATCCAGCAACAAAAGAGGCAATCCTATCCTAAGAAAAAAGTCAAGCTAGAGAGATGCACATTTAAAAGCAAGCAGATTGGGTGTGATTACAGAGCCCTTCTTGGCCTCAGGCAGTTAGAGCAATGTTCACACATTATTATACTTGTTAAATGTTAGATCATATTAATAATCTATGGGACGGGGGAGGTAGGATGTTTGCAGTCATTGATAGGACAGATATGGTGACATTATATTAAAGGCAATAAATAATTCTGATTTCCACATTTGTTCATCGATTTACAATGAACAAACATCTACTGATTTTATGACAGTGTGTCGTGTCCAATGCTCATTTAAGCTTAATTCAGCACCAAAGCCTTTTTTCAGATTCTTTGTCTTCTACTGGTGGATGGAGCACTGAACGGAGGCCAGGGCATCTCAAGTTTACTCTTGAATCTGCCTCTAATCAGCTATGCGACCTTGAGAAAAATAAAAGTTCTTCTCTTCTCTGAGCAATGTCTTCCCCCTCTATAAAATGGGGTGGGGGCTTCAAGTGATCAGTGATGCACACTTGCTATTTCTCAACTCTGCTCACAATTTCTCATCAACACTCTTCTATGTAATGAAGTAGGTGGCTAAGATTTAAGAATGTACATTATTCTCCTCTGGGATTTATTAATAATTTTTAATGGAAAACAAATTCTGCTCATAAATCTTTTTCTTCAATTGACTATCCTGGGGATGGGGCGGGAAACGTTTCTCACCAACTAATCAAATACTTTCTAAGGTCTCTTTCATCCTTAATATTCTTTGATCTCCAAAAACTGGTTATTGCCATTTATTCACTTAACAAATATTTATTAAGCACCTACTATGTGCCAGGCACTGTGTTAGGCACTTGAAAAGTCACCTGTGAACAAAACAGAGATCCCTGCCCTCATGGAACTTTCATTCTAGCAGGAGGGAGAGACACATATTGTTAGACAGATGTGTGTCAGGGTAGGCCTCATTGAGAAGTTGGCATTTCAGTCAAGACTGGGAAATGAGGGGCTTGGCCACGTGGACATCTGGAGGAAGAGCAAAGTGTCTGAGGCAGGAGCATTCTTATAGTGTGGCAGGGACAGAAATGGGGCAAGGATGGCTGGAATAAAAAGGAAAAAAGTACCAACTTGAACTATCACAGTATCTGGGATTCAATATGAAGGTCTATGGAGAGAATGAATCTTGAATTTCTGCTGCCCATGGAGAAAGTTCCAAATTTCCGGAACAAAAAGCAGGCAGGGAAACAAATTTATTTTATACTAAGGAGTTTTCCAGCCTGGGTCATTGCCAATCTATATCTCAGGGATTCTCTCAGGAGTACATTTTGTGAAGACGAGGATCTGGCTGACAGCCAAAGAATGGTATTTAAAATTTGGATACATAAGACTTTCAGTATGTCAAATGGGAAAAATAATAAATGATTAATGATTCCTCCTTATGAGTAGAATATGGAATTCTGGGTCTGAAAGTATTCATTTTCAAGGTTTTTCTTAGCACCGTGGCAGACATTTTATTATGCTGTGATGCACTGCTTTTGTTGCTGCATGATGAAGACAGATATTTCACATTACAATTGCATGAGAAAGGAAGACAAAACTGTGTTGGCTGTGCTGCCTACGGACAGGCCGCGATAGGTTGGGTGGCACTGCCATCAGCCACAGTGCAGTCTTTTATTCTCTCTCTCTTTCATCTTCTGACTGCCCCCACCTATGATGGCCAAGACTTTGTGAGTGGGTGTGGCCACAGGAATTGGCATTCCCCACAGTGAGCCCCCACAATCAGTCAGGGCAGGGGCTGCCCAGATGCCACCAGTCCCTCCTGCCCCAAGAGGCTCTCTGGACTCTGGTCATAGCTAAGAGCTTCTGCTCAAGGGTAAGAACTCCACGGAGGCTGGTCTTGGTTCTCTAGAGCAGAGAGGGAGCCCCTCCAACCACTGGAACTCAGAGAGGACCCATAGGTCCCCAAGGAGAGATGTGAGCCAAGCAGGAACAGGTGACTGGGATGAAAATTACATGATGTTGGAAACAGGTTACATAGTAAGAAACACACCTTACTCCTCCGAGAAAAGTGCAAATACAACAGGAAGAGCCACTAATTACCGTGACGTAGCAGAAAGAGAAGAGGTGCATTAAAATATTTCCCAGCTGAGTTGCTGATAACCTCCAAGCCTCAGTTTCCTCCTAAATTGAGAAAATTTTTACTTATGTCACAGGGTAGTTGTGGGGATAAAATGAAAGTGTTATGTTTACACTAAATAGAAGGAAGATAGTGTTATAATAAGTTCCTTGCATTTTTCCTGGGCTAGGAACTCCCCTCAAACAATTTACCATTTGTATCAGTTTCCCAGGGCTGCCATACACAGCACCACAAACGGGGTGGCTTAAAACAATAGAAATGTATTGTCTCACAGTTTTGGAGGTTATAAGTCCAAAATCAAGGTGTCAGCAGGATTGGTTCCTTCTGAGGGCTCTGAGGGAGAATCTGTTCCATGTCTCTCACCTAGCTTCTGGTGACCACAGGCAATCCTTGAAATTTCTTGATTTGTAGATGCATCACTCCAATCTCTGCCTCTGTCTTCACATGGTGTGTTTCTGTCTTCACATAGCTGACTTCATATGAGGACACCAGTCATATTGGATTAGAGGCCCACCCTATTCCAGTGTCACCTCTTCTTAACTAATTACATTTTGCAAAGACCCTATTTCCAAATAAGGCCACATTCTGAGGTACTAGGCTTTAAGACTTCAATACATAATTTTGGAGGTACACAACTCATATCACCATCTAATAATTACAAATAATTATAAGAACACACGTGAACCACACTTACAGACATTGCAAAGCATGCCGGATACATTATTTAAATGGAACCCCTCAGTCAGTTTTTTGAAGATTAGGAGTCATTTTCTCCACAGGACAGAGAAGAAGCCCTCTTTGGGCAAACTAAGAAAGGCTAAAGGTAATAAGTGCTAGAGACAGAACTTGAACCCAGGTCTTCTGACTTCAAGTACAGCATTCTTTCCCCTGGAGACTCACATAAAAACCCCCACACACCAAAAAGAGCAAGGTAATATGGGAAAGCTTCTCAAGAGGGCTAGAAAATGCTATAGAAACTCCAAACATCATCAAAACAATTTGCTGCTGCAGTTTACATATGTTTTACCTCTAAGTGTGACCTAGACATCCACCCTTCCCTCATTGGCACAGGGACTCTGTTGGAACCCTTGCCACCCTTCATGCCTCCATAAGAAAGCAAGCCAGTCACACTAGGAACATCATTACTTTTGCAGTTTTATTGAAAATACTACTGAACGTGAAGAGTTTGCCTCATAGAGCGCATAAAGTTTCACTGGAAAAGATCCACACCCAGAATCTTTCTCCAGTCTCTTCTGGGCCGTGCCACTATTTGGAATTGTCTCTCTCTCAGGCCCTTCCTGGTACAGGCCCCTTGCTGGCCCAACCCCATTGGCCCTGCTCTTGCTTCTTCCTGGACTGTGCCCCCCGAAACTCCAACTGCCTCCCTCACACCCTAGAGCATTCAGCTCTGCATAAAACTCAGCAATGGAGACGTCTACAGCTATCAAAATCCATCTTCCAGGGTGGTTATAAACAAGGAAGGGAGAAGCTATAGAAAATATTTTTTTTCTATTTCATCACTCCCCACACACCCACAGATTATTTTTTTGTGAGACATCAAAATATTCTCTAAAATTTCTCTTTAGATTTTTTTGTAGGACTCTATACATTGAGAATGTAACTAGTGTATGAGATTTTATAGATCTCATAAAAATGTAGACATTTTTTCTTCAGTTATGCCTTTTCATGTTCTAGAAAAGGGTTTAAATTTTCAAATGTTTGTCTCCGAGTATTAAAGGTTGCCAAAATGGTTATCAGAACCCCCTAAGTAAATTTAGTGCTCTATTCACAAGAACGGAACAGGCAGGGAAGTGAAGGGCTCCGTGTACCAGCGGATCTGCCAGCTACAGCACAGCTGGTGTAAGTCACACTGAACAGCAGAAAAATAGAACTCAGAGTTTGTGGAAAATCTGTTCAGATTTAGTTGCCAGCTACATAATCAATGATCTATGTAAAGCCCGAATATCTCCCTAAAAAAGCCTCCTTAGGAATTCTTCCTCCTGTGGTTAGTGACTCCATCTGGACTAGCCTGGAATATTCACTTATTTCTTTTCTTTCACAGTTAAATTTAGATAGAGGTCCAAGTGATATAACATACTAAGAAAGCAGTGAGGCTTTGTTATTTACTAAAAGAATCGGGGTGGCCACAACTTGCTACTAGTGAAAGGTCTCCGCTTTTAACCCTTTGGATGATCTGATGATTTGAATAATGGTATCATCAGGAATCTCTGTCAGAAAATTGAGAAATGTTTGTGTGTTTGTTCTTCCAGTAGTTGATTTAAAAAGGTCAGTTGGGTAACAATATTCTCTTTCCTTATGGCAATGGAAATAGGGAAAAAATACAAGCTGTTTATCTTACAGGAATCATGCAAATAAAACTAAACAGAGCATCCTTTGGTGCTTCGCTAAGTTATTAATGAGCAATAATAATAATACTCCAGTTAATAGTAAATCTCAGGCATGAAAAGAAATTTCAAAGGGGAAAGTTTGCCACTAATTATAAATTAACTTTTCAAAATAAACTTAAAAAATTAAGGAAAAGAAATAACTGCAGTCCAGCATTTGTATAAGTCACTTAATGTCTCCATGGTTGCAGGCAAATAAATACATTTGCTTAGCAGGAGGCGCTGTCCTCCTCAGAGGCTTCCTTCAATGTGACAAATAGCCATAACATTGGGGCCAGCCCCTGGCAGGCAGCCACAGACTGGCACGTGAGCAGAGGTGGCAAGCCTGCTCCACTGCTCCCTCTGCTGGCTGGAGCCTGCTTCCTCGTTGCTCTTTCCAGATACAATCTTGACATCAGCCAACCCCACTCCCCAAGAGTGAGTGCCGGGGCCCTGCTGCCCCGGGCTGTGGTGGTGTGTGCGTTGGTTTCACCGCCCCCTACTGCATGCTTCTTACTGGTTATCTCAGAACTTAACAACCACACAGCAAAACAGGCTTTGTTGGCCCTGTTAAAAATGAAGCCGTTGAAACACTTGGTTGATAAGTGGTGGAGCCTGTATTCTACCCTCAGTCTGTCTTGCTTTCCAGCTTGTCAAGCTGCTCTGAATGTCTACAGAACTGGAGAGCTCACATTTCATATTTCACACTTAAGTATTTCAATTATACATCCTGCCTTACATCATTCACATGACCAGTCTTAAACTAATCAGCGCCGTTCAGTGTTTAGAATACGTTAGAATCACCTAAGTGTTTGCCGAAGGTACATACTCTTGCCCTCCCTGCCTGCCCCAAGATGATGATTTAGTGGGTCTATGGTAGAGCCAAGGGATCCTTCTTTTAACAACTTCCCTCCCTTCCCTTCCCCTTCCCTGTGAACTAATTCAAGTTTCTTGATGAGAAATACTGAATTAGACTATGTTCCTGGAGGGGGCAGAACCATTATGTATTGTGTGTGGACTACACCTAGGAGAAAACAAATTCTAAATTTGGGGGGATATGCAACATAATTTACAAGTGTCTGTATAGGACTAAAGACTGGTGATCAAATATTTTGCTGGCAAATCCAAACTGCAGATTGTCTAGACACCAGCTCAGAAAGAAGCACTAGCTCAAACAAAATAATGAGCAAATCTGCAGTCCACTGCTGGGGTATGTGTCACCATTAGCAAGGTGTGACATCCTCTTCCCTTCTGCCTCTGACTCATACGGCCAATCCAGAGTAGCACCGTCAGCATGGTGGGGTTTTAGAGGAATGGATTTTATATATATATATATGAGGTAGCATCTGGTCATTTTCCAGAAGAACATTTGTGAGCCAAATAAGTGGCAGATGAAATCTGACTAATGAAACCCCTTAGCAAAGCCGTCTTTGTTTCTCAAGTGGTCAGGTGATAGGAAAAAGGAATCTCACCCAGGTGGGGGCTATTTTATATTGTTCAAGACAGTGAACTATAAACCCTGAGGCTCCAACAACCTGTGACTTTATGGAGCCATTTTTTCCCAACAACTAAGATGTAAGGGAGCAGTCTTGTTAGAGAAATCAGTCAATCAACAAATATTTATTGTCCACCTACTATGTGCCATGTGCTTTTCTCAGTGTTAGGCACACTGTGGGGAACAAGTTAGAAGGGTGCCTGTGTACAGGAAGCTCTCATTTTAGTGACAGAGGACAGAAAATAAGCAAAAACAAATAAAGTAACTTTTTGTATTTCAGACAAGTGCTTTGGAGAAGATAAAATAGGGTATTATGACAGAAAGTGCCTAGGAAGGCTTGTCTAAGCAGAGGAGATTGGAGTTGAGACCTAAACAATGGAAGGGCGGCAGCCATGAAGTGGCTACAGGAAAGAGTATTCCAAGAAGAAGGAACAGCAAGTGCCAAGGCTCTGAGCTACAAAATAGCTACTTGTGTCCAAGGGACAGCAAGAAGGCCTGTATGGTTGAATGAGAGTAAATGAAGGGAAGAGTGGGAGGAGACAAGGTTGAAAAGGAGAGCTAGGATTTTATTCTCAGAGAATGGATAAGCCATATAATGGTTTTTAGTAGGCAAGTACTATCATTTACACTTTAGAAAAACCACTCTAGCTGTTGCGTGGAGGATACACTCTTTGTTAGAAAGCAAAAGTAGAAGAGATACTGGTAGCCAAGACCAAGATAGGAAGAAAGAACTAAGGAAATCATTAATTTGGAGCCTGAGAACACTTCTAGTTGTTATTTCTGCTGCCACCCTATTAAATCACATGAGTAGCATTAATCAAATTGTGTTCCCTGCTTCTGCTTGGAATGATGGAAAAATGAGGGAGTTAAGCTTAACATTTGATTTTGGAATCTATGAATTCCAAATTGTGACCTTGACATCTCCAAGTGGGTGTGGCCATTCCTCCCTCTGTCTGGTAAATTTCCTCAATCTAGTCTTCCAAATCACTAATTCATTCTTTAGCTATTTCAACTTTCATATTTATCCTATCACTTTAAAAATTTATTTCAACTATTGTATTTTTCATGCTTAATATTTCTATTTGTTTACTTTTTCATTTTTTCAGTTTTTTAAATTTTGCTAATATCCTCCCTTATCTTCTAATACATTTGTTAGCCTTTTAAAAAACTTCTTGTGTATGTTTTAGTATTTCTCTTCTGTAGCAACCTGTAATCTATAGGTTGTTTATTTATTGGTTAGTTGGTTTTTAAAAAGGCTGTGCTCCTCAAATGTCCCATTAGTTTGGCCTGTGAACTCACTTTCTCCTGGGGATTTCGGCCACTCTAGTCTTCAATGGAGTTTTATCAGCTCCACTGAGCCAGGAGTGGGGGATGGATGAGCCCCAGACACCAGAAAATCACAGACAACCACTCCCTTTCCTACAAAATAACTTCTCCTGTCAAGTCTCCACCTTTTGCTCCCCAGGAAGAAGCAAGTTTAAGAGAGCAGTTGCTTTCTCATCCCTGGGCATTCAGAGGTGGAACAGTATGGAAACAATTGCCCAAAATCAGTTGTTCCCCGAGTTTGTGGTTATTGTCACTGTTTTAGCTCCTAACCAACACAGGTCCTCTGCCCTGCCCAATCCCTCAATAAAGGATACCTCAACCAGAGTTCAACATTTCACATGAGTAAGAGCAGTTGGTCCCAAGGCAACAGAGAAGAAGTGAGAACAGACCCACATCATTCCCCTGCCCCACTTTAACCTCCCACGGTCCTGCCCAGCTGTCTCTTGCTCTAGGTCAATGCAGCCATCTGAGTCAGGTTGGGTTGCCCAGAAAATGGATTCTGATACTGAGACTGGTGAATAGAAGGCTTACTGTAGAGCACACTAGGATAAACTTCTGTAGAAGGGAAGGGAAAGAAGTGGAATTGGGTGGAAGGAATAGTTCAGATGTGGTACAATGCCAGCGAAGACTTCAGCTGGCCCCACAGGGAGCTCTGAAGCAGGGATGGCCCTTCAAAGGTGGTCTGAGTTAGAGAAGGGGTGACAGTGCCAGGCCTTCATACCTGCACACTGGCCAGTCACTGAATGCAAGCTCACCTTGGCAAGGTGAGTCCCTTCAGAGGCAGTCTCCAGAAAACACCAAGCACTGAGGTCTGCCAGCCCATAGCATTCCCAGCAGTTGGAAGGAATAAGCCCTTCCTTCCTGAAAGGGGAGCTGGGTGGCATGTCACTGCACACCGCACCCATTGCACCGCCCCACACACCCACCAGTTTAAAATGGCCCCTGCTGTCCCAGTGATTGTTCACAGTACTCTCACTTTCTCTCTTTACATCCTGCCAGGTTTTATGGCGAAGAGAGGATGAGAAGCCAGCGGTCATGCTAGTTCAGCATTTTTGTCAAAACCATAGTCAGCCCAGGATTTTTTACCTGAAGAATTGTGTAACTCATTCCCTTTCTTTCTGTGCTTTGTCCCAGATGAGCTGTCATATTCCCCTGGGGCAGACTTGCTTTAGCTGACATGTTTGCACTAGCCCTCAACTCCCCTGCTCACTGAAAGCTTCTATTTTCCCAGGAGGCTGAAGGGGTAGGCCCTCTGAAGACCCAGCCAAAGCTGAGCACAGGTGCACTGGGTCTGCAGAGACAACAGGACCCATGGGCATGGGGGATTGCAGTGTTTTCCATGGGACCAAAGTCTGTTCTGTGAGTCCTACAAAAGCCCCCATCATTTCTCAGGCCCTGTGCCCTACCAGAAGCTACAGTATCTATGATAGGGTAGGGACCAAGGTGGGTTGGTGGAGGTGCAACTCTTCTTTTTGAAAACTACCTAAGTGACTGGAAAAATGTCTGTTCCCTATTATACACACACACACACACACACACACACACACACAGTCCTGCCAGCTCAGGTAATCTCATGATCTTCACTCAAGCCTTCAGTGACCATTTATTTCTCTGGTAACATCCAAATATCTCTATCTCCAGACACATTTAAGGCTATTCAGTGGGTATCTCCACATGGATGCCATTAAAAATCTCAAATTTGTTTCCTTACCCCAAACCTAATGCTTTTCTAAAAACAAAAAAAAAAAATTCAATCTTAACAAAAGTAATCATCATTCATTAAGCTCATATCAGAAACTTCAGAATCTCTCCCTCTCCCAGGCTCATTTCCTATCTATCCCAAAGCTCTGTAACTTCTAGGTTCTTAATATTTGTAACATCTGTATCAACATTGTATCTCCAAAATCACCATCTTAGTCTCAGCTCCTCCTCATTTTTCACATAGATTACTGCTTATATAAGTTGTCTATTGCTGTGTGGCAAAGTATTCCAAAACTCAGTGGCATGAAACAACAAATGTTTATCTCACAGTTTCTGTGAATCAGGAATTCAGAAGTACCTCACTGGGTAATTTTGGCTCAGAGTGTCTCGTGAGGTGGCAGTCAAGATGTCAGCTGAGTTTGCAGTCATCCTAAGGCTTGACTGGGGCTGGAGGATCAGCTCGGGGGATGGCTCACTCACGTCGCTTTGGGCAGGACACTTCAGTCCCTTGCTGGCTGCTATTGGAGATCTCAGTCCCTCACCACATGAACCTCTCCATAGGGTTGCTCAACATGGCAGCTGGCATCCCCCAAAATGAGTGAACAGAGAGATAAAGAGACAGAGAGATAGAGATGAGAGATAAAGAGAGAGAGCACGTGCATGCTCTCTGGAGGAACCTGATTATGCTGGGGTGAGGAGCAAATTGCAAATATTGAAAGGCACAACAAAAGTAGCTTTCTCTTTCAAGAAGTTTATCTGTAAAGGGACGGAGTAATATACTAATGCCAATAGGATCTACCAAGATTTTACGTTTCTTCATCCTTACACTAAATAGCCCTAGCCTTTATCTTTTACCTTTTCTAATTTACTTTGTTCGTTTTTCATTGAACTTCCAATTTTTTTGTAAATCTTTTCCTTTAAGCTATTATTTCTTCCAGATATTAGTAGGCGGCCCTTTCCTCCACATAAAATTATCAGGTATTAAATTTATGTGGATCCAGAAACCATCTAACTTGGCTTGTTATAATAGTGAGTAAATTAAAGAGTAAACACATTCCAAGGGTGATTCTCAGGCAGAGGTTGGAGAGGACCTCTTCTCTGTGTCTCAGGTAGCCTAGACTCTGAGTCTGACTGCTTAGGCTTCAATACTGGTCCCACCATTGTTATCTGGGTGACCTTGGGCAAGTTACTCAAGCCCTACAAGCCTCAGTTTCATCATCTTTAAAATGGGGTAATATTAATACATTCCTCATAGTGTTATCATGAAGATTCAATAGATGAACCACTTAAAGTGCTAGCCACAAGACCTGGCTTCTATTAAATGCTCAAAGATATTAGCTATAACTATTTTTAAAGTGCATGAGTAGTGTATGGATATGGTAGTGATGCTTGTGACTGCTCAGTGATGTTTTCTTCCTTCTTTCTGAATCTCAGTTTCTAGAAATGTGCTGTCTGATACAATCGCCATTAGCCACGTGGTTATTGAGTGCTTGAAATGTGGCTAACCCTAGCTGAGTTGTGTTATGAGTATCAAATACATAGTGAATCTCAAAAATTTAGTATAAAAAAGAATGTAAAATATTCCATTAAAAAGTTCATATTGATAACATGTTGCAGTGACATTTTATACATATTGGGTATTTATTAATAAATATATTACTGTATATCATATAGTAATTATATAATTATTAATATATTTCAATAAATATATTTTAATAAATATATTATTTAAATTAATTTCATCAGTTTTTTAAAAATTTTTCTTAATGTGGCTAGTAGAGGTTTTAAATTGTATATGAGGTTTGCATATTTCTTTTGGGCAATTTTATAAAGATGAATTATGAAGCTCCTAATTTGAAAGAAAAAAATGTGTTACTATGCTTTCTTTGTCTGCATAATATGAGTCCCTCTTCTTCCTTAAAGGTCCAGTTTCTGCTCACCTTCACTGGGCCTTTCTGTTCACACACACTGATCCTTGTATGCAACCATCACTAGGGTAGTAATGACAATGTTTGTGGCCAACTGTTAGCCAGCTTCTGGCACTGCCCAAGGAAACTTCATTGTAGAGTAATCAGGAGAGAGCAAACAACCAATTTCTTATTTTTAAAATTCCTTTGACAGAGATGCTTAATATAAAATCGGTGGTAAAAAGGAGGGCCGAGCACAGTGGCTCACCCCTGTCATCCCAACACGCTGGGAGGCTGAGGTGGTCACTTCAGGCTGGGAGTTTGAGACCAGCCTGGGCAACAGTGAGACCTGTCTCTACAAAACAATGTAAAAATCAGCCAGGCACAGTGACACATGCCTGTAGTCCCAGCAACTCAGGAGGCTGAGGCAGGAGGATCGCTTGAGCCCAGGAGTTTGAGGTTGCAGTGAACTATGATGATGCCACTGCACTCTAGCCTGGATAACAGAGTGAGACTCTGTGTTACCTATGACACAGTGTTACCTGTGACAATATAACCAAGTCACTGGTTACCTAGGTCTAAATTTTAAAAAAAGAGAAAAACAGCATAGCATGTGGCAAATATCACTGGTAACCAACCTAGTACACATTCCCTCCTTCTTTGCTAATAAAAGTCCCAATTTTGCTTAAGCCCGCAATAGTGCCCAGATTTTTAAAAAAAGAAGTTACAAGAGGTGTCCATATGGCACAGTTTCAAGCCAATGAAATATAGACAAATGTGTCGTGGTGAGTCTTTTAGAAAAGCTGTTTTCTTGATTTTAAAAAGGAGGGATGGGAACAAACTCCACTGGCGCACACATTTTATTCTTTGCCGTCTGCCTTTTCTATCTGGAATGGGGACACGATATTTCAAGGTAGAACAACAACCTTGAGACCCTGAGGGTGACTGTCAAACACGGAGAGTGGGCCGGGAAGCCAGAAGGAGCCTGAGCACTTGGTGACTTCCTTGGTCAGCTGCAGTAGTCCTCGACCGTTTATCTCTAGACTTCTTGTTACGTGAGCCAAATAATCACTCCTTATTCAAGTCACTCTCTTTGGTTTCTGACACACACAGCTAAATACAACCTTAGCTGATACTTGCAGTCTTCAGAAAATGCTAATGTTCACAATCTGGCCCCCAAATCTGCTGTTCTCAGGACATTTTCACTTCCAAGAAAATTTGTCACCATTAGTCCAAAGCAAATAGTTATTTCGGCTCATGCAATGGGAATGAGTGTGAACTATTTGGCCTTGACTTTTTATGATCCGGCATATGTAACAGTCATTTTTAAAAGATATATACTATATATCTATACATCTACATAAGTATATAGATACAAACAGATATTTCCTAGAGGGCAGGGGCTTTGTCTGTCTTATTATTTTATTCCTAGTTCCTAACAAAGACAAAATCCCCTTTTCCTAGGCTGCCTTCTCTTTTTAGCAATATTCACAAAATACTTTGCTACCATTCAGGGGTGGCATCATAGAAAGCTCCTAGGCTAGGTCACAGGTTACCTAGGTCTAATCCTAGTCTCTGCCAAATAAATAGTTCTGAGACACTGGAACATTTCTTCAAATAGAAATTCATACAGAAGCTCAATATATTAAATAGATAAGAGTAAAGAAAACCCAAAGCTGCTTCATTGAGTCATAAGATAAATAAGAAGTCCCCAAGAAATTTAATAGCATAACAGACAAATTTAAAGTAAACTAATTCACAGGTGCATAGATTTAATGGAATACTGTCATGTCCATGTATACAAAATGTGACTTGGTATGAAGTCAGAAATGAGAGCACACAAGGGTTTTGGAAGTGACCTGTACTTAGGGACAACACAAGCAAGTGCTTTAGCATGTGGACTTTGGATGCCCTAGGACCAGTTAAAAACTCCATGAATGGGTTTTGGCCATAATCCAGAAAGATGCAATCCTAATCACCATAACTTTGAATGTTGAAATCCTGAAAGATCAAAATCCTCAAAATATAATTCTGGAAAAAATAATTTAAAAATTTTAAAAAACATTTATTTACATTTTTAAAAAGGAAATTTATTTAAGAAATATATTTTTATTTTTATTTTTTTTATTTTATTTTTTTT
>VBSM01002608.1:36791514-36810481 GCA_008086735.1 Cheirogaleus medius
AAAAAAAAAAAAACATAAAATGAACTGGAACTCTCTAAAAGTCTTGACACAATTTGTACCTCCAGTATTGCAAATGATGTGAAGATAAAATACATAGTATTGCAAATCATAAAAATAATAATAATGCTGACAATTTAAAATAACGGGGGAAAAAAACGTAAAAAAAACTAAGAAGAAAATTCGACATATGAGAAAGTGTATTACAGGGATGAATTATGGGCAATTGCATGGAGGTAGTCCATATAGCTGGCTGACTTTCATAATCATTAACTATATTTTGAAGTCTTGAATGACTATAAACAGGTGTTTTTTTTTTTCTTTTCGGACATGGCTCTCCTTGGAGAACACGTTCACATTCATTTTCTGCATGGTGCTGCTCTTTTTGAAATCCTTCTGATTCCATATACACCGACATGAGCATTTCCTATTAAATTTTTCTATCTTCTATGTCATGCTTCTAATGTTGTTTTGGGTATGTGGAAACCCACTCTGAATGCACTCATATATGGAAAAACACTGCTGATCAAAAAGCACACCATTGCATGTCTTCTTATTCTACCATGCACATGATTATTTTTGAACCAGTCAGTAATTTCACCAGTTCCTTCAGGCAAATGTGGCTTTAATTCACTAAAAGCTCCTGAAATGTCACCAGCTGGAAGGACTGCAAGTGCAAACAAATGATGTATTTTTACACCAAAGTTTTCATCATTGCCATATGATATGGCCAATCCACTCATCTGAATTTTCCACCAAATGTATTGGGTTGAATGAAAAAAAAATAAACTTTATTGGTAACACCTTGAAATTCACTTTTAGAAGCCTTGATCACACATAATTCCAAATCTATTATTATGGTTTGGACATTCAATTGAAATCAATTTTCTTCTGCAAAATTCACCAAATCTTCAAATAAATATTTATAAAGTGCTTCACTTTTTCCTGTTATTAATATCTAAATGAGTGGATAAGTTCTAGAAACTTCAGATCCAACAGGGGCATGAATTGTATATAGCTGATAAAAAATAGCAGGGACAATTTTGAAAGTGCCATCCATTCATTAGCCACAGTGAAGCGTGAGCTAGTTTGTCGTTAGATTTAGTGGTAAATATAAGAAGTCCATCTTCTTTGACAGTCAAATCCCTAACCAAGAATAGTTCACCATCAATGTTTTGTAACATTGGAGGAACTTCTACTTCAGCAAGTGTCTCTGGTGCAGAAGGTTGCTGAGCTTGTCGAATTCTTTGTATTCTCTGACCAAGGGTGTTTTTCAAAGGCAAGCATGATGTTATGTGTGAAGGGACAAGAGTCATACATGATTGAATAATGTGACAGGGGAGATTTCTTGTATTTTTCACCTGTGTTTTCTCTTCTTCTATGATCGTCAAAACACATAAAACATTGAGGGCAGATCTTCCTCCACCTAGTCCACTCAAACTCACACACTCATCTCTGGGAACACCCTCACACATACACTCAAAATAGTTCTTTTCCAGGTTTCTAGGTATTCCTTAATCCAGTCAAGATGACACCTAAAGTTAAGTCCACATATTCAGCCCTTGTCAACTTGGCACCCATACACATCTCCTTAAACCATACTTAATTTCCAAATAATGACAATAGCAAGGTAATAGCTCCACCCAATATGATGCAACTGTCCTTTGTACAACTGAAAATGCACCAATCCCTTCCCCAGAATTTGGGTTTCAGAATTTTAATCTTTCGTGATTGTGATTTTAGGAATCTTAAACGTTATATATGAGGGATTTTGATCTTTAGGGATTTCAACATTTGGGATTGTGTCTTTCAGGATTACGATCAGCACCGTCCATAAACTATTTTCCTCAACTGTAAAATCTGAATGATACTGCTAGACATTAAGATGGTAATACACAATGTGAATCACCAAGGAAGGGCTATTGTATGCAACATTTTCTAAATTTATTCAACCATAGAATTCTTTTGTGGTGGCCAATCTTGCTGACTGCAATTCCAAGACATACACTTTGGGAAAGTCTATAACACAGTCACTCTGGCATTTTTACAGATGTAAGAACTTAGAATTTTTTCTAGATTAAAGTAGAATTTTTATAAGGGTTATATGAAGGCGTAAGTCTTGGAAAAAGGCTTCTAGTGTCTTCTTTCATGAATCCCCGTATCCTTTCCCAATCAATACCAATTTGCTCTGAAACATGAAAAACACATGAGGCAAGATCAAGGCATAAGTCAGGTCTGCTTCTTAGATGAGACACACACCAAGATTCTAGCCACGCAGGTTGCCTAAAGTCCTACCAAACTTCTCACAGGGGAGAAAACAAAGGAGTAGATGTGAGAATTCAAGTTCTGGTTTCCGACTCCTCCAGCTCATTCTTATTTCACCTCTGGTGTTTCTTTTTCCTGACCAGGAGTCACCCTTTTCTTCCTGTCATCCCAAACACCCAGGGATGTCAACTAGAAGACAGACTGAACAGCCAGGAGCGTACCATAGCTTTCCTCCTGGAACAAGCCTTCCGCATCAAGGAGGACATCTCTGCCTGTCTCCATGGGGCTCACGGCTTCCGAAAAGAGGAATCACTTGCCAGGAAGTTACTGGAAAGCCACATCCAGACCATCACCAGCATCGTCAAAAAACTCAGCCAAAACATTGAGGTAGTTCTCTGTTTCCTGTATGTTGGCATCACTGCCTGACAAAGATTATCAACCACCAATGCCATTTTTCAAGTACAGAAATGTGTCGGTATTGTTTAAGTTTAAATGATTATATTTTGGTTGCCCAAAATGGAAACAGTTTGAGTTTTCAGCTGTTCATTTACACCAAAAAGTAGAAGGAATGAACTTCCATTTAAAAAATATTTATTGTATATTTATTTTGTGACCACAAAGACTACGGGTTAACATTATGTCAGACATTGTGCTAAGGTGCTTACGTTAGCCTAAATCTCCAAGATTCCATTACTGTAATCATTTCAAATAGAGGTTTTCATAATGCATTGGTAATGCTGTAATTGTAGAACCATCACGCTCTGATGCCAACAATTTATCTGACCCGATCTCCTACACTTCTTTCTTTCCTTCTGGCCACTCCAGCCTCCCAGCTGTTCCTAGGACATTCCAAACACTCTCTGGCCTCAGGGCCTTTGCACTTGCAATTCACTCTGACTGGATCATCTTCCCCTAGATATTCCTAGGAAACATTCTTCACTTCCTTCAGGTCTCTGTTCAAATATAACCTTGTAAGAGAGGATTTCCTCTCACTTTATAAAATAGCACCCCTCCCCACCCTGACAGTTTCAGTCACCCTTAAAGCCTACTTTATTTTTTATCACATGGCCTATATTGCAAACTACCATGGTCTGTATTTGGTGATTGTTTTCTCTTTCTAAAATATAATCTCCATAAGAACAAGACTTTGTTTTGTTCATGCTAAATCCCATGTCAGAAGACAGTATTGTTATAGACAGCACTTTAAGTATTTCTTGAACAGATGAGTGAATGAATAAATGATTTTTAAAGTATTAAAGAAACCATAGAGAAAAGAAAATTCTTTGTCTAAATCAAGACAAAGAAGTTTATATTACAGGTCTTTCAGAATTTTTAAAGTGCTAATGTGCATGGTGAGTCTGGGTTAACAATTTTCAGGCAGGGGCTCCAGAGAATGCATTTTAGGAAACTGGCTAAAAATTTGTGGAATTATCATGAGAATTGATAATCATGCCCTCCCACGATACGTGTCCTTTTCTACTATCTGAGAGAATACTGGATTTGATTAAAAACATGGGATTGACCCAGCAATAACTTCCTCATGAATTTGTATTTAAGAGCAAGAATACTTATTAATTTATTAATTTATTTTCTATCTATAGTGTCTAGCAGACCCCATAATACACTTGAAAGAGAGTGGAAAGTTAAAACCTCTTAGCAAACTTTTAAAAGGCACTTTATTGGCATTTAGCACATATTGAATTGACCCCAGTACCTAAAACCTCAAAGTGATTAAAGGTATTTCCAAGCATAATAAAATATGAAAGTGACCAGAGCCCAGCAGCTCTGTGCCTTTTAAAATGACTGGAAAATCAAGTAAATATAGCATAGCATTAAAATAAGATCCCAATTTAGGAGTCAAAACTTCTTGGTAATTGAAAAACAAAACATCAAGCTCTTTCTAAGAATATTATATATTTTGATCTAGGTGGTTGTTATATAGTTTATTACATTTGTCAAGATCCATTTGGACATATACTTTGACTTCTTCATTTTGATATATATTAATTATATCCTAGTAAAATACTCAACATTCAAGAGGAAAAAAGTTTCCAGATCTCTAAAAATCTTGTTGAGAGTTTCTTTTCCTACAATCATTGAATATTTTAGATTAGCTCTAAAAAAAAATCCAAAACATTTTTTTAAAAATGACAAAGCCAAAACCTCAAAATATTTGTAATAATTGTTTGGCATATATAGGGAAAATAAGAAGGATTGGTCTGATTGTATGGAAAACTGAATTAGAAGATATGTTAAAGGCTATAGATAATATAGTTAAAATGTTATGAAGAAGAAACTATTGAGCTACCTTTAGTAAATAATTATAAGCACTTCATAGAGAAATGGATGCTATTCAAGTATTTTAAAAGAACCTAAACTCATTAACCAAGTCAGCCCATTTGCAATTTGGCTAGCAAGATACAAGACAAGTGCTTTAACCCCTGAGCTATGGAGCCTTCACTCCTAGTAAGATAGATTCAAGTATGAGCTAAAGCTTGACTCAGGTCCTTAAAAGGAATGAAAAAAAATTTTTTTAATCTACCATAATGGCAACAGTTAAGTTGCTTATTTCTTTTAAAGATCAAATGGTTCCTTTTTTTTTTAAGCAGGAAAGTAATTACAAGATTTTAAATTAATTTGCTTTAACTCAAAAAGAGAAAATTTTATATATAATGTTGCTTTATTGTAAGCTTTTTCCCCAATTTATAAAAGCAATACTATTCATTGTAGTTATTTTCAAAGTTCAGGAAAGAATTTTAAAACTTAGGGAAAAAAATGTCTCACAATTCTACCACCAAATGGCAATCTCTACAAACACCTAGAGGAATCTCCCTATTATCCCTTCCAGGTATTCCATTTTGGAGGCTGAGACTATGTTTGCAAGCATAATTTTTAATATAAAATTATATCTAAACTCTATCATATGTCATCAAAAGCTCTTTGCATGGTACATATACCATGATTTGCTTAATTATTCTCTTAATGTTGAAATATCTTTGTGCATAAATACATCTGCAATTGGATTATTTCCATAATAGCTATTCTTAGAAGTGGGATCACTAAAGTATGAACACTGTGAAAGCTCTTGATACATGTTGCCAAATTGGTTTCCAGAAAGTTTACACTAATTTACACTTCCATTAACATTATTTAAGAGTGCTTTTTTCACTGTGCCTATGCCAGCATTGAGATTTATTGTTTTAATCTTTGCTAATTTGATAGGACAGGAATTAGAAATGGGATTTTTTTTTTCCTTAGCAAAGTTGTTGCATCCACTTTCTAAAAGTGACTATTTTAAAGTGACTATTTAATTTCCTCTGCCAATGATATGTTCATGTCTTTTGTTAATTTATCTTTTGGAGTGTTAGAACTTTTAAATTCTTATTTGATTTGATGAGCTTTTTCACATATTAAGGTTAATAACCAGTGATATGTTGGTAAATGTTTAACAATTAGCAATCAATCCTTTTCTGGGGGGAAAAAATCTGGTTTGCAGTCTTTACCTATTTCCATGGTGTAAATATTCCCACTCTGATTTCAAACCACCAACATGATGACACTGAACACCAAGATGTGAAGAGACATATACAATCAGCTCTCACAGACGGTACATGCTGGTCACAGCACATCACTGAAACCCTGGGCAGTAACATTTGTTATAATGTTTTCCAGTTTTCTTTTTCTCTTTTAATCGCATTTACAATGTTTTTACTAGTTTTATATAAAGTTAAATACTCAAATATTTTGCTTTGTGGATTTTTTTCATTACGGTAGCCCCCCCCCATCTGTGATTTCAAGTTCTGTGATTAAAGTTACCCACATTCAATCAGGGTTCAAAAATATGAAATGGAAAATTCCAGAAATAAGTTATTCATAAGTTTTTAATTGCATGCTGTTCTGAGTAGCATAATTAAATCTCGTATTGTCATGCTCCACCCCACCAGGGACGTGGACGATCCCTTTGTCGAGCATATGCACACTTCCTGCCCATTAGTCACTTAGTGGCCACTTGGTTATCAGATAGGCTGTTAAGGTGAGGTATCGCAGTGCTTGTGTTCAAGGAACCCTTATATTACTTTACTCAATAATGGCCCCAAATCACAAGAGTAGTGATGCTGGCGATCGTGATATGCCAAAAGAGAAGCCATATAGTGCTTCCTTTAAGTGAATAAATAAAAAATAGTTTTCAACATAATAAAGAAAGAAAAAAAATCATATACTAAGGTTGCTAAGATCTACGGTAAGAACAAAATCTTCTATCCATAAACTTGTGAAGAAGGAAAAAGAAATCCATGCTAGTTTTGCTGTCACACCTCAAGCTGCAAAAGTTATAGCCACAGTGTGTAATAACTTTTATTACAGTATATTGTTATATTAATAGTTGTTCTATTTTTAGTTACTGTTAATCTCTTACTAATAAATTAAACCTTATCATAGGTATACGTACATAGGAAAAAATAGATCATATATAGAGTTCAGTACTATCTGAGGTTTCCAGCATCCACAAAGGGTCTTGGAATGAGTCCCCCGCAGATAAAGTGGGATTACTGTACTTTTAAAATTATACACTTCCTCATTCAGAGATGAAATAATCTCCTCTATTATCTATTATTTTGTGGCTTAACTTAAAAAGTATTTTAATCTATTTTTTTCCTAAAATCTATATTGAAATATGGTATGAGGTAAGGATCTAAATTGCATGTTTTCTGAATGAGTAACCAGAGGACCCAACACCATTTGTGAATTTCCTCTGCCACTAATTTGAGAGTTTCTTGTAGAGCATAAGCCTTTCTTACATTTACCAAGGTCTTCATTACATTACATTGATCTACTTGGCTATATACCATCATAACACTGATCGACTTATTCTTGTTTTATAAAATATTTCGGTATATAGTTGAGTAAGTTTCCTTTTATCACCATCTTTATCAAAAAAGAAAACAAAATGCCTGAATACATGCAAAAAGACAAAACCAAACTCTAGTTAGTGTTTTTGATACTTTTATGTCTTCAATTAAGGCTTTATTTGCCCTTAGGTGGTCTCAGTCTGCCAGTTTACAAATGGGCAAGATTCTACATATGGTCTTTGAAATTCCTATGATTAATTTGCTACAAAAATTCTTATTTACTTAGTAAAATTTATTAATGTTTAAGTTTAAACATAGTTTAGGCCTTTGTCAAATATAACAACTAAACTTGAATGTTTGTCTAAGTCATAAGTTAGTATTTTTCACAGATCTATACAGTACTCTTACTCTTTTCTCAGTAAATGTCAATTTCTTATATGTCTTCCCTTTACATTGGAATTTGTTTAAATGCCAAGTAAAATATAATGTTTTTTCCTATGGGCAAGCATAATTTTTTCAATTTTTAAATTAATACTTATAAATGGGCATAAAAAATTTAAAAACCACTGTTCTCAGGACCACCAATCTGGTGTTAAAGGAAAGTCAGCTTTATTTCCAGAACACCAAAACACAATGAAGACATGACTAACAAAACTCAAGGACAATATATGAACACACATAAGCCATAAATCTCTCAAGTTTTTAAGAAATTTAGAACAACAAACTTTTTTCAGTCCATGTGTATGAAACAGTTTGAATTCAGATTTGCTTGTGTTGTTTGTTTTATCTTTGCTGTGGTTCTGATTCAATCCATAAAGGACTTGCCTGATGCCATGTTGGAAAAAAAATCCCTTTTTCTAAATTTACCAGCAATCATGAAATAGGTTTTTGTGAAAAGCTTTTGTATCAATGATGGCCAAATGGCAACCCATGGCCATATCAGCGCAACAAATATGTTCATTTGGCCCAGTTAGTGTTTCTGAAAGATTTTGAGTAAGATGTCAATATTTTTAAATTGAGAGATTTCACATAAAATCTGGATTTCTAGCTTCTGTTGACACACTACGGAGACATCTTTCCCACCTGGCAACAATCTGTTGGAACCAAACCACTGCTGTCTCCCTCAGATAAATTAGCAGAGGTCACCTCTCTCTGAGATAGGACTCTCACTCATTTACACCGCTAGCCTAACTATAAAATTCATTCAATTTTGTAACCCCTGCTTTAAATGATGTTTTCTCATCTGTGTGATGGAAAATTAATGGAAATTTTAACTCAAATTTACAGAGTTTAGAAGACCAAATAAGAATTCGAGATCAGGCGGCCACAGGAACTAATTTTGCAGTACAGGAGATAAACATCAAACACCTTCAAGGAGTTGGAGATCTTCGAGGAAGAGTAGCCAGGTGAGAGGAAGCATGTCCATTCTTTGCCACTGAAGTCTCATTCCCAAATAAGTTCCATACTATAGAAAAAAGATACTGTCTTTACATTAAGCGAAACTGATGAGAGATGGTAGTTGAGAAAGCGTATCATAAAACTTTGAAAACCTCATGCTACCTGTGAGATCTAAAGTTTCTATAAAAGACCCCTTATACAGAATGTCCAGTTTGGTTCCATTGGAAGTGACCAGAGTCTTGTTTGAAAGCCTCAGCTGCCCAAATGCCGACATCTATACACGGACACACCCTCAGAACCACATATAAAATCCCCAGATGTGTTAAATTATAATGAGTAAAACATTTAAAATATACAATTATATTAAAGAGTCTAACGAAAGGGATTTACTGCCAGATGGATAAAGTTTTGAATAACATCTTTTGTATGAGATTTCTAAATCAAAAAAAGGGCACACAGTTCAGCAAAAATCCATAGGTATTGGCAATGGCAGGACCACTCTGGCAGATGTGTCAAAGATGATTTGTGAATGACTGACCACAGACACCTTTCCATCTCTGCATCTTCTGGCAGGACCTCTTTCCTCTCTCCTGTAATACCCTCACCTCTATCTGGTTAATCCTCTCTGAAGTGTTAATGACCAAATAAGAATTAAATAATCAACACCTAAGACAAATCTCTCCTAGGGTATTCACTCATTCAATTCAACAAAAATGTATTAAGCACTTACTATATGCAAAGCAGTGTGCTAGAATTCAGCAACACACTCTCCTTTCTATAGTTGTTCACAATCTACCTGGGAAAACAAGCTCCATCAATAATCAATGAGGTGAACACTAAACTGAAAGCCTGGGATGCTATGGAGATGTCCAAATCAGACTGGGACAGGGGAGAGGTTTCCCGGAGGAGGTGATACTTGACAGACATGTAGCAGCTAGCAAGACAAGAAAGGATAGGAAAGACACTCCACCTGGAAGAACAATATGTGCAAAGGAACTGAGAGAAGTATGTTTATGACATGTTCAAGGGCCTACCTGTGAGAATGGCATTCTGGTTATGATATTTTGGAGTATGCATTTAGAGAAAGAAGGAGAAGCAGCCAGAGAAGCAGTCCAGAGTTGGAAGATGAGGGATCTTGTGGGCTAAAGTAAAGAGTTTGAACTTTATGTAGAAGGTTATAAATAACTATGAGAGAATTTTAAGTAAGGTTGGGTGACATATTATATTTCATGACCTTCTAGTAGTGGCTGAATTAGTGGGGTACAGAAAGATGGCATGGAGATCAGAGGAAGGCTATTACAGCAATTCAGGTGAGAAGTGCCAAAGGCCTAAACCAAGGCACTAGCCATGGACGTCCAGAGCAGGGGACAGACAACACAGACATTGGGAAAATAGAATCTGTAGAATTAGTACATCATAAATATGGAAGATGAGTTAAGAAGGGGGAGTCAAGTATAACTACTGAAGTTTCTGGCTTAAGGACTGGTTGAATACTCACATTATTCAACACAGAAGGAAATACGAAACAAGGAATGCTTTTGACAAGGAAGCGGAAGGAGAAATAGGGAGTAATAATGTGTTTGGTTTTTACTGTGTTGTATTTGAGAAGCCATCAGGATATTAACTGGAACGGGCATGGAGTTCAAAGGGGAAGACGGGAGGGGTGTCAAGGATGCCGTGGTTTCTGGTTGGCCCACAACATAATGACTTAGTTGCTCTGGGAAAGACTGTAGTTCTGGAGTATGGCTTCATTCCTCTTAAAACTAAAGACACTTTCTTGGAAATAATACTCATGGTTGGAAAACTGTCATCGAAGAAAAAGTAACTGTCTTCCAGTCCAGAGAATAAATAAATAAGTATATTTATTTATATTATACATAATTATACAAATGTTTATATATAACTATGTATTATATTATATAATGCATGATTATATATAATATATATATTATATAATGCATGATTAATATAAAATACTTTTCATAATATTTGGGCAAGTTATGAAGCAAGATAATAAATGCCAGCAAACCCACAGCCTCACTTAGATATGCCATGTTTTTGCAAAGATGACAAACACCAAACATCTGTTTTGAATGAAACTTGATTTGGTTCGATTTGGTAGTGTGCTGATGACACTCTTATCAACTATTTCTTTCTACAAACCACTTACAAATCTATTATTTTGTTCTTGTAAGTCCTGTTTTACTTATAAGACAAAATAAAAAATGGATTTAAAAGAAACAGATCAATGGAATTACATCAGGAAAATGTGCAACTCTTTTTGCTCTGCTCTGATTTCTTACTTACCTTCCCTTTCGATCATAAGCAGTGATTTTAGGACAAGGCCTTATTTTTCCTTGAAATGTCTCCCTTTTATGGAAAAGTTCTGAAATCTATTTGGTAATCTGAGGCAGAATCTGGCCAAAAGCCATGAGACTTCAATTCACCCTTCCTCTCCTGTTTCTTTTCTGTGTTTTTGCCAAGCAAATGACTAATGGACGAGCTAAGGCAGATTGATTATTGTCTTTCCACATACAGTGACCTCAATTCTAATTAGCATTTTGGCATAAGTGAAATTAAATTGACTATGTTAGCATAATTGCTAGCAAACATTTTCCTGCTTCATAAATCAGGTTCAATATTTAATAACTACAGTTTGCTTTGAATTTTATACCTTATTTCCCACCCCAATACAGTGGCAGTTTAAGAGCAAGTACTTCCAATGAGATGAGGTTCTCAAAGTTGCCCAGCCTGCTTTTGACTCCCGATCCTCTATTTGTAGATTAGTCTCAAGAGCAGAAAAAGGAAGAGGCCAGGCTGCAAAGGGCACTTATAGGGATAGATGTGACAAATCTGCTGCAGCAGCCAGAGGCCAACTCTAGCCACACTTGGCTCTTTGGGACTCCAAGGCAAATCTACATATGGGGGAAAAGAAAAAAAGATGAAGTGTGTTGATAAGTGATTAAAAGCAAATTCACATCCTCTGGAAACACATGATAGTACTATATTGTCAACTTTTGAAAAGTTAAGAGGGGATACTTCTGGTTATGGAGGGCAGAATAAAGATATTTTATTTCCCTCGTCTCACTTGAGACATCTCAATGCCTGTGAAAAATAAAAGAAGAAAGACAAAACACCATCTTTAATATAACACAGAAGTTGCCACAGCTGCTTATCAGAAATAGAGCACACGTACCAAATATTGTGATGTTTGGACTGATACGGTCCTTCTCGGATTTTAAGCATAATGATTTCTTCTGAATCAAGAGTCATAATCCTGAGAGGCATAGACAAAATAATTTGAATGGAGTAACATGGCCTGGGGGCTTGGGTGAGTCAAGGGAGAGGCAGGAAATGATCCTTTAGAGATTCAGGTCAACAACACTGCACAGCTGGGAGATGTAGCCCAAGAAGCAACTGTGTTCTTTATCATTTCTGTCATCTAGGACCTCCCCCCTTGCCAATTCATACCTGAGAGAAACTGGCTGAAGTGCAACAGACTGAGGAAGGAGAGAGATTTGATACTGCAAGCCTGAATAGAGGATGGAATCTACCCCCACCAAACACACTCATTGATCTTCTGCAGGTAGCCAGAAACATTCAAAGATGTAATAGTGATCATTAGAATCTAATCATGCATATAAATCATCTCCACTACCATTCCTAGATAGATACATACCTGGATGATAAGCAGGTAGGTGATGATAGATAGATGGAAAAAAACATAAGCAAAAGACTGATGAATATGCTTTATGAAAGGAATTACCCAGAAAAGTACAGAAAGAGTTGAAATCCAAAGGTCTCCTGGTTTCAAAGAAATTAAGAGCAAAAGAAAGAGAGAAGAAAAGATTACTGAATGAGCAGTCATTTATAATTTGGTCCCTTTCAAAAGCTCCACTAAAAATCTACAGTAACAAGATGTTTTCTTTAAAACATAAACCCACCACAAGGACCAGCAGTGTCAGCATAGAAGTCTTGGAATCTAGAAAGCAGGACACACGGAAACTGCCTTAGCAGACTTAATAAAGACAATTTCTAAATTGTAGTATAAGCTGAGAATGGCCTGATTTTATACCATAGAATTCTCAAAGGATTTCAGGTACTTGCCTCTAGGGCGAGGAACAGAGAGGCAGTGAGTCACAGGGCCAGGAACTACTGTACTTTGTTATTTGCTTTTTAGTTATTATTGACTTTCAAACTATAGGCATGTTTAACTTTGATAAGAAAAAAATTAATTTTAAAAATAAGGCCAGGTGTGGTGGCTCATGCCTGTGATCCTAGCACTCTGGGAAGCCAAGGCGGAAAGATTGCTTGTGCTCAGGAGTTTGAGACCAGCCTAAGCAAGTGTGAGACCTTGTCTCTACCTAAAAAAGAAAAATTAGCTGGGCATCATGGCATGCTTCTGTAGTCCCAGCTACTCAGGAGGCTGAGACAGGAAGATCACTTGAGCCCAGGAGTTTGAGGTTGCAGTGAGTTATGATGACACCACTGTACTCTACCCAGGTAGACAGAGGAAGACTCTGTCTGAAAATAAAAAAGAAGGGGGAAAAAAAAAAAGAAGATGTAAAAGGGTTCCCACAAAAAAGAGAAGTTAACCAAAGGATATAGATAAGCTAGAATTTCTCAGAGATAAAGTGATAAAAATTAAAATATGACAAAGATTAAATTTATTTTAGAAGCCCCCAAAATAGAATAACTACACCTAAAAATAATGAGTTATACAAAGTAAAAAGCATGAGCAAACCACACCAAATGAAAATACTTTTCAATATAAAAATGGTCATAGAGAAATTATATATATGACAAGTAAAACACATCTAATATAGACCTAGTAGAAGCCCCTGAAGAAGAAACAGAACAAATTCTTCAGAAAAAAACAAATATTCATGGATATAAGAGAAGAAAGCTTTCTTGAAATAGAGATTTGAATCTATACATCAAAAAGTAAACTGTGACCTGGAAAAAATTGACATAAGAACAATATATTCTGGTTGAGTTAGTGAACATCCAGGATAAAGACTCACTGAGCTTCTAGGTAGACAAGGCAAATCATGTGAAAGGAGGACAAAATGACTTCCCCACTTCAATCGGTTCCAGAAAAGAATGGAGCAATGTTTATCATGTTCTTAAGGAAAGAAAAAATTTATCTTAACCAAGTTACCTTTCAAGTATAAGAGAACAGACAGGCATTCTCAAGCACTCAAGCACTTAAGAATTCTACCACTCCTGAGACCTTCTTTTGGAATCTGGATGACAAAATCTGGCCAACCAAGAAATAAGTCAAAATAAGGATCTCAGAAAAGAAATCATGATTTAAAAGGACAATCAATGAACACAGAATCTAAAGATGGAATGAAGATCAAGTAACTATAGGAATTCTAGGTACAAAACACAGTGCAAATGTCACAGAATTTGACACTTTAAAAATAGCAAAATATTAACCAAAAATGTTGAAAGAGTAAATATATAAACTTATTTCTTCATTTTTTGGCATAGGATCAACAAATAATATCTAAAGTTGAGGTGATAGTGTAAAAAGTATAATGATTTCAATCTATAACTTGCTTTTTAGAACCTTTTTCTAAGGAACAAATATCTCATAATGAAATATATATGTATCTAAAATTTAGCAATTTCTCTCTTTTCACTACAGTTATCTTTTCTTAGGCTAAAGTAAAATTAAATGTAATATTTTAAACTAAAATTGATATATGCAATATAATCCCAATATTCTAAAATTATTTTCTTTCTTCCTATCTCTACATGTGTATATAATATATAAATATACATATTTTATATATATATGTGTATAATTGTGAAAAGAATGGTAACCAAATATTAACAATGTTATTTCTGAGAGGTGAGATTTGAAATGGTATTAACTCTCCTCTTTTTTTTTTTTCTGTTTGCTTGTTTTTTGTATTATGTGAAATTTTGTATAACGGGCATGTACTATTTTAACGGAAACAATAAAATCATTCTAAAGAGGGAGGAGGTGAAGAAACTTCCTTTTGTATTAATAATATACAGAGAGTGCAACTGTGAAAAACCACTAACAATCCTTGACTTGGACATGTGGGGTTAGGCTGGGGAATGGTGGTTGGGGGAGGTGAGAATGAGGAGGGGGTCAACTCTCAAGATGAGTGGATAAGTATCAGCTGCTGTTCCCGTGTGGCTGCTCCCTTGGTGCTGGCTACTGGCTAAAAGCTTTGCATTGGTTGCCATCTTGCATCCCTAAATAACCTTATGAGGTAACGCTGTTCGGGACAGCCATTTACGGTTTGAAGGTTGAGCACACGGTGCTCCAGCAGACACTGTTCACATCATCACTCATGAGTCTGGCACCCCTCGAGTTGTGTGGTGGACAAATTGTGCAGCTGTATCCAGTGACCTTGGCGTCATTTTTTTCAGATAAGGAAAACTGAAACTCGTAGATGTTAAGAAGCTTGCCCCCATCACAAACCAGGAAGTAGCAGAAGCAGGATGCAAAGTCTGGTCTATCTGACACCGGAGAACAAATTCTTAACCAGTAGCCTCCCATGCACAGATCAGCTGTCCCTGAGGGTGGAAAACAAGAGGTGGACAGAGGAGGTGGCAGAAGTGGTGGTAGCCACAATAGTCCTGAGGTGCTTTTGGGTGTCTTAATACAGACTCACATGAGGACATTCTAACTAACCAACAGTAGAGGTGTTGTTCTGACAAGGACAGTTTGTTTTATATGAAGGTGTAAAATGGCTTTGACCATGACTTTGGTGCTCCCATTCTTGATCAGATCAACTCCTATGTTTTTCTCCCACCAGCCTCCACACCCCGCCACAGTCACCTAGTATCCCTTGAAGGGAATGCTCAAGCAAAATTACCATCTTAACTCACCTTTGGCACCAAAATCTTAAGGAAAAAAAAATTATTTCTGGATCCTAAAAAATATTGACAGTCATAAGGCAAACAATATCTATAGCACTTAGCATGACAACATGAAAATGTGGTTCCTAATAAATATTATTTGATGAAAGTGAAAACAGTTATTTTATAAAATGACAAATGTCAGAGTAATCTCTCATAACTCAGATGTACAAAAGATACAGTTCTTCAGTCTCTCCATCCTATGTTTCAAGCATGTAAGAGAATGTACTGAAACTAATCATTAATACAGGGTCAAGAGAGGCCATTGATGACGGGGGGAAGGGGTGTGTGTGTGTTTTCTTCCCTGGGAAATTGGTTAATCAGCTCATCTCACCAGCTTCATCGCACTAGAATTCCTCCCCTAAATTATCAAATGCAACCTTATGGCCCAAAGCTTCATTTATATGTTAGTATAAATTAATTTCTTCCTAATGTAAAACAACACCTGACTGAGACCACTCAAGGAACAGGAGGGTATTTGTTGTTTGTTTTCTTTTTGTTTTGCTTATTTTAATTGTTAATTTTTATTTATTATGGGTACATAATTGTTGCATATGTTTATAGGGCACATGTGATGTTTTGATAGAGGCACACAATGTGTATTAACCAAATCAGGTAATTGGGGTACCCATCACCTTAAGCATTTATTGTTTCTTTGTGTTAGGAATATTCCAGTTCCACTCTTTTAGTAATTTTACAGTATACCATAACTTATTGTTGACTATAATCACTTCGTTGTGCTATCAAAAACTGTGCATTGTATCTAACTGTATTTTTAAACCCACTAACCTTTCTTGCTTTATCCCTCCACCCCTATGCTATCCTTTCTAGGCTCTGGTAACCATCACTCTACTGTCTCCATAAGATCAGTTGTTTTAATATTTAGCTCCCACATATGAGTGAGAACATGTGAGATTTTTCTGTGCTCGGCTTATTTCACTAAACACAATGTTTTCCCATTCCCTCCACATTATAACAACAAAGATTTCACTCTTTTTATGGCTGAATAATATTCCACTGTGTATATATACCATAATTTCTTTATCCATTCATCTGTTGATGGACACAGGTTGACTCCAAATCTTGGCTATTATGAATAGTGCTTCAGTAAACATGAGAGTGCAGATATCTTTTCAACATACTGAATTCCCCTCCTTTGGATATATACCTAGCAGTGGGACTGCTGGGTCATATGGTAGCTCTACTTATGCTTTTTTTAAGAACCTCCATACTGTTCTCCATAGTGGTTGCACTAATTTACATTCCCACAAGCAGTGTACAAGAGTTCCCCTTTCTCCACATCCTCACCAGCATTTGTTATTGCCTGTCTTTTTTGATAAAAGCCATTCTAACTGTGATGAGATGATACCTCATTGTAGTTTGGATTTGCATTTCTCCAATGATTAATGATGTTGAGCATTTTTTTGTATACCTCTTGGCTATTTGTATGTTGTCTTTTGAGAAATGTCTATTCAGATCTTTGCCCATGTTTTAATCAGATTATTTTATTTTTCCTTATTGAGTAGTTGGAGCTCCTTAAATATTCATGTTAATAATCACTTGTTAAATGGGTGGCTCACAAATATTTTCTTCCATTCTGTGGGTTGTCTCTTCCTTTTGTTGATTGTTTTCTTTGTTGTGCAGAAGCTTTTTAGCTTGATGTGATCCCATTTGTCCAACTTGGCTTTGGTTGCCTGTGCTTTGGGGCTATTACTCAAGAAATCATTGCCCAGACCAATGTCTGAAGCATTTACCTAATGTTTTCTTTTAGTAGTTTCATAGTTTCAGGTCTTAGATTTAAGTCTTTAATCCACTTTGATTTGATTTTTGTATTTGGTTAGAGATAAGGGTCTAGTTTCACTCTTCTGCATATGGATGTCCAGTTTTCCCAGCACCATTTATTGAAGAGACTGTCAATTCCCTGATGTATGTCCTTGGCACCTTTGTTAAAGATAAGTGCACTATAGATGCATGGATTTATTTCTGGGTTCTCTACTCTGTTCCATTGTTCTATGTGTCTGTTTTTATGCATGTACCATGATGCTTTTGGTTGCTATATCTCTGTAGTATGATTTAAAGTTAGGTAATGTGATTCCTCCAGTTTTTTACTTTTTACTCAGGATGGTTTTGGCTATTCTTTTGTGGTTCCATATAAATTTTAAGATATTTTTTCTGTGAAGAATGTCATTGGTATTGTGATGGGAATTGCACTGAAACTGTAGATTGATTTGAGTAGCATGGACATTTTAAAAATATTAATTCTTCCAATCCATGAGCATGAAATATCTTTCCATTTTTTTGTGTCCTCTTCAATTTCTTTCATCAATGTGTCATAGCTTTCATTATAGAGATGTTTTCCTTCTTTGATCAAGTTTATTCCTAGGCATTTAATTTTATTTGTAGCTATTGTAAATGGGCTTACTTTCTTGATTTTTCAGATTGTTTGCTGTTGGCATATGGAAATGCTACTGATTTTTGTGTTGATTTTGTATCCTGCAACTTTACTGAATTTTTGTATCAGTTCTAATAGCTTTTTTTTTGGAATCTTTAGGTTTCTCTAGATATAAGATCATATTGTCTGCAAACAAGGATAATTTGATTTCTTCCTTTCCAATTTGGATGCCCTTTATTTCTTTCCCTTATCTGATTGCTCTCGATAGAACTTTCAGTATTGTGTTGAGTAACGGTGGCAAAAGTGGGTATCCTTGTCTTGTTCTAGATCTTAGAGGAAAGACTTTCAGTTTTTCCCGATTTGGTATGATACTTCCTGTGTGGGTCTGTCATAGATGGCTTTTATCATGTTGAGGTAAGTTCCTTCTATACCCAGTTTTTTGAGAGCTTTTTTTTATCATGAAGTATATTGAATTTTATCTAATACTTTTTCAGCATCAATTGAAATGATATGGTTTTTGTCCTTCATTCTGTGGATTTGATGTATCGCATTGATTGATTTGTGTATGCTGAACCATCCATGCATCCCAGGGCAAATCCCACTTGATTGTGATGAATAATCTTTTTAATGTGTTGTTGAATTTGGTTTTCTAATATTTTGCTGAGGATTTTTACATCTATGTTCATTAGAGATATTGGCCTATAGTTTCCCTTTTTTGTTGTGTCTTTGTCTGGTTTTGTTATCAGGATGATATGGGCCTCACAGAATGAGTTTGGGAGTATTCCCTTCTTGATTTTTTGGACTAGTTTAGGATTGGTATTAATTCTTCTTTGAATGCTTGATAGAATTCAACAGTGAAGCCATTAGGTACTGGGCATTTTTTTGATGGGAGGCTTTTTATTACTGCTTCTATCTTGTTACTTGTTATTGGTTTATTCAGGTTTTTGTTTTTTTCTGGTTCAATCTGGGTAGGTTTTATGTATCTAGCAATTTATCCATTTCTTCTAGGTTTTCTAATTTATTGGTATGTAGCTGTTCAGAGTAGTCTCTAATAATCCTTTGAATTTCTGCAATATCAGTTGTAATGTCTCCTTTTTCATCTCTGATTTTATTTTATTTTTTTTATTTTTTTTTTATTTCAGCATATTATGGGGGTACAAATATT
>VBSM01002608.1:36810581-36831990 GCA_008086735.1 Cheirogaleus medius
ATTCTGTCTTCTTTTGAAAAATTTCTGTTCATGTCCTTTGCCCACTTTTTGATCTCTGATTTTATTTATTTGTGTCTTCTCTCTTTTTCCTTCATCTGGCTAAAGGTTTGTCAATTTTATCTTTTAAAAAAAACAACTTTTTTTCATTGATGTTTTGGGGATTTTTTTGTTTCAATTCAACTTATTTCTGTTCTGATCTTTCTTATTTCTTTTCTTCTATTGATTTTGGGTTTGTTTGCTTTTCTTTTTCTAGTTCTTTAAGATGCATCATTAGGTTGTTTATTTGAAGCTTTTCTAATTTTTTGATGTAGACACTTATTGCTATAAATTTTCCTTTTAGTATAGCCTTTGCTGTATTCCACAGGTTTTGATATGTTGTGTTTCATTTTCATTTGTTTAGAGAAATTTTTAAATTTCCTTCTTAATCTCTTCATAGACCAATTGGTCATTCAAGAGTATGTTGTTTAATTTTTATGTGTTTGTATAGTTTCCAGTAGGAATAGGAATTTTGATTGGGGCTAAGAGGGTGAGAAATTAGAGAAAATGGATTGGAAGATTTGGATTAGTTGGGACACCTTTTCTAGCCAAAGGTGAATTGGTAGTCTAGGGGCCAATAAAAGAGGTTAAAGGGAGGAAAATAGATTCATAACATGATGTAAAAGAAGAAAAATGTTTAATTTTGTCTAACCATAGGCAGCAGGGTATATTCCTAAAACATCAAAATCTGCTGTAAATACTATAACTGAGTTAATATAAAGCTAAAAATGTAAAATTTCCCTCAATATACCCCAATGTCCCCAACTAAACTATTTCAACTTGGTACTCTGGTTTGGGCCAATGCATCTAACTTGGTTTCTCTCCTAGCAAGAAGAGAAGAGAAAAATGAGGAAGAAGAACCCTATATATGCTCCTACCTCCACCAACTTATTATTCAAATAACTTTAGGACTTTGGCCATCAAATGTATGCACAGGTCCTACCATAGCATTAAAAATGTTATGAACCTATTTATCTCACACCAATTTCCATCTTGCCCCTAGATGTGATTCAAGCATCATGAAACTTTCTGGAGACATTCAGTTCATCAGGCACGAGTACCGGCAACTTGAGAAAGCAATTCAAGAGCTCACCCCTGCCATAGAAACTGTTTCCAAGAACTTGGATATGAAGGTAACTAAAAATAGGTATTATTAATATGTGTGGCTGTCAGAAGTAAGATCATTATAGCTTATCAAAATGCCCAGTCAGGTAGTAATTTTTTAAAAGAACTTTTTCTTCCACAGAGTTTAAATATGACAGCTCACTCATATACACTGTGAGTACAGTCAGTTCAATCAACAAACATTTAATGAGTGCCTCCTATAGTCCAATGCAGCCATCCATGGTAGGCACGTACTGCTTGATTCCACCATTGCCATTATTTTTTTACTCTCTGAGATCCCCTCAAAGACTATGGAACCAAGGATTATAAGCAAAAGAATTTCCCATGGAAGCTATTGTTACTAAAAGTCCAACATAAATGTGAGTTGATCATGTTACTGCTTGGCTTAAAAACTACAATAGGTTATTTCTCTTACAAAATAACACATAAATCCTATGGCCTGGATGTTAAAGGTCATCTCTACCCTGGCACCTGCTTATTACCTGTGCTTCTTGACTCATCCCTTATGCCCAATGATGCTGAGCTACCTAGGTGGGTCCCCTCTCACACCAAGATATCTCAAATCCTCCCCTTGTTCATGCTCTTTTCTGCCTGAAGTTTCTCTCTCCCCTGTCTCAATCTTCCCAGTCATCAGTTTAATTAAACAGGAGCCCAGTGCAAAGTTTTCTGTGCCCCACTTTGTCACATACTTTCTGCAAAACAAGTACATCTCCTCTGAAGTCATTTGGACAGAATGAAGTGGACAACCTTGAGAAATTGGGATATGAAAGTTAGGTGTTTGATTATTTATTGGTGGAAGCCAGTCAATCAAAGGCAGATGTTACTGAGAGCATAGTTTCTCCAGTCCCATCTGAATCCTCTTGTCCACACTCCTACTTACCCATATAATTAGTCCTAATAATTTTTTGGTTGATTCTCTTAGTTTTTCAAGGTACTCAATCATATCCACAAAAACAATGTGTCATAGCAATTCATCTCTGGTTTTCTAATTTAAAATCTCATCACTTATTTTTAAGGTCTTGCCCAGAACTTTCAGAACACTGTTAAATAAAATTGTCATAGAAGACAGCTTATTTGGTTCCTGATTATACTCGGAAAGTCTTTGTTGTTTTCTGTTGGATGTTGGTTTAAAATACTTTTAATCATGTGAGGAAGTATCCATTGATGCCCACTTAGTTTTTATTAGGACTGAACATTTAATTTTATCAAATGCCTGTTAGACATTAACAAATTCCTAGAATCACCATATTGGTTGTTCTTTGGTTTGAGGATTTGTTTGTTTATTTACTTCTTTGACCTTCTAATGAGTGAATACATTTCCTAATACTGAAACATTCTTGCATTTCTGTAATGAAAGCTATGCAGTTATTGTGTAATAATTCAGTACTGGATTTTGCATCTCAGTTCAAAAGTGACATTGGACTCTCTCTCTTTCTGTTTCTTTCTCTCTGCTTAGTGTTTTTTTTTTTAAGGTAATGAATATATATGGTTTAAAAATCAAAACTATGTAAGAAAACATACCTCAAGAATTTTCACTGCCAGCCATCACTATTCATATGTCTTTTCATGACCTTCACAGGTAACCATTTTTACTGGTCTGTTGTGAATCTGTTTAGTATGCCTTTATGCAGATACAAGCAAATGCAAACACAAATTCTTATTTCCCCCATATTACACAAAAGATAGCATATTATATATATTGCTATGCATCTATCTTTTTTTTAACTAAATAACTATATCCTGGAAATCTTTCCATATTGATATATAGAGAGCTTTCTCATTCTTTTTAAAAACTGCATATTGTTCCTTTGTATGTAATAGTTCACTTAACCAATCCCTCTTAATATTTTGCTCTTTCAAACAATGCTGCAATGAATAATCTTGCACTTATATTATTTTGTGTATGTGTAGATATATCTGTAGAATATATATCTAGAAGTGGGAATTCTGGATCAAAAGGTACATGTGATTGTTATTTTGAAAGATCTTGCCAAATTGCTTTCTATAGGGCTATTACCTTATTGCATAACCACCAGAAATATGTAAAATGTCCTATATCCCCATTGCCTCACCAGTGCAGTGCTGGTCACCTTTTGAATTTTGCCATTCTTATAGGAAAAAGACAGTATCTTTGTGTTTTAATTAGTCTTTCTTATTATGAGTGAGAATGAGCATCTTTTCACATATTTAAGGGCTATTTGTATTTCTTTTTTGGTGAGCTGTCTGTTCATGCCTTTTGTCCATTTCTCTGTTGGGCTATTTTACTTTTTCTTGTCTATTTCTAGGAGCCCATATTAATATGTTAAGGAGATGGGCCCTTTCTCTATGATATGAGCTGCAAGTACATTTTCCCAGTTTGTCACTGGTCTTTTGACTTTTGACATGCACATGTTCTCTATTTATAGCTGAATTTCTTTCTTTTATAGCTTCTGGAATTTTAAGTCACAGAAAGAGCTTCCCTACACAAATCCTTGAAAGAATTGCTCATATTTCCTCTAGCACTGTCATGGCTTTATTGTTTACACTTAAATCCTGTTCCATTTGGAGTTTTCCTAATATAAGATGTGTTTTAGTTATTATTAATAATTAACTAATTATTAGTTATTAATAATTAGAGTTAGTTCCTCCCATTACTTTTTTCCCCATTTTCTTATTAATAGTTTATTTTTGCATATGATTTTAAAATTAGCCTGTCTAGTTCCAGAAAATAAATCAACAAATCAACTCTATTTTAATTTTTATGGAAATCATGCTAAATTTACAAATTAGCTTTAGAATTGACATAGTCATAATGCTGAATGGTCTATCCAAGAACATAGTATGCTTCCCATTTGTTCAGGATCACTTTTATGTCCTTCAGGCATGTTTTCAAATTTTCCTCATGTCAATTTGGCATCATTTCTTGTTAAATGTATTTCAAGACTTTTTAATCTTTTTTCTTCTTAGTTTATTATAATAGGAGCTTAATTATATCTACTAATTAGTTGTTAGTTATAGATTATGAAGGCTGTATTAATTTCATACTCCACAGTGAATTATTTTTTTGATCATAGTAATTTTTTTGTCCCCAGATACATAATCATATAATTTTTAAATGATAATAGTTCTACCTCATCTTTTTCCATTTTCATAAACATGATCTCTCTTTCTTTTCTAATTGCTTTAATAACTTCAGTCAATGTTAAATAGTAATGTGAGAATAGTGGGTGTCCCAGTCTTGTTCCCAACTTTAACAGAAATGTCCCCAGTGTTTCCCTTATGATGGGGGAAGTAAGTTTCCCCATTAGGGATGTTTAATACCTAACTATGCCTATTTTATTGAATTTTTAAAAATCAAGAATGATTATTGAATTTCGTCAAATGCCTTTTCAGCATTTATGAAGAGAATCAGTGGGTTTTCTCCTGTTATACTAGCATAATTATTTATATAATGCATTTTCTATTATTAAACCATACTTGCTTTTCTAAAATAAATTGTACTGATATTGATGTATTTGTGCTGCTGGATTATGTTTGCTGATATTTTACTTAAGAATTTTGCATAAATGCTTATAAGTAAGATTAACCTATGTTTTGTGCAATTTTTTCAGATTTTAGAATCAATGTTGTATTGACTTCATAAAATAATTTGAAAATTTTCCTTTTTCTATGCTCTGAAACAGTTTAAAGATTATAATTATCTATTCTTTAGGGATTTGGTAGCTTTGCCCCTGAAAACATCTGAGCCTGATACTTTGGTGGTGAAGGGAATCCTTTAATATATTTGTTCAATTGTTTATGTGAAAATTCAGCTAACCTCTGAAGATTACTAAAGATAATCTTCCAAGGTTAGCTTTAGTAAATTACTTTTTCTTGGAAAAAATACTTATTTCCTTCAGATTTTGAAATTTGTGTAAAGTTGTACAAAAGACTTTTAAGATAGTTTTAATTCCCTCTGCTTTTATTTCCTCTTACCATTTTATTATTTTGTATATTTGTGCTTTTCTCTTTTTTTCTTGATTCAGTTGTGTCTTAACAGTTGTACTAATTATTCTACAATGAGCCAATATTCTTATGTATTTTTAGTTCTGCTTCTGTTTTCCAGCTCACCAATTTCAGCTTGTATTTTTATTAATTTTTTTCCTTGCTTGCAGTGTGTTTTGTTCATTTTCCAACTTTTTAAAGTTTATGTATTTGTATTCTCTTTTTTACTGATATAAACATTTATGATTGCAAATTTTGCCTGAGCATTCATTTGTTCTTTTCACCCTATACCCCTAAGGTTTGATATGTAATAATCTCATTATTGTTTCCTAGAAATTCTGCAATTGCATATTGCATTTTCTCTTAAACAGTTAAGAAGTGTTTTTCCCCCCTCTGAGTTAAAGACTTTTTATTTTGTTATGCCTGTATTCATTTTTAGTTTCATCTCATCGTAAGTAAAATTTTTTGTGTATACCAGTTTTTGTTTTTGAACTATTTTGAGGGTTTTTTTATGACTGGATAGTCAATTTTTGTACATGTTCTAAAAGAATGTATATTCTGTATTTCTAGAGTACAAAGTTCATTCAGTATTTGTAAGAAATAACTTCCTGGTTAAATCTTCTTATCCTTATTTTTTGGTCTGCTTCTTCTGTCTTAGATTGAGAGAGGTGAATTAAAGTCTCCTATAATTATTAGGCTTCCATTTCACCTATAATTTCAGTTTTGAGACTGTTTCTGCTATATTACTTGGCTTATAGATATTCATAACTACCCTTTTTATTCCTAATTTTAATATTTATGTTTCCTCTCTTTTCTTCATGTTCAGAGTAGAAAAAACATTATCTACTACATTTTCAAAGAAGTAGCTCTTGGATTTACATATCAATGTCATAACTTTTTTCTTATTAATTTTTAAAATGTCTGCATATTAGTTTTCCATTGCTGCCATAACAAATCCCCGCAAGCATAGTGGTATAAAACAACACAAATGTATTATGTCATAGTTTCTGTAGGCCAAAAGTTGGGAGGAGGCAAGACTGGACCTTCTGCTCAGGGTCTCACAAGGCAGAAATCAAGGTGTCTGCAGAGCTGTGTTCCTTTGGGGATGAATTCTCTTCTAGATTCATTCAAGTTGTTGGTCAAATTCAGTTTCTCGCAGTTGTAGGTCTGAGATTCTTGCTGGCTGTCAAATGGGGGCTAGTCTTTGATCCAGAAACTGCCTGTCTTCCTTCTCACGTTTTCTATGTGGCCTCTCTCCAGCAACAGCAGGTCAAATCCATCTCATGCTTCAGTCCATTCTGACTTCATGTTCTGTTGCAGCTCTCCCACTCCAGCTGGAGAAGGTTCTTTGCTTTAGGGGTTCATGTGATTAAATTAAGGTCACTTGGATTATCCAGAATGATCTCCCTATGTTAAGGTCTATAACCTTAATCACAGTTGGAAATCCCTTGTAACACAATATATTCACAGGTTCCAGGGATTACAGCATGGGGGTTCCAGGGATTACAGTAGGTTTGTGGGGCCCTTCTACCTCCTTCAATTTGTCAATTTCTTCTTACATCCTGCTTTTCTTTGGTTAAGTTTGTTGCTCTCTTTTTAACTTTGTGAATGAATGGTTCATTTACATAGTTTCATTCTTTCTTGTACAATTATGAAAATATTTAATACCACAAATTTACTTCTGATTATAAATTTGGCTCCATCCTTTTGAGATGTAATGTTTTCATTATCATTTCTATTTAAGTAAATTATAATTGTAGAGTTGATTTTGACACTTGTGTTAGTCTAGATCTTTTGAGAAACAATGTGATAAGGGAATTAGGTGTGCAAGGGTTTATTGAGGGAAAACCCTATGAGGAAAAATGGTGAGGGAACTGGAAGAGACAGGGAAAATCTTCGCACTGTAATACAGGTTTGGTTTTGTGACAATCATGAGGAAAGAAGGCCTTGGAGTGCAATGCCATTCTAAGATCATCTCATCAAGTTCCTTGGGTCATTGAACCAAAATCACTCATCAAAGGAACACAATGCAGTCATTGGCTGGGAGTGACCCAGGGGAAGCACAGTCTGGATACACAGTGACAGATTTTGAGCGTAGCAGTCAAGGCCCTTGGCCAATATGCTCCTTGCAGTAGGATATCTGAGAGGCAAATTGTCATGTGAAGCACTAGAACTAAAAGAGCAGGGAAGTTTTTTGTTGTTGTTGTTTTTACTCAAGTGACTGCATTTTTGTTTCTTTATATTTTATTATTAATTTCTAGTTTTAGTGCAGTGAAGTTAGAGTTATAGCATGTGCTTTTCTTGCTTTTTGGAATAATTTGACATTTTCTTTATAGTTACACATGTGGTTGGTTGTTGGAAATGCTCAGTGGGCATTGGGAAAGAATGAGTGTTTGCTGTTTGCAAGATACACGGTTTGGTATACAAATTTCTTAAATAAATTTGATTTTTATATCTTCCTATATTATTTATATTTTACTTATTTGTCCAGTAAAGAGGGAAGAAAAGTCATTTAAAATGACTAATATATCATCTCTATTAGTTTATCCCAAAAAGCTGCTGCATCTTAGTTCAATATATAAAGTAAATAAAGGTTCAAAGCCCTCTATTTTTCACTGTGCATTTTACTCTTTATCTGTAAAAATGACCATCTTTGTCCCATTTTTTAACATATTTTGCCTTGAATGACATTTTATGTAACATTAATATCGCTCTAGCTGCTTTTTCTTTGCATTTACTAGGAATATATTTGCCTATTATTTTAACATTTCTGCATTTACCCTGTTTTAAGTGTGTCTCTTGTAAATAGCATTCAAGTGCTATTGGTTGCCCACCCAACATTTATTCATTCAAACTCTTAACATTATTCACATCATTATTTTCTAAGAGAACTCAGATTTTAATTAAATGCCCACTCTCCTTCCTATGGCCATCTGTATTAGGAGTTAAATTCTGTTTGACCAAGGCTAATCATGTAGTTTCATTATCTTTAGGCACGATTATGGGCTACAATTATGCATCTATTTGTTAATCTAGTTTTTTTACCTAAAGGAACTTTCTCAGCGTTTCTGGCAATGAGGAAGATACTCTAGTCTTAAATTCCAGAACTGGAATGTGGTTTTTGCCTATTTTTATATGTCATTTCACTTGGGATTCACTTGTGCTTATGTCAGAATACTATCTGGAAATCCCTGACACATATTCTTAGGCCAGTCACGTATGTTTTCCTCAGAGCCTGATTGTGCATTTAAACATTTATTTAATAGGTATTTGTTGAGTATTTACCATTGGTCACCTAATGTGCACTAGATATAGTGGTGATACGATATAGTGGCTTACATTGTAACCAGGGAGACAGAAAGTAAAGAAATAATCAAATGAACAAATTAAACACACTACTGGTGATAGCATGTTTTTGTTATATGCTTAGGTAGCCTATGATCAAAAAGCATATAGACAACAGAATGGAACACCCCCTATTATTTGTTCTCTGAAGACAGTGTAACTATGACTCATAATCACTTGAAAAAAAATCATTTTCAAAAGCAATTGTACTTTAGATTCAAGTCTGTTTGCTGGCTCACTTTAGGATTAAAGTATAATGTAAATGCTGGTGGTTTTGTTCACACACAAAATAGTTCCCTCTTGTACTTTCATTAGGTAATGCAGCTCTTAGGAAAGATAGAGACTGCCAGTTCTGAGCAAATCTCGAATATAAAGATGGTCCAGGGGGATTATCGCCATGAAATGAACATTTTGGAATTCAAGTAAGTGAATAGAAGATTTTTAATTCTGTTAAATGCATTCCAAAGAGTTTTGCCTAATGAAAGCTTTGGCATTATAGAAAAACCTATCCCAGGAATTTGAATATGGCCAAGAAATAAAGCAGCCAATAGATGCAGAGAATATTCTAAAATAACTTGTACAATATTCATAATAAAAAAAGAAATATGAATATTAATTTGTCATTATCTTTGTTTGCATCTTAACTGAATTGACATACTCATTCTAACCCTTCCTGTAATTTTAACTTATCACCAATTGTATATTAAAATGCCTCAATCTAAAGCACTATTGAATATAAATTGATTCCTCAAGATTATCAAATATATTTTAAAACAATTTTGAATTACAAACTCTTCCTTTAAGACTTCTTCTAAGATTCTCCATTTACTCCCTTTACATTATTCCTTTTTAAGATTGAGCTCTATTCCAGCTTGAACTGAATCTTCCCCCTAATCAAAGAGAAAGCAGTAAAGGAGACAGAGCTCCACAAACACTCAAATTTCTGGCCTCCTTATTCTCAAATGTCCCTTTCTTATTTAAATGACAACCATGTCCCAGGGTCCTGGGTGCAAAGGACAAAGGCAAAATTCTAGTCACTTGGATACTACCTACTGTCCCTTGTATCCTTGTTCTTTTTCTTCTGTGTCCCATACCACTCGGGTTTAATACCCTGGTCAAATCCATACTCTGTTAATAATACTCTGCTTACTCCATTTCTCTCTGCCTCTACTGTATTTTATTAAATCTAGTGCCTATGACTATAAGACGCACTATTATATTTTTGTACCTCTGAGACATAAAGCTAACAATTAAACCATGGCAAACCCTCATTTTAAGATACCTCCTGATTTTGGAGATATTAAAATGGGAAATATGTGTGTCTTAGAAATTGATAAAAAAATAATCATCACTAAAACTTAGAGAAGTAGATGGATTGAGTAAACAGAAAATGCCTACTTTCTTCATATTCTAAGAAAGCATTTCTAGGTTCTTAAATTCTAGCACAATTAGGGTGCTCAGTAAATAGTTCTGTGATGCTTAATCTAATACCTTTAGCTTGGAATTAAGATAAAAATAGTCAAAGGAAAGTAAAGTAATCTAGTTTCTCAATATACAGATTAAGAATTGATTTTATAGGGAAGAGATGGGATTTATAATCTGGAATGGAAGGCTAACTTAAAGGGATAAAATATATTAACAAATGGAAAAGAGGAAAAAAATATTTGAGATCTAGGGCTGACTGCTTCATTAACAATAATGCTTAATTTTTTCTGTCTTTGGTGCTGTAGGAAATCAGCTTACAGACCAGCCATCTAAATAGTTAAATCTGAACCCAGATACTTTTATGATAGTGTGAACTGGAATCTTTTTCTCACCTAAGTAATGAAGTCTTAAAATTTCATTAGTATTACAGGAGGTAGCAGTAAATCTATAAATCATATTTTCCCCATGCAAATATTTAATGAGCTCTAATAATACATTTAGCTATACAATTGATTTTTATTTAAATTTTCTCCAATGTTTTATTAAAAACTAATATACATTTATGGTAATGAACAAAATAAAACAAAAATGAAAAAAGCTGGTCACCATTTCAGCTTCCTAATGTAACCAATGTTAACACCAAGGATATATCTATCCTTACATATTTTCCTCCTTGTTAATATACAACAGAAAAAGGATATGTATATATCATATATATATACAGAAAGCTTGGGTTATTAAAATAATTCCCATATACATTACTCAATAAATTGCTTTTTTCCAGTATATCCTGAATGTCTCCCCAGGCTATATTAATATCATAATTGCATGAATATTTTAACTTATATATGTACTATAATTAATTCAACCATTTATCTTATTGCTGAATATATTATTTCTAGTTTATGGTCACCATAAAAACAAAAAACAGTATTATGTGTATATCCTTAAATACCCTTGTACTGGTGCTTTTATTTCTATAGGCAAACTTTCTAGATCAAAGAGTACATATATATATATATATATACAGTTAATAATTTTAAAAATTTTGGCCCGGCACGATGGCTCATGCCTATAATCCTAGCACTCTGGGAGGCCAAGGCAGGAGGATTGCTTGAGGTCAGGAGTCCAAGACCAGCCTGACCAAGAACAAAAGCGAGACCTCATTTCTATAATACAAAAAAGAGAAAAACTAGCCTGGTGTGGTGGCACATGCTTCTAGTCCCGGCTACTCAGGAAACTGAGGCAGGAGGGGATTGCTAGAGCCCAGGAGTTTGAGGTTACAGTGAGCTATAATGATGCCACTGCACTCTAGCCCAGGTGACACAGCAAGACTCTGTCTCAAAAAAATAAAAAATTCTTTCTTAAAATGTTGTAGCAATTTAAGTTGTAGTGCTAAAATGTTGTAGCACTACCACCAGCAATGTATGAGAAGGCCTTTCTCCACATTCTTACCAACACTGGATATGTTCTTTCTGTAATATTTGCCAATCAAAGGACAAAGAAAGCACCTGTTTTAACTTGTATTTCCTTCACCATTTGAATTTCCTTTTCTGTGAATTGCCTATTGTTATCATTTATCAAATCTTGTATTGGGATTTTTGTCTTTTTCTTATCAATTTGTAGGATTCTTTCACATTAGAGATATTAATCCTTTGACTGAGATATATCTTGAAGTATATTTTGTTCAAAGAGAAAGCAAGGCAGATAGGGCTTTTTTGTTTTCAATCACAGCACTCTGTTTTAGTCTGGTATATTAGATTTTAGCTTTTAGCAAGGTTAACTTTGAACAAAAATGGGAATAAATAGTCTACAAGTTAAAAAAAGTATATAAATTTCTGTTAACGTTAGGATTTTGAGGTACATTTAAATTTAAAATTAAAACAGATAGGGTATATAATTTGCTTTTCTTTTTTGAAAGAAAGAACTATCTCTGATCAAGGGATTAACTTTTAAATAAAAGCATTTTAATAACGTTAAAGTTTAAGTTGAATTAAGCAACTTTCCCATTTAGAAACTAACAAAATCAACTTTAATGGTCAAAACAAAAGTTACATGTTATACTGAACTTAAAAGCCACAATATTGTCTGGGTGTTTTCTAATAAATTCCTGGGATTTGGGCACTGATCACTATACCTGATAAAGAGAAGCATATGGAACTCCTCCACTCTGCCTCCTCCTTCCAGAAGGGTCCCAGTCAGATGTTCAGCTAAGTAATGTCCTAAGCCAGCAACTTAGTGCTTGCATGGCAAGAGTCTTGGCCATCAGGAAATAAAGCTGTCTTTCAACAAGGGCTTGGCAGGGGCAGCACCTGCCAGTCACTTCCTAGATAGCTCTTACTGCTGACGCTTGTTTAGTAGACAGTGATTTATGAGAAAAGAAAAAGTATTTGGTCAATGAAGCAAATACATAGACCCAAATCTTATCATCCAACTTTGAAAACGCTACCATAGTAGAAAGTTAAAAACTATCCAAGGCAGGGTTATGTCTCATCCATCTTTGTATCCTTAGCACCCAGCACATTCAAATGAGAGTAGAAGCCAATGAATGAATGAATGATTTTTGAGTGCCTATAGTTTGTAAATTGGGTTTTGGAATAGCCAAAGATATAATCCTCACCACATACAGTTGGGGAGAAAACACATAAATAAGTGAAAAGCAAAACACAGGAAAAGCAAATGTTAAGACAATGTTAAATGAGATGTATCAGTAGACAGAAATAATAAATATAGTAATTGTCGTTTATAAAGGCCTACCATTTACTAAATGCTCAAAATGCTTAGTGTACCCAGCTCTGCAGGGTGGATCTTAACCCCATTTAAAGATGAGAACATTTATAATCATGGAGATTAAGTGATTTGCCCAAAGTCATACAGCTAGAAAGTATCTAACTGCAAAGCTCAGGTTGTTTTTTAGCAATTTATGATGCCTCCATCTCATGACTCTACCTATTGATAAATTAACTGTGCCACAGAAATTTAGGAAAGGAAAAGATTACATCTGCTATGAAGCTCTTGGGATTTGAGCTCCAGTACAATTTGGAATGACCAAGGAGTAAAAGGCTTCCTGTCAGAGTAGAGGTGGAATTGCTTTTTAGTTAGTGTCACTAACTGGAAATCATAGAACATTAAGAAGAAATTAGTTTAAGAGAGTTCTACTTACAGTTATGTAAACTTAGTAGAAAAACAATATTTCTTGAAATTAATTTCTTGCCTCTGATGTGAAGAAATAATAGCACATGATCTATCTTATGTTCTTTTTCAAATATGATTATAAAAACTGAAAATATCTTCTGTTTATCAGTTCATCAAAGGTCACTAATTCTTTTTACATTCATGCTTAACCAAAGCCACTATCTGAATTCTTGAAGTCCCATTAGTAGTAACAGTTTCCAAGAATTCAAAATCTTCACATCTTTTAGGAAAGTTCACTCAATGGATGTTTGTAAATAAAAGACACTGGGTTTGGGACATAAGTGAACTGGTAAAACTGGGCTGGGACGGAGTCATGTCCCCAGTTACACACGTCAACCATGACCATGGTGGTCACTCCACACTCACCACCACCTTTACCCCTCACCACAGCTCTCTTCCTGGGCTCTGACATGTCTGTAGACCTTCATTCAATTTTCCCTTTTCCCTTTTCTAACTTTCTCCCTTTCAATTGCCTTTAGCATATATTTTAACCTTATTCTATCAGTATAAAATTTTTAAAACAAAACAAACAAGAAAACAACCAATATCCCACATAATCCTGGTGAAGTCTGTGGCCATAATTTAAAAGTCTAACTTTTGACCAGGCACAGTGGTTCATGCTTATAATCCTAGCACTTTGGGAGGCTGAGGCAGGAAGATCGATTGAGGCCAGGGGTTCAAAACCAGCCTGGGCAACACAGTGAGACCCCATCTCTTAAAAAAAAAAAAAAGTCTTTTTTCAATTAGCTAGCATGGTGGTATGTGTCTGTAGTCACAGCTACTCAGGAGGCTGAGGCAGGAGGATGGCTTGAGCCCATGAATTCAAGGCTGCAATGAGCTATGATCATGCCACTGCACTCTAGGCCAGGCGACAGAGACCTTGTCTCTAAATAAATATATAAAGTCTAACTTTTGTGTTTTGAGGAAAAGAAAAGAAAAAGCTATCTATTTAACATCATCTAGCTGTATCCTACACCTATTGAAACAGAAGGTTTCGGAACTAAAATGTGAATGTCATCTAAGATAAATTCAAATTATTGAGATTACAGCTATAAATTCTATAATTAATTATGACAAATCATGTCCATTATGTTAGGAAAAAAAGCCTAAGCAAAGAAAAAGATTTACACAAACCTTTATTTTACTTATCCTTTTTATGTTTCAAGAAGATTGATTTTAAAAAATGCTTTCATATTTTAATAAACTGCTAACAGACAGAGTCTGACTTCTGATTGTTACTAGGAAAGTGAATCTCCAATTGCAGGCAAACCTTGTAATAAAAGGATCATAAACATGAATTCATTCTTTATGGCTTTATTTTAATTTCAGAATTTCAGTTACGGATATGCTCTTTCAGAACTATTACTTGCGCACATTAATGGTTCCTTAGTTTTCAGAGGGATGTTAATATTGTATCAGTAGAAAGAGAGTCAGTGCTCTCATTTATTTACATGGTAAAGGTGAGCACTGAAGGCTGGATTCTCAATTGTAAAGCTATCTCTTAATTATCTGGGGATTTATCGTCCCCCTTAACCATCACTTCCACCAGAGACAGGCAAGGAAGATGAAAATCAAAGCAGATTAGGTTTCTAAGTAGCTTGACAAGTTTATGATTTGTTATTTGCCAGAAACCTTAATAAAAGACATTTAATGAGAAAGAATGATTCATTTGTTCATTTAGTCAACAACTATTTGTTGAGCACTTGTTGTATTCCAGGCATTATTGATAGCCATGAACAAAGCAAAATCCTTGCTTTCATGGAGCTTAAGTTCAAGTGGAGGAAATAGTACACAAATTAGTATATATCAGATGGTGATGGGCATTTTGGAGAAAAATAAAGCAGGGTAAGGAAATAGTGAGTGTCTAGTGAGGAGAAAGAGTCCTATTTTTTTTAGGGTGGTCAAAAAAAAGGCTTCTGTGATAAGGTAATGCTTGAACATAAATCTGAATGAAATGAGGGTAGGAGCCATTAGATATTCTGAGGAAGAGTGTTCTAGATACAGAAAGCAACTGGCTAAAATGAAGTAGCCCACTTATCAGTGGGTGGGCTTATTTGTTTGAGATCTCACAGCTGTTAACCAGTAGCACAGGTGATTGGGAATCATAATTAGACTAAGAACAGGAAGAGAAGCCAATTTTTTATTTGCCAATGCTAAGGCACTCAACATCGAATCAAGATATGCTTCATATCTATATGAAAAATATCCCTCTCTATATCAAAACTCATGTGAGAACTCAGAAAGGATGAAGATCAGAATTTAGCCATTATATTATAAGTAACATAACTATTGGAAAATTAACTTATAATACTTATCCCATTCCTTGGTTTCATTATCTAAGTCATGGTTTCTCAACCTCGGCACTATTGGTATTTTGCCTCAGAAACTCTTTGTTGTGGGGCTTTCTTACGCATTGTAAGATGTTTGGCAGCATCCTTAGTCTCTACCCACTAGATACCAGTAAGCACCTCCCAGTTATGACCATCAAAAATGTATGCACACACCACCAAATGTCCCCAATGGTGGGTGCAAAATTGCTCCCAGTTGAAAGCTATTGGCCTAAGAATGTAAATGAGTTCACAGAACTTGTCTTTCCCAATCATTAGACCAAACACACTTTCTGCAGAGCAAGAGAGGCATGTATATTTAGTATACGTCCAGCATGTCTTCAGCAATTTCCAATGATAAATGTCACAAACTAAATTATCTGAATGTGATTTTGCCTGAAAACACCAGAGCAATTATTTACTTTCATTGTAACTACCACACACTGTAGAGTCTGAATATATTCAATAACAAACAAAATGCATTGTTCCTCCCAATCTAATAGTTTTAGCTACTCTAAAAGGTAATTTGAAATTGACATCTTACCATGAGCAAGTTACATGCAGAAAACGTACACGCAAACCACTCACAAGTCCCAAGCCCTGACCCCATCTCTCCTCAGTCCCATACTTCTCAGTCAATTCAGATATGGATCCCCCTCCCTGTGTGGATTCAAACCCTCAGCCACTCTACAATGACTTTTAAAATTAATGGTACCTGATTCCATTCCTTTTATAAATCTCTATATCTTCCACTCCCATTTTTTAAAAAATTCTCCATTCTCTATTATAATACTCCTATGGTGTGTCATCTTGATGGGTCTCATAGGTCCCTTCCTGCAGCTCTAATTATTTCTGGTTTTGCCCCACATGAATAATTCAGTATCTCTTTAAGCATCCCCCCACCAAAAAAAAAAAAAAATCCACTTACATAGATCCACTGGTGGCAATGGCAATTTATTGAAGATTTCACTCGAGATGAAGGCAATCTAAAGTCCCCCTTGGGCACTGCTTTCCCAAAGTTCTTTTGGGGCTCTCCCCCCACAGCCTCCTGCCTCTGCCTTTTTTCTCCTCTGCTAGACAATGTAGGTCCTCTCCATCCAGCACCTCTCCCAGCCTCATGGTGGTGCTTATAGATCAGGGTTCAGCAACTTACCCCACAGCCACATCTGCCCACAGCTAAGAATGGTTTTTATACTAATAACTAAAAATTTATATTTCATGACATGTGATTATTAAATATATGAACTTTAAATTTCAGCGTACATAAATTTGATGAGGACATAGCCATACTCATTTGCTTACGTATTATCTGTGGCTGCCTTTTCACTGCCATGGCTCTGTTGAGTGGTTTGCAACAGAGACCACGTGGCCTACAATGCCTAAAATATTTACTATCTGGCCCTTTACAGAAAAAGTTTGCTGACCCCTACCATAAAGGAATATTCCCCAGCCCAAGTGGACTTATCAAAGTATTTCCTCCACACACACACAATGCGCTCTGGGCCCTGAGAGCTATTCTGTATAGATAACAATGCATTTCTGCATTGTTATCTGTGGCTGTGGTTAGCTCCGAGCTGGCAGTGCTCCTGTCACTGTGTGTATGTATTTCAGGGCATGCAGAGGGGTGTTGACAGTGGCTGGACTGAATGAACTAAAGCTTGGGGGAGGGACACAGAGTGTAGTTACCTTGCCTCCCCCCCCCCACATCACCTCATATGTACTTGAGTAGACACACCAAGTCTCATCTCAAAACACTGTAGACTTTTTCAACGCCAAAGTTTTGTTTTATGTTTCAATTCACTTATTAAAAGAGAAAACAACATTTTTCCCTTAGATTTAATTCTCTTTCAAGTAATCTGTATGAAGAAGTTGAGAATAATCAAAAATGGACAGAAAACCAGTTCATCAAATATAGAAAAGACCATCTGAGCCATATAAACGAATGTCTGAAGGTCCTGCAGGAGAAACTGGTAAGGAGCTCTGTTAATCTGTGGAGTAACCAGCTGCATTCTCATTGCCTGGATGTTTGCAATGAGTAAAGGTCTGGAAGGTAGCACTTCAACATTACAGTCATCTTCACTGCATCAGTAACTTTATTTTTTAAAGCCCAACAACAAGAGTCTGACTCTCTGGGGGCCCGCACTGGGAATCAGCGGTTATGGACGAGCTCCCAGGGTGATGCACAGATACAAGAAAGCTTGAACCCTTCTGCTTAGGTCAAAGGTTTCCAAAACTCATTTTTCAGGTCAGACATGTAAATACAGCACCAAGCTTTGCAGTGAGGCTACCAAGATATATGAGAAATATACTTACTTCAGGGCTCCCCTCTCCCGCTGCAACCAGCACATCCAACCCAATTGGGAGGGTGGCGCAGGGCCATCACCGTGGTCAGGGGCTGCCAGTCCTGCAGATGATTCAAATAAGGTTTTGAGAACTTATGCGGAGAGGCTTCAGGCAGAGGTAGCTCAGTAAATAACGTTCCCACCTAAGTTTGCAAACAACTGATAGAGTGAGAAAGGAGTCCAACAGCTTTATAACTGATATAGCCTTTAAAGTATGTGCAGTGAGATCTGCAGCTGCCATGTGGGCCTGCTAGTTCTTCACCCCTGAATTAGGTAGATTCCTCTACCACATAGGCAGCACTAGGTGACCATGGGGTCACCTTGCAGGCATTAAGCCTCCTACCACAAGGAAGAGAAAGATGGGAATCTACCATTCCTGAGGCAGGCAGGACTAACGTACCAGAGGAGAACCAAAGAGGCCACGCCAGTCATGCCCAGTTCCTGCTCCCAAATTCCCTGGGGGAAAGTGAGGAAATAAGGAGCTAATTAGCCTAAGTCTGTCTCTGCAATCCCCACCCCGGCTGCACATTAGAATCACCTGGAGAGCTTTTAAACCCTATCCATTCCTGAGCTCCATCACAGACCAATTAATTCAGAATTTCTAGGGGGTGGGGTATGAGCCAGGTGATTCTAAGAAACAATTGGCATGGAGAGTCACTATTCTAGCTGAAATCTGTCCCCATGGAGATCGGAAGCTCAAGAGAGCATGTCCAAGGAGCTCAGGGAAAGTGGTATCTAAAATGTGTTCCTTTGTTACACTTCTTTAAACACTAGAGTAAAATTCCAAATCCTCAAGGCATTTCAGCAAGGCTACAGCCCTTTTCTTTTCTTCCCTAACATGTAGAATTCCAGAAACCACAGATGCACAAGTTCAAACAAAGGGATTAACTCTTACACTTATGAACGCAGTTTTAGATACAAGGGAACTTGGTTTGAATTTGCATGCTTAGTATGGAAAAATGAATGTTAAAAACATTTTCTCTAAGCTGAAATATAAATCTATGTAAGTTTTCTGCAGTTTTATCACATGATCTCTTTTATAGGAAAAGTCTGAAAATAAAATGGAAGAAAAATGGCTGCAACTTTCAAGCAAATTAGAGAATTTCATCAACACAGAGAAGCAAGAAGCGCAACTAAGCAAAGTAAAGCATATAGAAAATAAATTATCCAAAAAGATGAACCATATGGAGAAGCAGATCTGGAGTGAATTAGAGAAAATGCACAGTGAATATCAGTCAGGTGAGAAGATATCTTTTATTAAGAACATCTGTCCCTTTCTACCTAATCCCTCAGAGTTTTCTACTTTGAGCTAATGACCAGGGATCAATCTTGTCACTAGTGACATCCTTATGTATTTAATCTGGCTTTTCTAAATATCCCATAGAATGTCAGCATACCACTGGAAGGCATGTAAATAAGTTAATTTTCTTCATTCACACTTGGCAATGTCACCAGCCTGTCATTGCTGTAAGGTTTTTTACTAAGATCACAGAATCATGGACTTGTTAGACTTGGAAAGTCTTTGGAGATCACCAAGACTTGACGTGTACATATATTATGAAATTAGGAGCCTAAAACACATGCCCCCTCATTGAACTGCAGGTAATGAGCCTGGACAGATGTCAGACTGGAGACCTGACCTTTAGAAGTGAGAGAGATGAATTAGCAGAGTCAGGTGGAATGGCTACTTTTCTTCTGAAGAGGCTAATGGCAGCAGTGTCAAGCTGAGCTAACATCAAAGAGGATTAATTTGAAAGCCTCATCTAACTTGTCAAAGGGAAGGACGTGGGCTAGGTGCTGTGGAGCAGCCATCTGCCTTGAGTCAGAATTCTGAGGGAATTACCAGGAATCGGAAGGGTTTATTATTAGAGAAAGCCCCAACTCATTTTCTATCCTCCAGATCTCAGAAAAATTCTTGTGTACATTCTACCAAATTTTGGTCCTATATATAGATACCTTGAAGGTGTTTTGGGAGGACATTATGGTCTCATTCTGCCAGATGTTTCTGGCATGTAGGTGGAATTTGCTGCCTAGATCTCTAAACCTCGTGACAGCCTCTCCCCCTTCAATCTTCCACGACCAGATCAAAATAATGAATTATCTGACTAGGAATCATGTCCCAAACTTAACTGGCCTTTCTTTTAAAGGCGCTGATTTCTGCTTAACTATCAGAGGTTCAATTTCACTTATTCCATTAGTACAGCCTCAGGATGAGCTGAAGAAAAATTTACAATCTACATGTTTCTGAATTTTACTAAGGTAGAGTTCTAGCAAAAGGAGACTTCAAATTAACGATCTGCTCCTTTATGCCTTTAGTAAAAACGTGTTGAGAAACAACTACATGAAAGGTCCCAGTAAATAAGAAATGGGCTGTAGCCCAAGAAGCTTGATGTCTGGTGGGTCTCTGGTCATGAGTGACTAAGACCTGCACAAGAGAAATACAAGGTGCTGGGAGGGAAGAGGGAAGCAGGTGGCTGCTCCTTAGCTCCCTCAAAGTTACTTTCAGAGAAGTTTTAACATATTGACTGCCACACTAGAAAAAATTTTATTTTCCCTGGGGCCATGCTGTTTTATTAAAATAAAACCATCCTTTTTGTTATTTTTTATTGTTTTCTGTGCTTTAGTTATATGCAACACAATCTACATTTTTAGAATTAAATTGTCAATATTAATTGTAACAATAAGAACATCAACAAGTAAGATTTTCACAAACCAACTGCAGGATTTTGCTTCACAAGGCTCCGGACTCAAAACTAGCCTGAGATAAATACAGCTCACATGGCAGTCAATGTGTTAAACTCTCATCTCTTATCTTTACCTTCAGTTTGGTAACAAGAATAATAAAAAAAGAGAGATCACACAAATCTCTTGTTGAAGCTTACACAAAGAAGAAAATATTTTAAATTTCTGTCTTGAAATGTAGAGTCATTTCATTGTTCAATATATTTGGGGAGGGGGAAGGAAAATAATTAAAATTTCACAATGAAAGCAGATACAAGTTGAAACACTATTGCTAATGCATCTTCATAACACAAGAAATGGATTATATACATTTTTAGATTGGTCTTAATGGAATTTAATGTGCATTGAATTAAATGATGATCAATTATGACAGGACTGCTGATTAGCAACTTTTGTAAAAAAAAAAAAAAAAAAAAAGTACCAACACATTAAGTATATCTATTCTCTCACCCTCTCCCAGGATTTAAATCGGTTCATGACTCTCTCAGCTCCCTCCAACAAATACAGAAAACAAAGATGGATTTAGAGAAATATAAAGTACAGAAAGACCTAAAGAAATTACAGCGTAAGATAGTGGAACTCCAGGAAATATAAACCTTTCCAGTCATCTTTTTCACCAGCCAATGGAGTGGTTTGTTGGGAAAAGTTCTAAAGATGAAAGTTAGTATCCCTGGAATGTTTACTGTTTCTAATGTCTCTGTATTACTTACCACCTCTTAAGGAGATGAATGTACCAGAAAAATAAACAATAAACCAAAGAAGCTTTTGATGTCTTGATTTAATGAAAAAAACTAAGGAATTCCTCACATACATGCCTTTTTATATTTTTTATTTGCCTACAAATAAAAAAAGGGCAATGTGTCGCGCGCCCCTCGCCAGCAAGGACCACGCAACACTTGGAGTTCTTCT